>JAODUK010000006.1:3018110-3036036 GCA_027564635.1 Typhlichthys eigenmanni
GGCTGTGTGTCAGAGTTCTTTCTATGACTGCATTAACTTTTGCCTTCAAAAAGATCCCTCTCGCTAAAACAGACAAACAGGCTTGGTCTGCAGATCATTTAATAATAAGCTGTCGCCCACTTGGCCATTTGAAGAGCACTTGCCAAGTTGCCAATGAAATTTAGTGTTGGGTTGATGGATGACCTCTGCTCCTGCAGTGCGGTTTGTCAGTGTGATCCTTAGTCAATCTTATAATTGCAATTAAATACATTGTGTTTGTTAGACATGAATTCTCTCAAAATATTATTTTTATAATATTATGTTTATTGGTCGCCAGACAGACACACACAACCACGACAGATTTGTACACCACCAGCCATGACTCATTTACCTGCCTCAGTAATGAGACAGGTTAGGTAGGATTAGATGCACAATCGGTAATAGCTCTCCCGGCTGCTCATGGGGAAATAACATTATAATGTTATAAATAACATTTATACAACAATAATAACAAGATATGTGTGGGGAGCAGGCAGAAAAAAAAACTTTTCCTAAAATTCTAATGGAGTGTCCAATGATAGAGTATTTTAATTCATGTATTTGCAGAAAATATACAAATTAGAACATGTTTAGATCATGTCATGAACTGGCATTGTGCACAATGCCAGTTCATGTTGCTGCTACAGTATTTGTGGTGGGGATTGTATGTGTCGCATTTAAGGAACCCTGCCGGTTCTGTGATCAGGGCCAAAGCTTTATGCAGGCTTGATCAGACCGCCTTAAAAAAAAAAGGTGATTTAGCCCCCAAACTACCCATGTAGGTCACATTGATGTTCTGATTGTACAATCCTTCTCACAGCAGGGGAGAGAGGAGGGAAAAAAGTTTTATTCATTCTAGACTTACAATCGATATAACTTGTCTGTGAAGTAGATCAATAATGCCCTCCTTTGAAATCATCAATCACGTCAGTGGTGAATTTAAAAAGCGTAATTAGGAACAGCGTTCTTAAACATCCTATATTGACATCTTCTTTGGTATGAATAAAAGACAACATTCTGCATCATTAACTTTGTATTATTGTCTGATGGGGCCTGCCACTGCTACTTGCCCACCTGCTGAACTCAGAGCGCTGTGTGTGATTGGGCTTTCAGACTGAGCAACCCCCCACCCCCCTCCACATCCCCACCCTTTACTTTGTGATGAAGCAAGTGAGGCTTGAAGGCCTAATTTGACTAGGCTATTGTAGTATTGCCGGGAAAAGAAACCAGACCACTAATGTTGATCAAAGCATGTCATGTTTTTGTGATTGGACATTTGTATCATGAAGTGGGCTCATGTCATAAATCAGCACTGTACATTTACATGTTACAGCTGGTCATGACCTATATGGCTGTGATGTTAAGCCATTTTCCCAACCTGCAGAAATATTTATCGCCTATCTTTCTTTTAAAAATGCTATCAATACTTTGGGAGTATAGGTGGGTGGCTGTAATGGAGTAATTTATTTTACTTGTCACATAAATATAAGTATTTGATTAAAGACTGACACACATCAACTTGCACAAATAGAACCCTTCATCAAATCACAAAGCATGTGACACTATTGACCATGACTCTCTTCAATAGATGTAATGTTTTACTGTGTGCTTTATAAAAGAATAAGGAGAATACTAAGGTAATACAACGTGTGACTGGTCTGGTACATTCTGAACAGATCAGAGATCACCCAAAAATGAAAGTGATGAATATGGTCTGACCAGAAATACATAAGCACAGCCGCACATTTTGCACTGAACAGAAATAACACCCAGTAGTACCGTATTTATGTTCCTTGTCACATATGTTATTCTACTCTAGTTCTTCTGTGATAATTGAATCACAAAACTATTACAGTTATAAGAATGTCATTATTACCAAATTAAATCATTATTATGTTTAAAAAAGTGACAAACGTGAGAGATATTTGTAAAAAAAAAATACAAAAAATAAAAACTGTATTTTGATTTATATAATTTTTGCCTACACACATTTATAATATATGTATATGTATTTATAATAAATACATAAATGCCTAACTGGAATAATATCAGAATTCATTTTTTTTATTTATGAATCCAAAATTAATTCCAACACTGTACCTTTAAGAGGCACTGATTCTCTGCGCAGGACAGAACCGGGCTCATGAGCTACACCATCTGGAACGATCGCGCTATGTGCGCATGCGCGGGAAGCTGCTGCCGCAGACAGCAGCAGCAGTGATTCGGCAACGCAGAGCACCAGAAAAAAAACCGTACATTTTAAACCATGACGACGTACTAAGCGATGCCTTTCGCGGAGGTGAACGGAGAGTAAGTAATAAATAGTTGTACACCTTTTGGCTTGGTGGTATTTAATGGCACGTGTGTAAATTGTACCATAAATATTTGTGAAGGCTGAGACGGTAACAATGGAGCTGTGTGTATGTTACCGTACAGGCTGACGTTACCTAACTGGAGCTAGCTAGCCAGGAGCCTGTCCAGTGTGTGAGAGCCAGGTAGCGCAGCTGTAGACTGTCAACAGGACAGGACCGACATGCTCTATCTATCTCGCTAAAGCTCTTGTCCATGTCGATTTCTTCCCGTACAGTAGGCCCGCATACATATAGGCTACAATATGTATTTCATATTTCGGTGTATTTTTCCTGCAGCTTTAACATCTTTTAAAGTTGGACTATTTTTTTTCCCTAAACTTTGCTCTTCATCAATTCTTATGTTCATTTTAGCAATGCCAAAGGGCTTACTGTACTTAAAATTGTCACTAATGCTGTGGTTTAAAGTGTGGCGTGTTGTTCGAGATTTATAATGTATTGCATTGCAGTCAACATCAGGGATTCGAAATGGAGACAGATGCTATGAATTTAAAGTCTCACTACTCTATGTGCCAATTTCAGGTTGCAATTTATGGTATTGCTGTCACCGTGTTCTTTTTAGCTTGGTAGTCAGTATCTGATACTCTCCTTAGGACAAGGGGAGACGTTGCTAGTCTTCACCAGTAGCCTAATTCGCAGAGTCTGCACGCAATTAGCACTTCAGAGAAGCTGCAAGTAGCCGTCTTTATACATTATAGAGGGAAGAGTTTCCACCTGCAACGGTAAGCAAATTATACATTTAACAAAAGGTTGACGTCATCGTAAATATATTGCAGCACAACCCCGACCACCAAAGAGTAGGCTAGAGGAGTAGTTTTTAGATGAGGGCGATAGGGTTTGCATTAATGATTATCGGGTCGCTGTCTACGAGGAAAGGGTTTGTCCCCGATGGTCAGATTTCGCCGGGAATTCTAACCGTGCAAGTAATGGAGAAAACTAACCTCCATCTCAAACTTAATGTAAAATCAATTTTGTCAATTGCCTGTTCTGTATGTGGCGGTATAGAACATAACGGATGTCATTACAAAACATTCTATTGCTTTTGTGACTGAATTGTGGAACTGATGATTACATGGTAAAAGGTAAGATGGCTTTGGAATATGAAACGTAATGTAAGACCCAATATGTTTATATTCAAATCTGTAGGCCTAGTTATCTAATGCAAATTTGTGAATGTTTTTGCTTGGCTGGGGAAATGCATGCCAGCAATAAGGAGATGGGATGACATCTAATGCCCACGTCTTATAAATAAAGGCTCAATGTTAGTTTGCTTACTGGTGCTGTGTAGCTGTCTTGCCCTACATTTTCCAGAGTGGATAATTACATTTCAGATCCTGTTGACTGTGAAACAGGTTCCTTAACTCTGCAATTATCACTTAGGAGGAGGGATCATTTTGGCATCAGGCTGCTATGTTTCCGGGTACAATGTATTTTAATTTGGTGTTTAAACAAATCCCCTTCAGTGTTTCTGTGATTTGTAAGACCATTCAGTTCTAAAGATGGAAGTCTTCGAAATACCTAGAGGAATAGGTTTAACAATACATTGTGAGTGTGACTGTCAATAAGACCTAGGCATATTTAAGAAGTCATCAGCAGCCTGCCATTTTGCCATGACAGACAGTTTAGTAGAAGCATATTTTACACAAATGTGTTGGATCATGGCAATGGTGTGTGTGTTTTTGTTTTTACTATTTCTAACGCGAAACGCAGAATATACTGGTCCTGGCATGATTTAAAATTCCTTTATTATCTGTATTCTATTATGTACCAGGTCATGTAGAATTATTAAAACTTGCCTTACAACAACTATGTACTTTGGAGTCGTCAAGATTCATTGACTGCAAATTAACTTAGACTTTTGTTATTGGGTGAAGCTGGTGGCAAAGACTGTTTGTCATGGTCTTTCAGACAACTGCTGGTAAATATATTAGAATCTATTGATTTTGAAAGTGGGTAGAGGAGGCTAATTTACTCTAAAAGGCATATAGCTTTTAGAAACGTGCCCATTTTCCAAAATGATCACAGGTAATTTTAGGTAATCACTATGTAGCATAGTAGTGTAGAGAATTTATTCGCCCACGCTTAATTGAGATGGAGTAGAGTACCGGTAGTATGAACATCTATCTACCCAGCTTTACATTAACTTTACCATGTTCGCTTATTCTTAAGTTATTTGTATGGCATAACAAAGAGGGGTGGAATAATGACTGGTCCTGTAGTTTGATTATTTAGAAGCCCTTAGAATGTTGCCCAGATGTTTTGCATTGCAGAAGATTCTGTATGTGATGTCCAAATATACAGAGTTCCAACATTAGTCCTATTTCAAACGACTAATAAAACAGGAGAACATCAAAGCTCTACACTGTTTCTTTTGAGACTTCAGAGCCCTAGGCTATGAATAACAGATCACAAGGTACAAAGAATGAGCAGACAACATTAGCTGCTTTTTGTGACGTTTCTGCTGTGGTTTGGATTAATTTCAAACCCATTAAAATGCATTGATTGCTCACAATTATGATTCAGTGATTGTTTGCTGCAAAATGGTCTGGGCTTGGCTAACAAGCATATTTATGATGCACTAATTTTCTGTGCTGGAATGAACCACTTGCCTGGCACTCATTCTGTTTTATTCAAAGCCAGTCATTTGATGTTGCATTTCAGAGACATCACTTGAATTGGAAATTTTTGTAATCATGTACACTCACCCCATTGCAAGTTTCATCCTTTTTTTTTTTTCTTTTTTTTTTCTAGCAGATGCTTGTGGACTGTAAATCTCTTGCATGTGTCTGTGCATTTTTTGCCTTACAGATTTCCTGTGTGTGTCTCACCCCAGGTCATTTTACATGACTTGCATTTTTGGCATATCATCCAATTGCAGATGAAGCTGCCCTCTGTGCTAGCCTGCGGGGCAGTTGATCTCTTAGGTGCAGACTATCTGTCTGCCAGCTCCACCTTTCAGCCCTCTCCAGTCACCAGAGCAGCTGTCAGCCCACACTCTCCCACACAGCCAGCCGCCACTCGGAGACACTATCTGTCAGGCCACGCTGTGCCTTCTCAGCTGTAAAAAGTCTGTTCTTTTTTTCTTTCTTTCTGAAACAGGGCAGGTGTTTAGTATAGCCTTTTGCTTGACTGGGCTATATGTTGTGTGTGAGTCACCGTGTCAGGGTTTAAAAAAAAAAAGAAACGTGCGACCGTGCTAGAGGTAAAGAATGCACCTTTTGAAACGGCCAGCCCAGGGTGTTTGGCGCTGTGTGGGCTGCCACTGGCTGCCTTGCCTGAAGAAGGGATTGGCATGCATGGCTCAGCTTGTGTGTGTAGATGGCATTTAGTTTTGCTCACAAGGTTTGTGTTCTGCTGTCCATGAACACAACAGTATTTCTGGCCTCTTCTGTTTTCTTTTTCTGGTCAGTTTGCACTTCTACAGGATTTTATATATATGTATATTTTTTTTTACATGGATTTTCATGTTAGCCGGCAGGTCCAATTAAAGCAGAAAGCCCTGCTGTTGCTGGAAAGTCTGCGTAATCAGCAAACCAGAGGCCTCAAGCTGGGGCGCGCAGCAAGTGAAAGCACCAAGACTTCAGGGCTTTTAGAAATTGTTTTGTCTTCAACTGGAGGCTAATCACACAGGAATCTGAACCTCCCTGTGATACACAGCAGTTACAGTGGGGACTGATATACAGGGCAGCATCTCTGTGTGATCGGGGGCTCGTGGAGACACCGGGGACCTGGGACTGGCTTGTTTATAGCACCTTCGTCTCATAGGAAGAGCACAGGACTAGAGGAGATACCGTTCTATCGTTTCTGGCATGAGATAAGGCCACTTCATTTGGACCACTGACCCTCCATTGACAACGACGCCTTAACCAAACCCTCCCACAGGAGTTTAACAGATGAGTTGCACAGCATTTGGACTAATCCTAATAGGCGCCATTAGCAGCTCTACAGTGCTGCGGTACAGTTTTTCAACATGCCTGCGGGTCACAAATATTCAGTCTGTGTACTGTGGAGGGATCATGTCTGGTAGGCTGTCACTAGTATATATGAATGTAGACACTATCACTAAATGATGGTAAAGGGTCTATGTTGTAGCCAATAAAATGCTGGACATGCAGACAATATTTTGATGTCCTAATAAAAAAATAAAAGCCCTTAGCCAATGTCTAAACTCTTTTATAGACCATTTTTTATAATTATAGACCTTTTATAGTCTTAAAACTACGTGCTAAAGTTAAAATCATGGCCATCCTATTTTATGAACTCCCTGCTGTTTGTGTACTGGTTTCCTGCCAAGCAACTAGAAAGTTTAGTGTGTGTGTGTGTGTGTGTGTGTGGGGAGGGGGGTGGTGTCCTTGGCCATTCTATTCTCTGGCTGGACACGGTGTCTACATCCAGTGTGTCAGTCATACTGGCCCCTTGTGCAGTAAGGGTGTCGGCAGCATGATCAGGGTGCTGAGTTCAGTGCCGCGGAGGAACAGAGGCAGCGCTCAAGAGAGCTATGAGATGAGTGGTTGACGGCGGTGGCGTCGCGGCATGTTGGGTTTAACGCCGGCTGCTGCACTCCTTAAGGCCTCAGTGTGTGGGCGTGTTTCTCTGCGCGCGGGCAGGCTGTGTGCCGGAGAGCGAACGGCACTCAGAATGGGTCCCTTTCATAACTTCACAACCCTCCAGCTCTTGTTAGCGGCCATTGTTGACCACAGTGAATGGGATCTCCGTGTCTCGAAAAAAAAGTGACCACATGACAGTCTTCCTGTTGTTCAAAAGGGCTCTCGGGTTGTGTTGTAAAAAGCAACTGGGAGGGGAGACTGCGGCTGTGACATTCACAGACTAATCTCTGGCATCGGCTGTGTTGAAGAAAAGCTAGTCCTTGTTTTTGTTGCCCCCAAACCCCCCCTCCCCCTTCCCTTCTCTTTCACTGTTAGGCACTGAAGCAAAACAGAACCTCTTCTGATGTATCAGTCCGGCAACAGGCAACTCAACTTTTCTTCTTTCTTTTTTTTTAACCTTGAGTCGGAAGGAACCAGGACGCCTGTCCGATCGACAGGGCTGGCGAGATTGTCTTGTCTAACACCTACGTCAGAGATCTTGGAAATGGATGGCACCTCTGCATTTGAGCCTTGGGGATGGGGGGGCTTTTCGCACTTTAAGCAGACATAACAACCCAGCAAGTCAATGGGGAGGTCCACGGATTTCACCATAATATTGCCCATTATTTTTCTCTGGGGGCGTTAATGGGTATTTTGAGTACAGTATATTACATTAACTCCCCAGTACCTACGAGTCCACAGAGGTATTCCTGCAGCAAACTGTTTTGGGGGTAAATTGACTTTGTTTCAGACCATGCACGGTAGATTTAGCTGTCTGGGCACTGCCTATACGTCAGCCCCCACAGCAAAATGTCGTTGGTGAAACGCCCACTTAATTAAGAGACCAGAAGCGTTCCATATCTGCTTCCACTGAAATGCATTCCAATGCTGCTCCATCTTTGTTAATATTCCAACATCTCTGCCTACATTGTCCAGTCTCTCCATGCTCTCTGTACACAGACAGACCCTTGGCTTCAGCAAGCGCCTGAAATACTGCCCTGGCTGCTGCGCAGGCAGCTGGATGAAATGCACTTAGCAGGGCAGTAAACAAGGGTGCTGCTCGGTGCTCTCCCAACCGTCTTGTGTTGTTTATGTCCCCCGCCTGCCCATGTAACTGCTGCCACGCTTCCCGGAATGTTTATAGATGCGCATGTCAATCCTCCATGCGGTGGGTGTGTTCGGGGAGGGGGGAAGGGAGAAGGGGGGGGTGGCGGCGGTATTAACGCTATAGAGTTCAACTCTTGTTGATGGACGAAGCAAAACGGCAACTGGAGACGAGTAACATTTCGATACTCAACGTAGACTTGATGGACAGATTAGCCTGTTGTAGCCCTGCTGTAGGAGACACAGCTGTTCTTCATGGAGATCACTGATTGTTAAAGTTCTTATTTGTCGAATGGGAGTATGTGTTAATCTGTATATTAGTTTAAAAGTCGTCTTTTTTTTCCCCCCCATCAAATGTAATCTATAAACCGGTAATTTGAATTCACAGCCTAAATAAAATGCAGTAAATGTTTCTAACACTGATTTTGACTTTAAGCTCTATGAGCACAAATGCATTTTGGCTACACTGACGGAAGGGATGTACGTGATATTTCTTTCTTGGTAGTTCAGAAACGTTTATAGGCTAGCCTGACTAAGCCACCTTTTACCCAGGTCAAATTGATCTTTAAAGGCATGTCTTTGAATTAGTGTTTTTGGCCAGTTTCCTGTGGATTGCTACTTTGCCCTGTTTTTTTTTAGTGTGCCATTTCCATGAGGTTAACATGGGGTCAAAGCACTTGTTGAGGTCTGTTATGCGGGGCCCCTTTTAGTCAGGACAAGGTTGTATTCTGGCTGTGGAGTGACATGGAACATGCCATAGGAAAAGAAAAGCTGTCAGGTTTTCATGGAGACTCTTTTGTCAGATATCTTTCAGCGATCAGTGATTGTCATATCTGCTGCCATTTCCCTCCTTTGTATGCGCCTGTCGAGCTCTGGAGCAAATGATGAAATTGTCCATTATGTGTGTGTACAATGCGTGGGTTTGTGCGTTTGTGAACGTGCGTCTGTGTGTATACTGTACTTGCGTAAATCGGGAGGTTGTTTACAAAGGAAGCATTGAGTTGGAACATGACATTTTCTTTTCTTCCATCGTGCTACCGCACAGCCATTTTGCATTTCTATAAGAATTTCTTCCCCCTCGTTCCAAAGTGCTGTGTAGGGCAGCGAGATGGCCCGGTGGATAGCACTGTGGCCTCACAGCAAGAAGGTCCCGGGTTTGAACCCCGGTCGTCTTCGGCCTTTCTGTGTGGAGTTTGCATGCATATCAAAAAACATGTTAGGTTCATTCTCCAGTCAGTGCCATCCAACCAGTGACACTGCCAACAATCAGGAGTTGGTCCCCGGCGCTGCACAGTGGCTGCCCCCTACTCCCTGGTTATGGTTATGAATGGTTAAATGCAGAGGATCAGTCTCGCTAAATGTATGTGTACAATATGACAATAAAAGCACCTTTACCTTTCTGCAAAAATGTGCTTTAGCTGGTAGAGGAAGATCGCTGGCTAGTGTTGGAAAGCCTTGTGTGTGTGTGTGTGTAGTATTGAGCCCTGAGGCAGGTCATGTTGTCGCCTTGCAGTGTCTGACATCCCGCCTCTGTGCAAGGGTTTTTCCTGTGCAACACTATCAAAGAACCAGGTGACTATTAGATCTAGTTTGACATGGAAGAGAGAGTAGATGTGACTGGAAAATGTTTCACTTCACTCTCTGTCGCCGACATCTGTAACACCAGTGGTACATAAGGAATGGTTAGCTAATGGATAGCTTGTGGGCTTAATATGCGGTGTAGTTAGTCTTCTTTGTGTCAGGCACCATTGCACTCTCATGTCCGTCCTGTGCTGCTAAGCAGGGCTAGTGGGCCTGACAGATTGCTACCCTCATGGGTGATTTACTTAGCCAGTTCTGCCTATGGCCCTGACACCATCATTATGCTTTGATCACCCTCAGTCTGTGAGTTTGGGGGTGGGGTGGGGTGGGGTGGGGAGGAGAGGGGAGAGGAGAGGAGAGAGAGAGAGAGAGAGAGAGAAATATTCTTGATCCAATTACTAATTACTGGGAGGCTTTTCAGGCAGTGTAATGTGTGATTTAACCTCTTGTCAGAGACTATAAAAGGAAGCTGAGTTAATCTTCCTGGCAACCTCTCTTCCACTCAGGGAGGCATGCCTTAAATTTCCTTCTACCGGGAAGCCGGCGAAAACCAACATACCAGCACAGCACGCTAACACTGTGGGATTTGCACAGTATCGGAATTCTCCGGCGCTCTCTGACCTTTTTGAGCACTACTGTGGAGACAGCCGGTTCGTTCGGAAGAACTCGTGTGCTTTGTGCATATTTAGAGATTCAGTTTAGGCTTCTGTTGCCTTGTGTATTGCGTTTAAGGCCTACCTCCTGTATGTTAGTTAGTCGTACCCCCCCCCCCACACACACACACACACACACACAAACACCCACCATCTCTGCCTGCACATTGATGAGGGTGGGGGTTTAAGCTTCAGGTTAATCAGTAAAATGTAGTTAAACTAATTCTCTGGACCTCCCAAGTAACAAGATCAGTCCAGAACCCATTCAACCCCTACCTAGCCAGGTAGGGGTTGTCCTTGGGGGACAAGGTTGCATGGACTTCACATGGGCCCCCCCCCCCCAGCCCTGCTCACACACACACATGCAGGCATATGGCCTAATACATGGGCCGCTGTTTTCTGAATGCCTGGCCTCTCTTCTCTCTTTGTGGGTTTGAACAATTAGATTATTAAATTAGCACATTGAATATACACCTCGCTGAATCAACACCACCCCTTCTCAAATTGTCAGTGTGTTTCAATAGATGTTCACTTAGTTGTCTGGTCAAGTGTTTGTCTTGTGCTATTAAACATTCTCATGAGCTCAATGTTTGTTTGTTTTTAATTAAATTTGTAAAAATACATCTCAGCATTGATGTTTATAATCAGATTTATTTCTTGTACATTCTGGTTCCTTGGTTGTGCTGGCAGCCTACTTCAAAGGAATACGGTCTGAGTACAAATGCAAACTTGTGTCGAATACGGTGCTGCAAGCAAATGTCAGAAGTCATTGTGACGTTTGTTGAATGAGAATGACAGGGTGGAACCACATTATACAGCAAGAAGATAATTCAGTGGCAACACCCATAACCCGACCTAATTCTATATTCAATTTCCTTAACCTTTTCTGTGTTTCTGTGGAAGAGTGGTCCCAAAACCCCTTTATTCACTTAGATGCCTGCCATTTAAATTATGATAACCACTTATTTAGCAGGAAATTGTTTTGTCTCACAGTGACGAAGGTTTTGGTAAACATGCCCTTAAATTACTAGCCCCACATAATACCAGGCATTGCATCTGTCACAAGTGCGTGTGTGCGTGAGTGCGCTCTTTAGGGACCCCAATTAGAAGGACTAACAGGCCATTTGAAGGTCACTCCCAGGTTGAGCGTGCGTGTGCGTAACACAGGGCTGAGCAGGGTTAGCAAGGGGCGGCGCTGTAACTGATAGGGCTTGAGGAGCCCCCAGACCTCTATATACATAAATGCCTGCACACATCCTCCTCAGCAGCAGTATGCTTTTGCACAGCCTCCTCGTTTGCATTGCAGGCTGAAGGCTCAAGAGCAGTTCAGGATTTTGCTAAAGGTCAAGTGTTTTGGCTGGGCTGTCAGAGAGGACCGTGGCCATATCTGAGAGAACCATTTGTCATTAGCCCCATCCCCACACCCTCCTTACTTCATCAGCCGGTGTCTGGTGCTATCTGGGCCTGATTGATGACTCTGTCCTTATTGCGGCGAATGGGGGTCGATCTCAAAAATTTGCTGCTGGGTGCATTAATGTTGTGTTCAATGGCATAGACCTTTGAACATGCCTCATCAGTCTTTAATCATTGGACAGCTGGAGGAGCAAGATGTGTTAGGGACAGTATGATGCAAGGGGAGAGAGAGAGAGAGAGAGTGTCTTGATGACCACAGTAACTTAACACTAATCTTAACACCGATACACCTCTGCAAATAACCAAGCTTTAGAATGGCCTCCTAGAGTTGGAGCAGTTTAACAAGGCACAGCCGAGGACTGGTTTGTGTCCATGCACGGACACAACTCTGACCTGTGTTTGCCTGTCTTCCCTCAGACGGTGGCTGGCTGCACAAGGGGTCTGAAGGCTAGGCTACGTCTGCTGAGATGGGAGGGTGGTGCAAGGACTTGCATACAAACAGCAGATGAAGGGAGAGCCCTAAAATGTGTGGTGTGTCGCCTGGGGGAAAGTGAACACGTCTCTCCCGCTACTCTGTCCAGGAGAGAAAAGCTTCGTTTATTGCCTTGCCCTTGCCTGTTGATGTGAGAGCGGCCGTTTGAGTCACTGGAGGCCAGGCTGAATGTCAGAGCTGCCATGGAGTGACTGACCTTAGCGGGCTTTGACAGACACAGAATGGTGCTGGATAAAGCGCAGGCACAGCGGGCCTCCATCTGGCTCCACGGAACTGTTTAATTTGTCAAGGTTCAAATCTGTTCAATTATTGATGTGTCAGATTTGCTTTTCACTCGTATAAATGCACTGTGCATGTTCACATGAGCTGCAGCACATTGCTGCTGCTGTTGGCTGTAGTTGCTGCTGCTGGTACTGTTATCTTGTAATGACCTAAATTGCCTAAGTGAGAATGTAATTTGATTTTGTTGTGCCATTAATGTTCTATGCTAATAATACTATACATAATTTGAATTCTATTTTTTAATGGTGATATTACCTTTTTTAATATTTCTACATTCACTGCTCCTTTGCTAGAACATTAAAAGCTGTCTTGGACACGCGCTAAGGTTAAATACCATTCGGGTAAAAACATTGACATTTCTTTTCCATCCCTTCATGTAGATGCAGCATTGTATGTGTTGTGTACATCTAGTACTTCAGCTGTGGCACACGTCTATGTCACCCTAGTGTATTTATGCATGTTTGTGTAGTCTGTGAGAGGCCACTTAGTGTAATGGCACCATTCTCCCACACTGGGGCTTGCTGCTAACACCGGTGGCTTTTTATTTCATTAATTTTTTTGTATGTTAAGCCTTTTTAGGATGATTTGTGAGAGTCAGTGCTCCCACAGTTCTGCTTGGAAGAGGCGCTCTGACCCTCCTCTTAAATCAGCCCAGCCTGACACACCAGGCCACTGCCAAGCCCAGCTGCACTCACAAACAGGCCTGGACTGGTTAATGCTGGGTCAATAGCACTGACCTGGAAGGGACAAACACACTCGCACAGGCTTGGCTGTTTGGTCCCTCCTGTTAAACACGGTGCACATGTCAATAAGGAGGTTCTGGTAATGCTAGGGGAGGTCGTTATTCCTGCAGGGAAGAATCATTGGTAGGTATTAGTGTGGATTTATGTTTTCCTGTGCTCATCTGTGGCTACCACAGAGGGAGGGAACAGCTGCATTGATTTGGATTTGTTTGCCGAGTACTCTGAGCAGAAATGTAAGCTGTGGGAACACCTGGAGAGGGGGAAATAGAGAGGAGATGGCGCTGGTGTCAGCTCTGCTGTTGGCTCTGTACCAAGTACAAACACACCCCTCCGACTCTTATGTGAGGACAGCCTTGGATCCCAATCAGAAGCACTTAACAAAGCTTTCCTCTTTCTTCCTTTAATCGCAGGCTCAATTTGTCACTGGGGTGTCCAATTTCTGATAAGCGCTTTGACTGCCTGCGCCAGGCGAGTTAGGTGTGGGGGGGGGGGAAGCGCAAAATGGACGCACCTGCTTCCAAATGAAATCAAACCACTCCATCTTCATCTCCCTGTTTTCTGCCAGCTGGAACAATGCTGCCGTGCTTTAGCTCGCCTCACGATGACCTGTTTCCTAGCTAACCAGGGAATAGCCAGACCGCCTTGCAAAGGCACACATTTCCACAGAGCTATTGTGTAGGTCACCATTCAAACAATCCAGCTGCATCATCTAACTGTGCCTCAGTTTGTGCCATTCTAGTTAGTTTTACTGTTCACTGGCTTGCGGCTGTATTTCTAACAAGCTCTGTGCTTTTGTAAATTTTGGTATGGCTTTTGTGAATAGGCTACACTAAAATTTTGTTTGATTTTATGTATTTGATTTATAATTGATTAAACAGTTTCAAAGTTCCATGTAGAATGAAATGTTTTAGATTCCAGTCTTCAGCCAGTTATTTGCTAGTTAAGAATGTACAATTCATTCAAAGAGAGTTTGAATTACTTTCGTACAAACTTCATGTTTGGCAAATGGAATGCAATGTTTCTCATAAATAAGACTCTTAATTGGACCAGTTTGCCAATATGGAGGTCGTCTTTTTCTTCACGCGTGAAGAATAACATTTTGTCAAGCATCAATCACAGGCCATTGCGTGTGTCACTGCAACTCCCCGTGTAACAAATCCAAAAGATTACCAAGCATTCACACCACTAGAAACTTGCCAGCCATCATTTTGTATTTTGTTCAGCGCAGGTCAAACCTCACACAAACACACAGACTGTAGATTCTAGTCTAGTTATCTGTGTCTGTATCTGTGTTGTGGCAGCCACGCCATTCCAGCTTGGCGCTCTGCGCTGCTGCTAAACACGACCACAGTCTGGCATCTTTGACAGGGCGTCATGTGACCTAGCACATTGTTGCCTGGTGTGATAAGGGGCAATATGTGAAGATAACATTGATGTGTGCACCGGGAAAGACATGAAAGGAACCGCGTCGCTCTCATATGTATGAGCGCTGTCTGAGTTCCCCCTGCGATCTGATGGCTGGTGAAGGGCTAAGGTCCCCGCTCAAGATGGTGTCCTCACCACTGGTTGTCTGCATTCGTGCATACAGATGCGAAAGACCTTTTTATATTTACTGTGTTATGTGTGTTTATATAATTTTATTGTAAATCCAAATTTTACAATGGATTAATCAGTGGGTAGTGTGAACTTGTACCGTTTGTAAAATGTCAAAACTGACGTCATTTTTTGTTTGTTTTATAAAATAAGGTATAATTTAACAGTCTAGTTAACAAACGGCATACACTACAGAAATCTGAGAAGTGGGGGGTGACATTTATCCTGGCAAATGATTGTATCGACTAGATTGCCATTCTTGCATATCCCTTGTATCTCTACATTTCATCTCTGCTGTTTGCTGTTGATCTCTGTACACAGTTACATTATGTGCTAGAGGCGTCCAAACCCAGCCGTCAAGTGGTACTCTGTTTTAATTGCAGTGCTGGGAGAGTAATGGCCCAGCCACAGATCACTCATCTCGGATGCTTCTAGAGCCGCCCCTGATTAATTTGGACTGTTGTGTGCGTAAATCAGGGCAATGTGTATTAAGGGGGTGTGAGTAAATCAAATGCGGGAGTTGGAGCCAAGCCAAGAGATGGCATTTGGCATTCTGCACGGTAAGCGCACACACCTTGCTTTCCTACCCCGGTCTGAGTCCATGGTTCTCCGCACCCTACACACACACACACACGGGGCGTGACGTTGCATTGCATCTGCCTCGGCCGTTTGTCTAGTGCGACGGGCAGCGGATGTCACGCAGCCCACACAGGGCTGGCTACTAGCTCTTAGCTGCACATACAGTATATACAGTCGTCCCTTTATTAGGGAACCTTCTGTGCTGAGAAATGCATACAACGTGGACGCTCCAAAACCTGCAGTTCATCGATTGGCGAATTGAGGCTGGCTGCAAAAGGCAGTCAATCCCCATAGACTAATATTCAAATGTCCAACTTTACAGCAAAAATAAACATGTTTACAGCCTGGTTAAAAAAAAAAAGGGTTTGGTCTCTATAGCTATTGTCTCTAATCATGACAACTGTACGGGGGGGGGGTTTCTAATTTTTTTTATTTTATAACTAACCAGTTAAAAAATATATTTGCCATACATTATCCCATTATAATGAATAGGGGGGAGTTGCAGGCAGGGTGAGGTACTGCAAAGATGGTGACGGCTAAAGTCTGCACAGTGCGGTGTACCTCTCTCTCCTGTTAATGTTGCTTGGCCTTCCTCTACACGAGTTTCAGGCCCAACATTATTTGAGGTAGGAGCATGCTGTCTCTGCTTCCACCATCCACCACTTCAGCTCTGGGAAATATCACTTTTCATCACTTGCTTTATGAGCACTCATGCAGTTTCCCTTGTGGTTTCCCAGGCCTTGCCCTCTCTCTCCCTCTTGAAGTAGTTATGTTCCCTTCCCCTCTGTCTTCCACTCTACTGCTGCAAGTTCCCCCATTTGACAGGTTTATACAAACACCTTGTGCCTTGCAAGTTGGGGGAACCAGGGTTTTTTCCCAGACACTCAGGATGTTTGTGAGAAATAGGTTGCTTCGCAGCTCTATCTATCCATCTCTCAACCAGACATCCATTCTGGTGGGGTTTTTTTCTGTCTGTCTCTCTCTGTCTCTCTGTGTGTGTGTGTGTGTGTGTGTGTGTGTTTAGCATTCCAGGTTGATGAGGGGTCTGTGCTGGCTAAAAACAGCCGGTGGTCTGCCCTGAACACCGCAGGAAGTGCTGTGGTCCTCAGGATGTGTTGTTGTTGTTGTGTGTGAGAACATGAACTGGCGTAATATGCCTGCGGGCCCTCTGCTAGCCGACAGCCCTGCTTCAGCAAATCCTGTTCCACCTCTGCTATTGCATCTATGACCAAACGTGCGCGAGAACCAAGGCTTTTCCACCCCTTTCTATTGACGTTGCACTCCAGGTTGCCGTTCGCCGGTAAAAAGCTCTGCTTCCGTCCTTTCTTTACCTTCCATTCAAGCCACCAGATTGCAAAGAAAAGTAATCTCGCTCTGTCTCTGAAAGAATCAACATGCCAGACTTGCATTGAATTTCTCCTGCAACATATTTTTCCTGACTGTATTTCAGACCCATAACCTGGGGGTAAACATGCAATTAAGTAACAACAGCCTGCTCTGCTCAACTCTCCTTCGCGCAAGGCAATGTACAACACGGTGAGTCGCCTCTCCTAATTGGTTTTGCTTATAATTGGGGCAGAATAACTACTAATATTTAACAACCAAACAGGCCTGTTTTCTTTTCTTATTTTTTCCTCTTATGGCAAATATTCTTGCATGGACTTCCTTTTTAATTAGCTTATTGTTGGTGTGAGGTCCTGTTCCTGCATGTTTACCACCAGTGACTGTGTGAAGATGTTTTTCTATTCCATTAGCATCTTGTACATTCCCCCCCCCGAATATCGAAACTGATGGAAAATCCTTAAATGCAGTGTAGCCGGTGCATACATGTAGTGAGCTGCTATAATTTGGCTCCCTGCTTTCTTTCCATTTTTAGCACTTTTCTCCCCTGGTGCCCCCTCTTCTTCTTCTCCGGTGAGAAATTAAGAATGTAGGTCATCTTTTACGGCAGCAGTTTGACACATGACACGAGCCAGGCGCGTCACGGCTCAGACGTTCTTCATCTTTAAATAAAGAGCAAGGTTATTCACACCCTTTTATTCATACGGGTAAATGCTGCTGCTTGTTAGCTGTCTGAGATGTGTAGAGTCACAGGGACCTCCAATTCCCAGAGAACCCTATAGCGCAGAGGTCTTAAACGCTTTCCAGGCCAAGCAAAGGCCTCCCTGGCTGATAGGGGGTCCCTATGCCGTGTTTCTATCACATATGGTATAAAATATTTTGTTGACGTAGGGCTGGCCCCAAATATTCGATTATTTGGGTATTCGTTCCTTGGATATGTATTCGATTTAAATATTGTGATTCGAGTATTCAGTTTTTCACATTATGCATGCATGTTTTCCCATTAATCCCTACTGTCACCATATAAACCCACATGTTGAAACGTAATTGCCTGCCCTACACTGTCATCAACACATTTGATTGCAATTGGCTCTGTTTGTAAGAAGAGAGCGGGGCTATTCATTCAACACACTCTTATTGGCTAATACAGGAGGTATATGCTATTTGACAG
>JAODUK010000006.1:3042152-3059126 GCA_027564635.1 Typhlichthys eigenmanni
TCGCCACTCGGCAACAATCTTTTAACTTCCGGACTTTTATTTTGAAAGTAGTCAATGGAGCAAGATTTCGCGACACCGAATTGGCTTAAAAAGGTTATCCGTTCTGCCGTTATAAAGCAGGTGATTGGCTTTTCTGGGGGAGAGGCGGGACATGTTCTTCAAACTGTCACCTTTGGCATTTCAGAATTCTCACATAGCGCTCCATTCATAATTCTCTATATGTCTCTGGCTGTAGCTGCTACCTGCAGCCGCTACATGCGTTCTCGTGCTCTCGTGCGTCTTGCATGCAGCCTCCCTGCATTCGTCTCACACAGCACTCCTGCTGGCCGCCTTGTTCTCGAGAGTTCGTTCCACGCCACGATCTGGCAGGAGGCTTCTGCCGTGGCGAAGGCCGGTGCAGCTGGGCGAGACGATTAATGGAGGACACCTGTGAAATGTTAAGGGCTGCGTAACGGAGGGATGGGGGTAGTAAAGGAAGGTGTGGGGCGCCGAGATTGAGCACTCCTCCTCGCGGCAGGACATCTGGAGTACCGAGAATCGTTCCTGGGTCGACGGGACACCCGCGGACCCCAGAAGCACCAGAAAAGTGCAGTTGAAACGTTGGACGAAAGGAGGGCTTTGACCTGTTGAGCGAGTGCAGCAAGGGCCACAGCAGTGGTTTCTGCATCTTAGGACCCTACTGAGATGAGACGCGGCTAACTTAACATTCTCTGCTCCTCTTTTGACTCGTCTGTGCTTGAGGATTCTTGTACCATCGATGCAATATCAAAGCCTGCGGAGAAGGAAACAGACTCTTGTATGAGACTGAATTTGCATCGGACTTGACCCAGCATCCTGCTCACATGTGAAAATCTCACTCTAAAGCAGCATGAGGCCCTGTCCCCTGCTGTGTATACCTCGTTCAATAAAAACGCCAGTCGGAGTGAGAGAAGCACTAATTGGTGCGTGCTGACTGTGCGCTAGTGTTCCAGCTAGCTTGCAATTGAGTAATTAACACGTGGCCAGACTGGCCTCTCAGGCCCGCGCTTTTCTTGAACGTGCTTAGCTGTAGATCTGAGAGATGTGCTTGTAGCCAGTAAAACAGCCTGCACCAGCCGCCACCTACAAACCTCATTAGCCCTCCCTTGATGCTATAGTGTCTTCACTAATGCAGGTTGCAGGTTCATGTTGAAATACTAATGAGCTACATCTGCTGGAGTACCATAGATGCTAAGATTTAATCAAGAGCTCCCTTGATTTGAATACCACTGTAAACAAGAAAGGATGGTGTTTTCCTTTTTTCTCTCTTTCAGTATTGGGAAAATCTGCATTATTGGTTTAGTTCGATGTGACTGCAATTTGCACATTATGCAATATCTGCTTTTTGATTTATTTGTGCTGTTGACTGAACTGTCTGGTCAACAGACTTGTCAACCAAGTACAATCCCCAACGCGGTAGAATGCATCAATAAGATGTCAGGGATTGACATTGCTTTCTTGTCCTGCTTGCCTTTTTCAAGACAACTTGACAATAAAGCGAATTAATGAATGACAATAACACCATCTGTACACCATTGTCATTCATTCCATCCCCTCGCCCTTCTTCCCAAATACATTTGTAAAGCTAACATTTGGGATAGATTAGGCATGTCCCATTGCCTGGCGACTAGGCTTCAATTACATTCATAGATGCATAAAATGCATTATTAATCATTTCCACAATGATTTATTTTCTGCTAAACCAGGCTTGGTGCCGATCATTACAAGCCAACCTGGCACCGTTAATTTTCTTCTTGTAAACTCATTAACTGTTAAAGTTATTGTACGATCAACTGACGCTTTCCCAAATTGTAATTCTGTGGAGAATTCTGTGTTGTTGTTTAATACATGTGACTCCTAATGAACAAGGAATTTGCCGATATTAAAGAACTACAGCACAATTGTGTGTAGCCTGCTATAATTCCATGAAAATAATACAGAGGTCTGTGTATTATAAATCTGTGTGTGTGTGAGCAGTGAAGTCCATGTGTGCTTACCCTGGCATATATTCCGAGGGAGACGTTGGCTCCCAGTGATGGAGGGTGTTGAGCTCCAGTTCCTTGGCCCAGACCCCTGCATTAATGAGGCTGCCATCCGCGGGCTGAACAGTTAGTCACAGCCCCGTGTGTGTGTGTGTGTGCGTGCGCCGCCCCGCTCACCGCTACCCATTGTCTCCTAACTCGCAAATAAAGCAGGAATGAATTAGCCACTTGGCACAGCTCCTGGTGCCATGGTGTCAGCGCTCGCAGTCTTGCTCTGTGCCTGGTCTCGCTAGTCCACCTGCTGCCAAGCCGCAAATGGCCGACGTCTCCACGTACATCCGTCGGCATTTGTTGACATTCGGGATGGTTCCTCTCCACAGAACACACGGCTGAGCTGTGGCTCTGTGAGGCACGTCCATTGTTACGACGACAGCAGTGTTTAAAGTGCCCTAAATGTGACCGTAATCGGACTGGCTGTCGCGGGTGTCTCTTGGGGTCTGGCTCCGTGTCTCTCTTTTAAAGCGCCGAAGTCCTAACTAGGTCAGGCTGGCTGGGCCAGGGATGGTGAGGCGTGAGGCGGAGGGCTAAGAGGAACGAGGGGGGGGGGGGGGGGGGTGCTTGTGATACATCCTCAGCCTGTATCACAAGAGCTAAAAGCCCCTCTAAAACCGATTATCACTGACTTTTATTGTGTTGCTGGAGAGAATACATGTGTCGGAGCTGAAAACCAGCACATTATGAACAAAGACACTGGTACAGTAGGTTAGCAAGCACCCGTGTGATCCTGTCTCACACACACACACCTACATCCCCCTTATAAATGGCCCATCTCCACCTCCTCTCAATGTCAAAGGCATCACACAAATACACAATCATGGCCGCTGTTAAATATAGCCGTGGTGCTCTAGGTACAGCAAATGGCCTGGGAGGTGTTCCCACAGATCAGAGGCTCCGCTGTGTGTCTGATTACTTATCTGTTGTCGTGGAGCGCTCTCTCACTCACTCACTCACACACACACACACACACACACACACACACACATCCACAGGGAATCAGCACAGCTTCACTCAGTCTTTGTTTAGGCTCTGATTCAGGAGCAGGCCATTCACCCCCCCCCACCCCCCCACCCCCCCTTCCATCCCCGTCAGACCTCAGAGGCGGTGGTTATTGTTAGTCTGGATACAACGTAAATTGTGGCCACTAAAAGCCTCTGACCCAAAAGTCCCAGTCGCCACCACAGAATTGGATTATGGAGCACAAAGTTTTGGCTGACTACGATTTCTCCAAGGTCATTCATCTGCTTTGTCGTGATGGGATGCTGGGACTTTAACGGGCACTGCACACTTGCATTTCTCCTGCTCACACTTGGATTTTCTGGCCGCTTGTGGGGGGTGTCTTATGTTTTCGTGCACTGGCTGTTTGTAAAACGTATCTGTTTTAAAAGTATACACATGAGTTTCTCCATGTGACAGCAATAACAGAAGAGTGATATTCAGTAACGTACATATATGATTGTGTTATTTTTTATTTTTTTTACCACTATCAACAGCAACAATGTATCTCCGACACGTTTTAACCATGCATGCTTTTTAGTGTTTGTATCCTAAATATGAATTGGACCGGTAAATAAAAAAGCTATTTGATGACTAGCCTAAAACATAAACCAGTCATTCACAAACACAATCTTTTTATGTTCACAATGCCCACCGAGTCGCTAGCTTGAGCTATGTAGTTATAAGCTGTTTAGATATTGATATCACATACAAATATTTTGTACACTTGTCAATATGGACATGCTACACATTGTTAGATTATCCACAATTCAACTGTTCAGTTAGCCTAGTATGCTAACAAGCAGAAAAATAGCGCATAGTAATTGGTTTATATTTCCGGCATACCAGTAGGCCTATGTAAACAAGACAAAAATAAAACCTTACCTTTGAAGCAAACATAAAGTCACAATGTGTCTCAAACGGCCCATTCTTCATATATTCTATATATCTATTAGGCCTGCTCACTGTCTTCGCGGAGAAAGACAGCGCCACGGCCATGGCCTCCTCTGGATAGTCTTGACTAATCAGTCTGACGTTACCTGAAATTTCAAACATTGTTCAAATTGCACATAGATATGCCCGACACAAAACACAGTCCATGATTTTTTGAAATAAAGTTTTAATATATTTTTAGAAAATTTCAATAGCTTTTTTCTAAATGTGTCAAAGTTCAAACATTGTTTAAATTGCACATAGAGATGCTCTACACAGTCCATGATTTTTTGAAATAAAGTTTTAATATATTTTTAGAAAATTTCAATAGCTTTTTTCTAAATGTGTCAAAGTTCAAACATTGTTTAAATTGCACATAGAGATGCTCTACACAGTCCATGATTTTTTAAAATAAAGTTTTGATATTTTTTAGACATTTTAAAATTTCAAACATTGTTCAAATTGCACAGAGATGCCCCACACAAAACACAGTACATTATTTTTTGAAATAAAGTATTAATATATTTTTAGAAAATTTCAAATTTCAATAGCTTTTTTCTAAATATGTCAGAAAGTTCAAACATTGTTCAAATTTCACATAGAGATACTCTACACAGTCCATAATTTTTTTAAATAAAGTTTAAATTTTGACGCCTTTGGTCTCCTAGATGGGCGTGTCACCAACAGCATTTTGCTGTGGAGGCTGATGTAAGCAGCGCTCAGACAGCTAAATCTGCCATGCATGGCCTGAAACAGTCAATTTACCCCAAAACTGTTTGCTGTTATGTACTCAATATACACATAAATGCCCCAGAGATAAATAATGGACAATATTATGGTGAAATCCGTGGACCTTGGAACCGTTGGAACCTCTCTGTTAAATAAAATTCTCTCTGCTGTTACTATGCTCTTTTGACAGGAAAAGCTGCCATTTTATCTTTTAACCTGGATTAAGGTGTCTGCAATATTGTACCCCTCACCCACAACCCCCCTCTCCCTTCCTCCTTTCTCCCACATCCCCCAGGGGACACCACACAAAGGATGAGAGCCGCTCAGTTTCCGACCCCCGCAGAATTGGACGCGTATGCTAAGAAGGTGGCCGACAGCCCCCTCACCATCAAGATCTTCCCCAACAGTGTCAAGGTGCCCCAGCGGAACCACGTGCGGCGCACAGTCAACGGCCTGGACACGTCGGGCCACCAGCGCTACAGCCCCTACCCCCCGTCCCCGGCCAGCGCCAAGGCGGGCCTCCTTGCCGTTGTCAGGGCCCCCATGGTCAAAGGCGGCGTCCTCAAGGACTTCCACGGTGGCTGGGCCCGCCCCGAGTCGGCCGCCATGAACCCCCCCGCCGGCCCCTACCAAGTGGCTTCAAGCAGCACTTTAGAGCCCCACCGCCCCCCTCCTCCTCCCCAGCAGATGGGCCACGCCCAGCCTCTGCACATGCTCCCCCAGCAGCAGGGCCCCATGGCCCAGGGCCTCAGGCACACCGTGCCCTCCATGACCCAACACCCCCATGGCCTGCCCCGGCCCCAGACTCTGCCTCAAGCCCCGCCAGGGCCGCACGGTCCCCCGGGCCCCATGCTCCACCTGCAGCCGCCCCCGCACGCCCCGCAGCAGCTCCGGCAGCAGCTCCCGGACGGCGAGGCTCCACCCAACGTCACCGTCTCTACCTCAACCATCCCGCTCTCCATGGCGGGCGGCGGCTGCGGTGGCCAGCGGCCGGGGGACCTGAGCGCCATCGTGCACCAGATCAGCCAGTTCTGCCAGGCGCGCGCCCAGGGCGCCGTGGCCGCATCGGTGTGCGAGGGCCAGATCGCCAACCCCAGCCCCATCAGCCGCAGCCTGCTCATCAGCGCCTGCTCCCGGGGGGGCTGCGTTCAGCTGCTGCCCCCGGAGAACAGCCTGGCGGCTATGAACCACTTACCTGCCTACCATGGCGACGTGAAGCAGCAGCAGCAGCACCTGCAGCAGCAACACATGCATGCTCAGCAGGCTCTCCAACAACAGCAGCAGCAACAGATGCTCTCCTGGAACCACAGCCACAGCCAGCCCCCACTGGCCCACCTCCACCATGTCCAGAACGGGTGCCACCCCTGCGGGCAGCCCTCCAGGGACGCAGGCTTCTCGTGCAAGGGTCTGGCCTACGGGCCGGAGGTGTGCGTGGGCCAGCCTTACATCCTGAAGCCTCCCGTGGAGAGGCCCACCCCGTCCCCCCCGGTTAACGTGCCCATGGCGCACTACGCCAACAACAACAACGCCCACTACTACCACTCCCACCTGTGGGGGGGGGGCGGCGGCGGTGGCGGCGGCGGCAGCATCCTACCCACGCCCAACAGCGACAGCTCCGGATCGCAGGACCTGGCCATGCCGTTCCACGGCGGGGCCCCGGGCGGGACCGCCACGGCGCTGGACTGTGGGCCCCCTGGGGCCCCCCATTACCGGCTTGGTACGGGCTCCTGCTCCTCCTCCACCACCTCCTCCTCCACCTCCTCTTCGTCCACCGCCGCCCAGACTAATCTGATGCAAATGGCAGATTACTTGGGCGGAGACTTCCAGACGCCCTACTTGCGAGATCAGAATCTGGGCTTGATGGGCAAGATGCACAGGCCTCCCATGAGCAGGGTGGGTCTAGAGGCTGGCGACGTCAGGCTCGTCCAACATCCAGGGTACAGATAAGCTATGGCCTTGTCTACACTACAGTTCTCAATAAACCTTTATTTAGTCTTAAGAGGAAACGCTTGGAATACACAGATAACTTAAATGTCTGCTAATGTAAAAGCAGATAAATTAATATATTTAAGGAAAACCAGTAGTCTTTTTTTTTTCTTCCATATTTCTTTTTCTGTAATCAATCTTGCAAGTGATCAATTGATTTTTGGTATTGCGTGCTCCTACAAAGCACTTTAGGGAACTCATTGTGCGTCTTTTCTTTTCTAGCTTCTTTGTGCCATTAAATGTTTTTTCATTTTGCCTGGATGTAAGGATCCAGGTGTTTTTTGTTTCTCTTATTTGTGCATAAAGATTACGTAAGCATGTTAGAGGATGGAAGGATTCCTCACAGAAGAATAGACCGTCTACTGGAGGATGGTTTTACAGACTATCGCACAGGCTCTTTTCATGTTTGCGTTTACACACAAATCTCACGATGACTTCAAGATTAGACACAATCCTATTTTCCTCTTGAAGACACAACAGAAGAGCTGGTGTGCAAATCCAGTCACTGGACACTACATTTACACAATACATTATGAAAGGCTTGTGTTGTATGCACATGTATTTATATTTGTATAAATAGGACTGTTCTGTGTCAGGTTTCTGAGTTCTGTTCCGCTCTACCAGTTAAGGAAGCATGTAATCAGGTCATTTGTACATAGTATAAATCCCGCAGGGTGCAAACATGTCAACAAACAATATTTTCACCTGTCCTGCTCAAAATGCTGCAAATAATTCAGGTGTCTGTAGTGAAACCTTTTTTATTAAAAAAAAAAAAAATTCTGTTCTTGTCAACATGGCTTGGGAAATGTTTTTCAGTGATATCTGAAGTAATATCTGAATTCTGACTATTTTAAAAGCAGGCAGATAAACTGGGACACACTGTCTCCAAGATGTGCCATTTTGTTTTGTTTTTTCAGACAATGTTCGTACCCGAATAATACTTGAATTATTGCAATGTTTTTTTCATTAGTTATTGAATGGGGTAGATTAGTATGCAGGACAAAACTCAGTTCTGTGATAGTGTTTAACCAATGATATTTAGATATAACTATGAACCAAACAAGGGTTTCGATCCTGATTGTTGAAATCAAAGGAGTAACTTAAGTGGATTAAGTTGTGTATTTGCTACTGATTCTGATGTGAAGTTTGCTTGAAGACCAAATTGATCACTTGCAAGATCCCTTGGTTGTAACCCAAAGGACTTTTAAGTTGAAGTGAAACAGCAAATACATAGATTTTTTTGTTTGTACACTGGCGTACCTAACTAGACTACTGTAACTTGTAATGATTGTGTACAGTATGAATGTTGCCTGCTGATGTGAGTAGAGATAAGGGGCGTGTCTCATGTCCTGTTCACACCCTTCCCTAACAGCCCTTAAGAAGCCTTAAGTATTTGGTCCTTGGACTTTCCTTTGAAAACAAGCATGGTTTAATAAAAAACCCAAATTGAAAAAGAAAGTACACAAACAGCAATTTTTGCTTTGTTTTTCCAAGTTTATTTAAAATGATTTTTTTTTTTTTTATACTTTCTTTAAATAGAGCAATTACTTAGAAATTATTTGTAACGTAAAGCAAGAAATGTAGTAATATTTTGTAATTATATATATTTTAGAGCAATGTGTATTTACTGGGCTGTAACAATTCCCACCCCCTTGTTTCAAAGCTTCAGTTTGCAATTGTGACTATTTATAATACTTGATTTTCTTGTTATTTAAATCTTTTTTTTCTTCTTTGTTACTTGTACTATTGCTGTGAAAAGGAAGAAAACTGACCGGCCTTTCTTTTGTGTAATTCTGTACAGCAGGTAAGATGCAAGAGTGAGAGTTCTGCTACTCTTTTTGTAATATTGTAATAATAAAATAAAGTTCTAATTTATGCTTTGATGCTTACCTGTCTCTTCAAATGCATGAGGACTGCAGGTTTTGATCCTACCTACCTACAGTGGATATAAAAAGTCTACACACTCCTGTTAAAATGGCAGGTTTTTGTGATGTAAAAGAATGAGAAAAATATTAATCATGTCCGAACTTTTTCCACCTTTTTAATGTGAATATTTAAATTGAAAAACAAACTGAAATCTTCGAAGGGGGAAAATTAAAAATAAGTGTGCACACCCTTAAACTAATACTTTAGATTTTATTACAGCACTCAGTCTTTTGGGGTAGGAGTCTATTAGAATGGCACATCTTGACAAGGCACTATTTGCCCACTCTTCTTTGCAAAAGCACTCCAAATCTGTCAGATTGCGAAGACACTTCAGATCACCCCAAAGATGTTACATTGGATTCAGGTTTGGGGTTTGGCTGGCCCATTCCAAAACGCTAATTTGGTGTAGCCACACTTTTATGGATTTGGATGTTTGCTTCGGGTCGTTGACGTGCTGAAAGGTGAACTTCCTCTTCATCTTCATCTTCAGCTTTCTAACGGACGCCTGAAGGTTTTGTGCCAAAATTGCCTGGTATTTGGAACTGTTCATAATTCCCTCCACCCTGACTAAGGCCTGTTCCAGCTAAAGAAAAACAGCCCCAGAGCATGATGCTGCCACCACCACGCTTCTCTGTCTGTGGGTATGGCGTTATTTGGGTGATGTGCAGGGTTTTTACGCCAAACATAACTTTTGGTATTATGGCCAAAAAGTTCAACCTTTGTTTCATCAGACCATAACATATTTTCCCACGTGCTTTTGGGGGCTTGATGTTTCTTTTTGCAAACTTCAGCCGGGCTTGGATGTTTTTCTTTGTAAGAAAAGGCTTCCGTCTTGCCACCCTACCCCCATAGCCCATTCATATGAAGAATGCTTTGGAAGCTCTCTGCAGACCATGGCTTTTGCTCTGAGATGCTAAGAAATGTCAGGAAAATCCTACTAGAACTTTGTTATTAATTAATTAACATTAATTTGAATATGATTGGTTTATTCTGAATACAGCCACAGTCATGAGGTTGTGCACACTTTTGCAACCAGGTTATTGTGAGGTTTTTATTTTAAATGTCCCCCCCATGAAGATTTCAGTTTGTTTTTCAATTTAATTGTTCACATGATAGGTCACATTAAAGGTAGAAAAATTCTGACATGTTTTATCTGTCTCATTCTTTTACATCACAAAAACCTGACATTTGAACAGGGGTGTGTATCCACTCTATTGATCTACCTAGCTCTGTGCCAGAGCAGATTTAGCATAGGTTTCTATTTCGTATCATCTTCATAACGGTATATGCTAGAAACTCTTTTTTTCTTATAATTCAGACAATCTGCCAAATTGGCATAACAAGGGCTCTACAAGACAAGGCACATTGTATATGTGTATGTATATATACATGTGTATATTGGCTGAAGTTCAAACAAAGCAGAATGGGGAAAAAAGATGTCACTGTGAACGTGCACGGTTGTTTGTACGAGGCAGGTTTGGGTAATTCACAATGCGGATCTACTGGGATTTTTCCACACAACCTTTGGGTTTATAGAAAAGAAAAACAAAAAAGTGCTTACAGATAAAATATCCAGTGAGTGGCAGGTCTGTGGTCCTTAAGGCCTTGATGCCAGAGGTCAGAGGGGAATGACATCAAACCTGTTTTGATGTAAAGGCAGCAGCAGTAACTCAAATAACCACTTATAAACACACTTAACACTTCAGAAACAGACGACACCACGAGGTTCTGCGTGCACTGTGCTCAACTCAAATGGCCTCCGCAATCAGATCTCAATCTATAGAACATTAGGGATGTGAAAGAACGGGACTTTCGCATCATGGATGTGCATCTGACAAATCTACACTATATTGTGTCATCTGTCAATGGACCAAACTGACGAATGTACCTTGTTTAATCATGTTTCCAACATGAATGAAGGCTGTTCTGAAGGCAAAATGGTCCAACCCAGAAGTACTAGTAAGTCGTAGCTAATACAGCGCATGGCTGGTGAGGGTACGCTATATGTTTTTACTGTAGCGCTGTTAGGAATGCTACCTGTAGCCTACACTGCACCATGTAACCATACTTGGCATACTACCAAATGCGTGGCCTCGCCTGTAGTTCTATGGGCCTCACGGACGAGGACGACTGCTCGTCCTCGTGGACGCGGTAAGTATGCCATGGCCTTAACAGCAAATAGCCTGCTGACTGGTGAGGGGGAGATTATGCAGTCATGCTGTCTCTTCTATCCTGCCACCAAACTGGAAACAGGAAGTTGAACAGCCTAATCAAGCTGTGTACCCTAGAGGTACGTCTGGCAGTGATGTAAATGGCTCTATTAAAGGCTGCACACGAGACGATTGTAAACTGCACTTTACGCTGGATTGTGGCTTTTGTTCAGATCAAATACATTCAGCCAAGGTGGTCAGAGCAATAATATACTGCCTGGGTATTAAATGTATGATCCATTCCAAACCATTACCATAATCATTTTGGCATTTAAGTAGCCTACTAAGCATTGAAACACTTAATTATGGGAACACGTTTGCAGCATATTCAGTGTTACATCTCTTTTCGTATGAACATTGTGTCTGCTGTACTAAGACATTTGACATGTAGAAGTCAATGGAAGTTGGCAACACAGATTATTTCTTCTTTAGTAATAACTTAATGTATTTGCTTAGTTGTATAATGTGCAGTTCAAACTAGGGCAGCTGAGATAAGAGGAAACTGGTCAGACTGAAGGCTTTATACTGGAGTGGTGGACAGGGAAATCATCTCTGTGGACTGTGATGTGTGTTGAGATCTGCTGTAACGCCGACTGACGTCCCGTAAAAAGCCTCTCCAGCTCCTCCCTGTGGACAGAAAGGAAAGTGTTATTTGAAGCATTACAGATGGTGCATTCAGTAGACAAATCGTTTGATAACGTTTAGTGAACTTTTTTTTTTATCTTAATGAAGGTTTCATGAAAGATGTTTTGAACAACTCTGGCTATAAACAATTACTTTGCCATGCTTAATAGTGTTATCTAGTGCAAAACCAACAGTTTCTACAGTAGCCTACATGTCATAAAATAATAGTGATAGTTATTAAGCAACATTTCAAGTTTGTTTTTTAAATGTGCAGCTCTGTCTCAAACATACTCTTCCATTCTACATACTTTATCTAAGAAATCATAATATTAAACATCGCCAAACATTGTTGTCACTCTGGGAACCTGGATGTTTTCAAAATGGTTTCTCTGTAAACATACTTTGTTGAGAAACGCTTGGGCCAGGCACTTGGACCCTGTCGCTGCTGCCAGGATCCTCATCGATTATGCCCAGGTTCATATTCCACTTGTTCCAGTTGACTTCTTCCACTCTGAGACAAGAGGACAAGCGCTGCAATTACTGTCTGCTGTGCACACATCAATCAGCTGTCAGAGGAGCAGTCAGGAGAGCACGCTACGCCGTTGTGTGCCACATGCTCACTCAGCCTTTTCCATTCACACAGCTTCCGTGTTTACACAGTACAATTCCTGACTCGTGCGTCTTTTTGCCTTGTCTGTCATTGTGATTTGCACCTGTAATTTGCAGTCTCGACAATCCGATTCTCAAACGTGTTAAGGGTGTACTTAGCATTTCAGCACATACAGCCGTGGAAAGAATTAAGAGACCACTGCATATTCTATTATATTATAAATAAACAAATGAATATATTACATGTAAATCCAAAATAAAAATGTATAAATAGTACAAATCTGAGAAACTGCTCAGTGGTCTCTTAATTCCTTCCTGTGGCTGTATTTGTCATTCACCCCTTGATGACAGAGAATGGGTAAGCTATGGCAGAGCGGAACAAGGCGTGTAAAAGCTGACCTGAAGCACCAACGCACGTCCTTTCCAGTGGGAGTGCCCAGGTCCTTTTCCAGCCCACAACGAAGCCTCTTCTTCAGGCAGTGTGGCAGCCCCTTCTCCAGGTCCATGATAGTGATGGCCCTCTGAATTACATATACATGTTTTTTTTAACCATTTCAAATATTTAAATAAATATCCAAAGGTGGGTCCATTGCATTTTTCACCTAAAACTGATTATATAAAATCTATATTAGGCCCACACATATTTTCCTTTAATTTCCTCAAAAGGAAATCATTCACAATTTGGTAATTTAGCACATGGCGTGTGACCGAGTGCCCTTCTTTGTATTGGTAGGGGACCCAGTACTTCTCAGTTTGGGGTCCACTACCATATTGTTATGTGGTTCACTGCTTTTGATGCCACATTCCAAGAAACATTTGGCCTTTGTGTCTCAAAAGGTGTTAGCCCCACCACTGTACTGTATGAACTGCTACTGTGTGTGTGTGTGTGTGCATCCTGAAGCCCACAGAAGAAGAGAGAGTTGCGTCAAGTCCGTTCAGTCCAACGGACCATTTTGTGTTCACAGCAATGGCAGCTCGTGGAGCCTCAGAACAGTTCCAGGAAGTAAGCCGCAAATACTAGATGTACCCTATAAATTATATTGTAAATGTAAACCGATGCAATTATTGATTACTAATTACCAAAAATTGCAGTTATGTATCTGTATTTATCGATTCAAATTGCCCACCTAGCGCTTTCTGGAACTATTTTGCATCTCCGTGAACCATGTGACCGTTGAACCTTCCATTGGCGCAACTCTCTTTTCTACATGGCTCCCCTGAAGCCTCGCCTGTAGCTTCCAGATGCAGGTGCTCTCCTTGGTGATCTTCTCCACTGTGCGGCTCATGAGGGCGATGAGCATGTTGAGCAGCAGGATGTAGGTGAGTATGATGTAGGAGATGAGCAGGACGTAGAACACCTCCTTGTACTGGTAGTGCTCGGTGAACTCCAGGTCTCCCATGCCGATGGTGAACTTGAAGAGCTCCAGGGTGGTGAAGGAGAAGTTCCTGAAGGTGGGCTTCACGCAGCCCTCCGCCTCCACGCCGGATACCTCCTCGAAAAACGTGCGTCCTTTCGACGTGTTTCTGTTGACCGCCGCCGGGGGCTCTACGAGTAGGGTGACCACCGCTGCGACACACAGATCAAGGCAGAAGATGCTGTGCGGTACTGGGAAAAGCGTCACAACCTCGCTCATGCATTCTTTCACTTGAGACAAAGACACGTCTTACCTGCCGAAAAGCCGAAGAGGAAGACCATGTAGACAAAGAGGAAGCGCATGATATCACCGAGTATCATCTACGAGAGAGAGAGAGAGAGACAGAATGTCAAGACCGTCCTTTCATTACATTGTGTTCCCCTTTACTGTCACAACGTCACTGTGTGTGAGGTACTGTATTAGGCGCTACCTTCTGTATCATGACACTATAGATCCCCATGTGTCTGGAGCCTCTGGAGAAGTAGAGCAGGTTGACCCAGCTGAGAGCCAGACACAGCACCAGAAAGGCAAGATACTCCTCTCTCCCACAGAAATACAGCGCAGTCGAAGCTATGAAGAGCACCGCCTGCAAGAAACTGAGCAGCAAACTGGTCACAGAGGCCTGTGCTGATGTATTTCAAACAGAACGTGCAGCTACTGTGCTGTGGGTAGGAGCACGTTAAGAGGGTGTTGTTTGTTTCCATGTGAAATGTAGGCTGTAAAGCCCTTTGTGACTGCAATGTGATTAAGGGCTATATAAATAAAATTGACTTGACTTGACTGTATATTGTTAGTTGGATCAAGAACACGTGTGTGAGTGTACAGGGGTGGTGAAAGGTACACCAGTAAAACGTTACAGTAAACTTACAAAAGAATCTCACAATAGCCGTCAATCAGCAACGTTTGCATCTTTGGACGTTTCCTCTTCATGTCTATTATCTAAGGATATAGAGATATCAAGTTTAGCCAATCATAGTCGTTCTGTTATAAATGATATGCAGCGTGTTATTTGACTATATACTCAATATATACAATGTTTATTTTGTATTGTCTATTTGCATGCATTCTCTCAATAAAAATGTAAAACACAAAAAGGAGCCTCGTACCCCTCTGACGAAGAAATAGCACGAGGCCAGGGCTAACAGCGCTTGACCTGAGAGATACAGGTAATCCCCTAGGGTGTCATCGATGGGGAACGGTGGCTGGGGTCAGAGAACAAATTTAACAACTCACCAGCAGGGCAGTGTGGGTCACTCTGAAAGGGCGGTACATTAAATAGGCCAACCCAAAGTCTCTCTGGAGCTAACTGGTGACTGACTGACCTGGCGTTGCTTCTTGTTATATGCGATGAATGTGAAGACAGAGAGGTAAACAACATAGACCAGAAAGTTTATGAAAAACATGCGACCAGCGAACCGATTCCACTTCTCCTCCAGCAGGTGGTTCAAAGGCTCGATCTGGAGCATCTCATGACGGTTCTGAAAAGCGATTGTTTGTGGAGATTGCTTAAAGGGACACTAATTTACCCTTGTGGGTAAAATCTGCATTACATGAACATTGTTGTTTTGGTTTGAAACTCAGAGAGCGCATATCCCTTCCACACACAAAGTGCAAGTCGAAGTAAAATTAAACTGAGAAAACGTGAAGATACAAATCTGTAGTTTACCTAAGCTACGGTGTTCTGGTTTAAAACTCACTGTAATGTCACTGCCGTAGACCAGTATCTCCAGTACCGAGTTGTTTTCATATGAGTCTATAGAGGCCAGGTCATAGAGGGAACAGTGGACCGGTCCATATACCCACTCAGTGAACTTCCGGGACAAGTGTTTGGTGTGAAGGTCTTGAAACACCCGATGTAGGATGTGCTCAAATAGCTATACAGAGACAGAGATTACAGAGGAAAACATTACGGGGGGTGGGAGGGGGGGGCATGACCCTATAAAACGATTAGACATTATGTACCCCCCCGCAACACACACACACACAGGTTCAATTGTTGATCAAACTGAATGAAATGTGAACAGCCAGTAAGAATGTGTGACAACTGCCCTCCGCGGGTTAAACACATTGCTACATTGCATTATCATGCTTGTGGCGACTGGCCACACCCCTCTATCTGCTGTGTGAGCAAGGAAAGGGGCACTTAGGAGGGGGGAGGGGGTGGTCATTTGATTTGTTTAAGCAGAATGCACTGCTGCTAGAACAGCTTTTAAGTTCAAATTGAATTAAGTCTTTAAAAGTGGAACCCTATACTATTGTATTGTATGTCTGGTAGCTTGACATTGTAACTATCGACCAATGCATTATTGTAAAAAGAAAAGAAACATCTGCTAAATAAATACAAGGTTAAATATCAACGCTAAATATAACATTCTGCTCTGTACCCTAATCTTGCCGGTCTTGGCAGCCAGTTTTAAGGTCGTCAATCCCTGTTTGTTCTCCAAAACCTCCAGAGTCCACGTGGGCTGAAGCCGTGCGGTGGCGGTGAGGATGTGATCGTACATGCTGGTGACAAAGTCCGTGTTCTCCCTGGTGTTGTCTGCTATCACCACCAGGGCATGCAGCACCGTGTTTCCCTGGGAGTCCTGCTTGCGCATGTCTGCCTCGTTCTCCATCAGGAAGTTGACCACCTTTGGCTGGTTGGTGCAGGCTGCCAGCGACAGAGGCAGCTCCCCTGTGGAGAACAGATGGGGGTCAGATTGTGCATGTCGTACATGACTGACTTATCCGTTACTACACTACATCTGTGTCTTCAGAATATTTAGGAAAGTAGGAGAATTAAGAAGAATGGTCAAAATGTAAAACGTTGCACTACCAACCAGTTACAATCACAGCCGCTGTGCCAATGCACATGTGAAACAGAAGCTAAGGGAACATGTCAGACCTACATGGCCTTTTCCACTCTTGATCTGCTCATACTGCAGAAATTTAGATGTACCCAATGTCTGTTGATATGTAGTGTATAGTAGCCTATTATTCTTAGTGAAAAAAGCTAGCGCTGATGACCACTAATGTCTTATTTACTCTGACTGGTATGTGGTCATGTACAGTGTGTAGCTATCAGGAGATGTAATCTACATATTGTAAGTCTCTATGGATTGAAGTGCTAAAGGCTGAATGGTAAAATATAAATGTACACTATTTGTAGTAATTCTTGCTCAGTTGCCTATATACTGTATACTATATACTGTATATTTAAAGTGTAGTTGCACCCCAGCTCTGAGCCTGACTGGGCCATCGTGCTGCCTGCTAAACTGTGATTTTTGTGTCTCATCACCAAGGTAGGCACACAAGAGGCATCCTTACTAGATGCCCGTACCATCTAAACTGGCTCCTTTCGACGCAAAGGAGCACCGGCTCTCCTCCGAGTTCCTCACGGATGGCCGAGCTTCTCCCCCTATCTCTAAGGGAGACGCCCGCCACCCTCCTGAAAAAAAAAACTTTTCGGCCGCTTGTACCCGTGATCTTGTTCTATCGGTCATGACCCAC
>JAODUK010000006.1:3072628-3093934 GCA_027564635.1 Typhlichthys eigenmanni
CATTGTTGTCACATGAAAATATATGCTCACATATTTGCAAATATGTGAGGGGTGTACTCACTTTTGTGAGATACTGTGTGTGTGTGTGTATGTATATATGTGTATGTATGTGTGTATGCATGCATGTATGTGTGTGTATGTATACATACAGTATATGCATGCGCAATGTTCCTTTTCTCTCATTTCTTTAACAGTTGACAAGAACGGCGATGTATGTATATCTATTCTGCATGAGCCTGGGGAGGATAAATATGGCTATGAAAAACCAGAGGAGCGCTGGCTGCCTATCCACACGGTGGAAACCATCATGATTAGTGTTATCTCTATGCTGGCAGACCCAAATGGGGACTCACCAGCTAACGTGGATGCTGCAGTAAGTTGACTTCTTACAGGGTGAGGTTACATTAGATATATATTAAGACTGCTACTCTACTTAAGAGTGGGGTTTGTTATTGTGGTTTCATACTATTTCATACGCACCTTGTGAATAAAGTGTAAAGCAAAACAAATTCTTAATGCATCATTCCACCCCACCCCCACCCCCCACCCCCCTCTACAGAAAGAGTGGAGGGAAGACAGACATGGAGAATTCAAAAGGAAAGTTGCTCGCTGTGTACGAAAGAGCCAAGAGACTGCGTTTGAGTAATATTAAGCAGAGCTCTAGTTTCATTTTTCAGGGTATGTGTTTTGGACAGTTGATCCCTTTCAAAGCCAGGCAGCAAGATTCAAAGGAGTTTTGAAAGAACATGTTTTAATGCACATTACGTTTTTATATTTTCACTTGATACACATGAAATGTAGTGCCAGTAAAAAATATTAAATTGTGTGGCAAAACTGGTATTCTGAAACTATGAACAAAAAATGCTTTTTATTTTTTATTTTCCTTTTTCTATTCTGCCTGCTTTTGTCTTGTGTTCATCCTCTCACTGGTATCTGAAATCAGTGTGGCACTGTTTCCTGCATTCTTCCACCCTGTGTTTAGGCCTGTCCATTCTCGCACTGGCTGAAATAGGCTGTTTGCAATATTTACTTTTAATGCAGTCAGAAAACCACAATACAAGTGCCAACTCAACAACACAGCAAGATATACACACACTTTTCTTTTTTTTTTTACACTATGAACTGCTTCTACATTCAGGAAAATATTGTAAAAACCTGTAAATAGCACAGACAAAACCGGATAATATATAAACTCTTTCCATCCAGTGACATTTAGACCAAATAAAGTTTACTTTTTATTTCCCCCCCCCCCCCAAATCCTTTTCATCAAAATTAGTGTGGATTTGTTTTGGTTATATTAACAGGAGGACTAAAGGGTGAAAATTGGGACTGTGTGAATCTTACCTCTGAAGAGCTTGAAATAAAAAACAAATTGTATTATTATTGGTAGAATACTATCATAATTGAACACACATTTAATTTTCAGCCAATTTTACTTTTGTATAAAAACATTTTTTGTTTTGATTAAATTATTTAATCTATTCGTTTTATTACCACGCTTTGTTAGCATGTTATTGTTCATGCATGCACAAGTGTTTTTGTTTTTTTTTCTTTAATTTTCTAAAGTGCCTCCTGATACAAAATGCTTGGCCACTCCCCATTGCATTGAACAAGTGTTTAGAATATCAGAATATATTGTGCACCTCATGAATTGTTTCTATATATTGAATTTCCTTTATATGGTTCAGCTCACCAATATGCTGCATAACTAATCTGTAATATTTGGTGTAGCAATAACTCTTATTACCTAGTGTGTACATGTCTTCATTTAGATGATGTAGGGCTTTTTTTTTTCTTTCCTTTCCATTGGTTACGTATATTGTGTTTTAGCAGTTTTTCTTTTTGTCATTCTTAGCTAAGAATTGTAATGCATGCATGTTTTTACTTTATTTTTTATTTTTTTTATTTCATTTTATGCGTGATTATGCCATTTTGGCAATTTGAGTGTTTGTTGATAGATGCCCTAACTTTTATCTTGTTTCCTGTCCTGCCCTCTCTGATGGACTATTGCAGTGTTTGCCTAATGTACAAAGACAAAATACTGATTTATATTTTTCCATTTATGGAAATTGTCACCTGTAACTCTTCTAAAATATTTTTCCCCAATAGGTTTGGTGTGTTTTTATTTAATTTTTTTTTTATTAAATATTTTTTATAATTAAATGATACAGTAAACTGACCATAGACTTGTTCACAGCTGTGTGTGTTGACACGTTTCTTGTTCACCCTATTATAATACATCGTGTAACTATTTCACTGTAGCTTCAAGAAAGTCTTACCAGCCATATAAACTCAGAGGCTGTGTGAGTTTATTTTGAAAGTTGTTGAAAAATCTGATTTTTGGCAAGATAGAAAGTGTTAGCCCTACCTTTAAGGATGATGAACTACTATAATTCGTAGTGAGGACAACATGGTATGTCTGTAGATACTTTATGAAAGGTCCCCTTTCTGCTGTTGTAGTATAATCCCCACTTAATTTAGGAAAGTTTCAGGATTTCCACTGCAGGAAAGGGTTGTTCATTTTCAGTCTATCCATTTGTTTGGAAAGAAGTTGATACATACAGTTGTACTGAAAAATGTGCATGTATGAAACAAATCACATATACTGTAGGATATTATATTTATCAAGTAAACCTACATACAAATTAGTACGATGTAAGAATAAGCAGAAGTTGCTACAGGAATACACATATGACCTACAGTAGCTTTCTGACTGAGTAGTCAAGTGGCGGATTCCATCCATGCACACACCTCTAATGAGCAGCCCTCACCACGGTCAGCTGGTAAACTCGTAATCGTATCGCGAGAAAGCACCCACCAGGCCACGGACGTAACCCAAAGCAACATGGCGGAAGGTATGCAAGTGTTTTTTTTTTTTCTCTTTCATACTATTTAACGGAACACTCCCTTGCCTTTCTATGCATGTTGGACTGGCAGCTAGAACTTGTGAACACGCAACTAATGTGCTAATTGATGGGTATTGTATGCATATCATTTCTATAAGGCGCACCGCGCCAAATTGGTTTGTCATTCTCCCGTCTTTAAGCTATAGCATCTCCTACCAAATGTTATTTGGTACCGTAGTGTGTGAATACCGTACGATCTAATGAGTTAAGACAGTCAGGAGATGACTGTTGGATGGTACCGCATAGTGAAGATTTAATTTAAGTCTTGACAGCTTGGTAGTAAGTTTATCGCAAGAATTGCATACACTATATGCAGTGTCATGTTCATTTAAATTAAATATCAATGTTGCATTAGCCGTTCACGTTAGTTTCGTAGAGTACAACGTGGCGACCCGAATGGATAATACATATATAAACTTCGTTTAACGTCAAGTCTATTTCCGTATTCGTTCTTATCAAATGTGTAAACTTGGTGGTGTGCGACAGGCGTCGACCCGCTCTGTGTGACCCCACCAACGATCGAGTCTACTACTAGACCACCCAGTTTGTCAGTGCCGTTATCATGTCACACACCGTAAAGTGGGATGATATACTATCAGAGTTTTGTGTTTGTTTAATCAAGACACACTTCAAACAAACTATTTCAAATATATGAATGTATTTATTTTACACACATTCTAAATATGTGATATTTGTAAGTAAAATAGTCTCAATTTATTCTCAGTGGAACAGCTTTAGATATTTATGGATTAGCTCTTGACATTCTTTACTGTGATTGTGAACTTTTGGGATTAATTGTGGACACTTTGTTCTCATCCTGAGGTAGGACTATCAGACAAACAGAAATGAACCATTATTTGTATGTCCCCATGAAACATAGGCAGATAGAAAGCGTATCATTGTTGTATTTCTCCTTGTAGCTGTTAAATTGATTTCTTCAGTTCACATCTAAGCTGCTGTTGCAGAAGACAGCCCTTCCTGCCCTAGCTGGTCAGGTGGTGTTGAGACCCCCCCTCCCCCCTTGTCTCATGACCACTTGCAATCTCAGTAACGGTTTACGAGGGAGTGCAAAGTAATATGCTTTCTCAGCATTCTTGCTTCACTAAAGTCTAGTTTACTGTCCAGAAAGGAAGGAAATGGCCCTCTGCGATGTAGCCTCAGTTGAATGTGAATCATGCTTGAAACTTTCAATGCTCTGGAAAATGTAGGACAAAACGGCTATGAATGCAGTTCTGAAGGTACACAAATTTCTACATAGTTCCCTCAGAACCCCTTGGTTTTTGTTTTTATTTGCGCTGATATGGGAAGGACCATCTTGGTTTCAACCCAAAACCCTTTTTTAAGGCTGGTTTGAACACACGAGGATGCAGAGGAATTTGGGTTTTGTGATAACTGACCATGATCTCACGTTATGACCACCTTGCAGTTGAAACATCTAACTAGTAGTCAGCCATTCTTTAACATGGCACCTAACCCTCCACTCTGTCTCCGGCGTTGTCCTCCACCCACCCATCCCACGGCGTGGACAGAGGAGGTGGCCAAACTGCAGAAGCACCTGACCCTGCTCAGACAGGAGTACGTGAAGATGCAGCAGAAGCTGGCCGACACGGAGAGGCGGTGTGCCATGCTGGCGGCTCAGTCTCCTGGCCAGGCCTCGGTCAGCCCCGCCACTGGGGAGACCTTCATCAGCCGTCTCCTGGACATTGTGGCCGACCTGCACCAGCAGGACCAGTACAGGTAGTTGAGCTGCATGTGGGGGACCCCAGCCAAACCCCTCCAGTGGTGGTGACGATGATGATGATGATGATAACGAACTGCTTTAGGCTGTACTCTCACTGTTAATGCATTCAGCATGTGTGTTGTTACATGTTGACACTAGATCAGGCATTTGTTTAAAATGGGTTGTTTTTTGCAAGTAAAATAAGATACTGTATCACTCACTTGAGTTCACACACTTAGTTGAGCAGTGCCTACTTGTTTTAGAGTGTGAGAAATCAGGCCTTTCCCTAGCATTAACGCCTTTCATAAGTGCTATGTAGGCTTGGGCTAAACAACTAGCTTCTGGTAATCCTTGTAGTGTAAATTATAGTGTTTAATGAGCAATGTTCTCCATGTTGTTTATGAGTACACAGAATCTGTGTAGTCCACTAATCTCCACTAATACAGCTCATTAACTTGTTGCAGCCTACCCTGTTTTAATGTTACAAAAAATGGAAATGACCAAAAATGCTCCAGAAATGTAATGCAATTAAATTCCTCAGTATTGTATTTTTTTGTTTAATATATAAATTCCTTGGCTTCCTTGGATGTTTAATTGGTAGAATGTTCTCTAGTTATTATTGGTAAATGTTGAGATTTATGATTTGCAAAAAGTAAAGGTGAGCATTAAAAAAAGATCTACCCCATAGTACAAAATGTTAACTGAAATGTCCAGTCTAACATGTTTATCTTAACCCTGAAAAGGCTTTAGTCTATATATCAATATATATTTGTATGTTTCAGTGACCTGAAGGTGAAAGTTGCAGGGGAAACTGTCAGTGCCCACAAGTTTGTGCTGGCTGCTCGTAGTGATGTCTGGAGTCTGGCCAACATGGCCTCTACCTCAGAACTGGACCTGTCTGGTAGGCATCTTACTGGACAACAGCACTGTTAACTATTGCTCAATGCTTAAACAAGAACAATAACCAACACCAGTTCCATCGGGGTGACTATTTGTTCTGTTAAAAACATTACCGTTATCACTTGATACTTTGGCAGATGCCAAACCTGAGGTTGCCATGGCAATGTTGCGCTGGGCGTACACGGACCAGTTGGATCTTAGCGATAATGATGCCTTTCTTATCAACTTGATGAAGCTGGCCAACCGCTTCCAGCTGCAGCTGCTCCGAGAGAGGTGAGTGACCAGGGTTGCTCCACAACCTATCACAGTTGTGTGGCATACGATCACTGTTCCAGGCATGAGATTTCATTGGCACACAGTAAGAATCTAAATAACACTGTCAAGTTCAGTCGTGCATAACATGTAAGTGTATTGTTTTGCTAGGTGTGAGAAAGGAGTGATGTCTTCTGTGAATGTGAGGAACTGCATTCGCTTCTACCAGACGGCCGAGGAGCTCGATGCCTCCACGTTGATGAACTACTGTGGGGAAATCATAGCTAGTCACTGGGTGAGTCACGGCAGCGCTTTTCTTATTTTCCTCTGTGTGTTAGTCTCGGGTCAACTGTTTCCTGCCGTGTGAATGATCTCTTATAATAAATAATCACGGTTGTGATAATTAAGGTGGTGTGACCGCAAATTCATTTTCTTATCTCCCCATGACCTCTAGCTCACTTTTTTTTCTTTATTGACTTGACCAATGATTACTTCCTTTTACTATGCAGGTGTGAAATGCATTCAGGGTGAAAGCTGTCAATTGTGTGCAGATAATGTTGTGTAGTACTGTTCTTTTCATTCTTGTTGTGTCAACACTGCAAAGATGGGGTGAGGGGGTGGAAAGTGCATCTTTTTTAGCTTGCTGTATTAACTTGTTTGAGCTGTGCAGGTTTGGTGCTTTCACTGCAAAATTATTTCATATCTCACCTACCTAAGATAATGTCCTAAGTCATTTTTAGACAACCTTTTTTTTTTTTTTTTTTTTTGCCAAAGTCTTCTCCTCATGATGCTGGCCACCTCTGATAAAATCACCTACATCCTCAGTTGAACAGATCCTGAGATTCTACCCCTGTAGTGTAAAGGCCTATTTGGTTCAGTTTTTCTGTCTTCTGAAGAGCCTGAAAAAACAATTTGCACCAATATTTTAGGAAGGTGACCATATTAATGACGAGTTTCCCTCTTAACCGACCTTTGCTCTATTCTGTGTCTGGTTTTCCTCAAACATCTTTCTCGTCATTCCGTCTCTGCCCCAGGATGATCTGAGGAAGGAGGACTTCAGTACCATGAGCGCCCAGCTGCTCTACAAAATGATTAAGTCCAAAACAGAATATCCTCTCCACAAAGCCATCAAGGTTGAGCGGGAAGATGTTGTCTTTCTTTACCTCATCGAGGTGGACTCACAGGTAAGATATTGTTTCTGTTTAACCACAGAAGTTAAGACGTGCTGTTTCTCCCACGGGCGTCAAGACGTTTGCCTGCCTGCCGTGTTGCAGCTGCCCGGGAAGCTGAACGAGCTTGACAACAACGGCGACCTGGCGCTAGACTTGGCCCTGTCTCGTAAGCTGGAGAGCATCGCCACCACACTGGTCAACAACAAGGCAGATGTGGACATGGCGGACCAGAGTGGCTGGAGCCTCCTGCACAAAGCCATTCAGAGAGGTAGAGAGGATGCAGTGTTTTGCAACACACTGTGTCCTGCAGGTTTTAGATGTCTCCCTGCACCAAACACACCTGATGTGAAATGAATGGGTTGGGAACAGGCTTCTGCAGACATTGATAAGGACCCATTCATTTGAATCAGGTGTTCTAGAGCAGAGAGACATCTAACACACGCAGGACACAGTGTGTCCCCCAGGACCAGGGTTGGGGAAACACTGATGTAGATGAATAAGTCTGGGCTTTGCAGCCTTGTTGTGGCCAGTTCTTCTGTGTTCGCCAAGACAACAGACAGGTGTGTTCTTTTTTGTTTTTAAGTCTAGCTTGGTGTAACCAGTCCCAAGGGTCTTGGCATGCTCTGTTTGGAAGTGTTGAGGGCTTTTAACACGGAAAGCTGGTGATCAATTCATTGTCATTGAGAAGCTAGGCGGGCGGGTTGGGAGGCAGAACGGCAATGCACCAATTACATTATATACTATATCTTATTCACCACATAGTTTGTCTTAATTCGTTTAAAATGAGGTTTATTTAGAGACTGTTAATAAATCAATATTTTGGTTCATCTACTTGGTTTGTTTACTGTTCTGTTCTCATGGATGCCTCAAAACGAGACGCATCGCTTCCGCGACTCAGTAGATTTGCCTTTCACATGAGATGCGGGCGGGAGGGTGTGGGACGGAGTGCGGGACGCCACTTCCCGCGTGAAAAGCCCTTGAACAGTCATTGCCTCCTACTGGGTATAGACCTCTGGTTAATTTTGATACTACTGAAACAGCCTATAACCAGTAGGTGATGCTCCAACAGTTCGTATTGCTTCATCTACCTCTACCGCCATCTTGAAACGCACGCTTGACTTTCACATCATCACACTTAGCCAGCGGACGCTGATCGGTCCGGGGTGGCTGACCGAACGCTAAAGGGATTGGGGTTCTACAGACAGACTGTAGTCTCAGCGAACATTTAGCGGAGAGCGACAGTCGGGTAGAGCCAGGCTAATGCAAGGATGACCTGATGCCACACAAGCTAACAAAGGTGAAGATGCTTTTGTCTTTGCTCACAGCCCAGCATAAATGTTTGCCCCCTCCACACACACACACACAGGTGACGAGTTTGCCTCAACCTTCCTGATCCGCCACTCGGCGCAGGTGAACGCAGCCACGGTGGGGGCCGTTGAGACACCCCTCCACCTGGTCTGCTCCTTCAGCCCCAAGAAACACTCGGGGGAGGTGATGGGTGGCATGGCCCGCATCGCAGAAGCCCTCCTCCAGACGGGAGCCAACCCCAACATGCAGAACAGCAAAGGCAGGTGGGTGGGACTTACCTGACATGCCAGATGAATTGCTGACACAACTCCATCTGGGGAGCCGTACATTGAAACCGTTTGTAAAGGGCAGGTACTTTGCAGCTGATTGGTTTGCTCAGGCATGCTACCAAACACGTGACCTTGCGCGACGCGGGGGAGCGCTCGGGCTGTTCCAAGCGTATTTCACTGGGACACGTCGGCGATTTCTGTATACAAAAAACTTGCTTTGGAATTAGTGAACTCTGATTTTTATGTGGACATTTCCCCTGAACAATATTGGTGTAAATTAAGACGAGCTGGAAATAAAAATAATTTGTTTTACGCCTAGAACACTCATTTGTGAGGACATCTGTTTCCGTCTGTATTGGGCTTCAGCCTGTCGCACATGCGCAGTCCACGCGCACAGAAAAGTGTCGCGGACTGTATTCGTGACAATATTTACGTCGTGCGTACAGACAACAGACACGGATCGTATTCCTGGGCCTTTAGGCAGCGCTTGTGCTTGACCTGATAGTTGACACCCTCCAAGGAGGGAAAGCCTCAAAAGATAATTTCTAAAGAATTTGGCTGTTCAGAATACTGTATCCAAGCATATAGAAGGTCGAGTGGAAGGAAAATGTGTGGTAGGAAAAGGTGCACAAGCAACAAGGATAACCGGAGCCTGGAGAGGATTGTCAAGCGAAGGCCTTTCAAAAATTTGGGGTAGCTTTACAAGTATAGAGTGGACTGAGGCAGGAGTCAGTGCATCAAGGAAATGGGCTGCAACTGTCGCATTCCTCGTGTCAAGCCACTCCTGAACCAGTGACAACGTCCGTGTATTACCTGGGCTGAGGAGAAAAATAACTGGTCTGTCACGCAGTGGTCCAAAGTCCTCTTTTCAGACGAAAGTACATTTTCCATGTAATTTGGCACTCAATGTCCCAGAGTCTGGAGGAAGAGTGGAGAGGCACAGAATCCATGTTGCTTGAAGTCCAGTGTGCTTGAAGTCCAAGTGGTCCAGTCAGTGGTGATTTGGGGAGCCATGTCCATCTTCTGGTGTTGGTCCACTGTGTTTCATCAAGTCCAGAGTCAACTCAGCAGTCTACCAGGAAACTTTTAGAGCACCTTATGCTCCCTTCTGCTTCCATAACACCTCAGCAGTGCCACAGGCTGACCCCATGCCACGCCGCATAAATGCAGTAATTCATGCCTTCTTGTACAGAAAAGCCGCCATGTCTGTATTACAATTCCCCTCTTCACTGGTGTTAATTGGCGTTCACACTATTGACGGCAATAGTGCTCCCCTAAGTTTCCATTTATTCACAACAAAATTTGAAAACATTTTTATGAGCTGTTTTATGCGTATTTAATGTAAATATGTGCTTATCTTTTTTATTATTTTTTTATTATTATTATTATCTTGGAAAATGATTGCTGCACTGCAATATAGTGATGCCTGTGATTTTTCTTCTGTTCTCCAGAACCCCTCTGCATGAAGCGGTGTCATCGGGCAACGAGCCGGTCTTCAACCAACTCCTGCAGTGCAAACAGTGAGTTGTAGCAGCTCAAATAAGCGGGGTCATCATTGCAACCTACGTGTCTATGCACTATTGCTGGCTGCTTGTTTTTGCAGACTGGACCTGGAGCTGAAAGACCACGAGGGCAGCACGACTCTGTGGCTAGCTCTGCAGTACATCACCGTGTCCTCTGACTCCTCGGTCAACCCGTTTGAGGAAAACGCACCGCTGGTAAACGGCACCTCGTTTGACGACAACAGCTTTGCGGCCCAGCTCATCCAGAGAGGCAGCAATGCTGACGCACCAGATGTTGCCACAGGTATTGTTGAATAGATGATACATCTGCGCCGCTCTAGTTAGCATTTAGTTGTTTTTTTTATGGCACTGTGCCAGGAATACAAACCCCACGGTTTCCTCTGTTTCCCCCATGCTGCTCCACACAAGGAAACTGCCTTCTCCAGAGAGCAGCCAGGGCAGGCAATGAGGCGGCTGCCCTCTTCCTGGCCACCCGTGGTGCAAAGGTCAACCACGTCAACAAATGGGTAAGCATTTAACAGACAGACCACTCGTATTGACATAATCTGTCCCCTACCAGCAGTGACAAAATGACAAGGAACCTAAATGTAGTACGTCCATATGAAAACTATCCATTTTACATGAAGACAGTTAACGCATGATTGAATTTGAAGTTAAAATGAAATTACATCGACAGGCGTTAAACTAGATTATATGATCCACTGTCACTTTGATTTACTTATTAAGTTTAAGTTTCTCTAACATCCACTCCCTCATACGTGAGGAGATATTGGCAAATCTAGTGGTGCAACGGATCACAAAACTCACGGATCGGATTGCGCCATGTTTTTTGAGCCACGGATCGGATCATTTTTCGGATCAGCAGACTGTATTAAATTATTAAATACATGGAAAGCAAAGTTAAAGTGTCTCTCTATGACTTCCTCACTCTAGATGTCACACTTAGAGCACCAGAATGCTTTGTGGGCCCCACACACACACACACACACACGGACCAACTGCGATCCGTTTCACCACTAGCAGACTCTGACACACAGTATGATGGCTTCCAGTCGCTGACCCCACCTTTTAACTCGACAGGGCGAGACCCCCCTCCACACGGCGTGTCGCTGCGGCCTGGCCGGCCTGACGGCGGAACTTCTGCAGCAGGGGGCCAACCCCAACCTGCAGACGCAGAAGGCCCCGCCCACCGACGACGACAGTGGTAACGCTGTGGCCCAGCAGAGCCCCCTACACATGGCCATCGCCAACAATCACCCAGACGTGGTGTCAGTCATTCTGGAGCAGAAAGGTCAGCACGTCTGCCCCGCAGAATGGGAGGGGGGGACTTGAGCTAGGTGGGGTTCTGTTAGAGCAGCTGGTTTGTTACTCTGCGTCCTGCTGGGTGAAGGGTTTCTGATGAGGGGAATCAAGCCGGTCGGGGATTATTTGCAGCCTCTTGGCACCAAAACAAACACATTTGCCAGACGTGGTTTAAGCCTAGTTCAAAGTACAATTCAATAAGATCCATTGGAAAACAGTTAAATCAAGTCAAATAAATCAGTTGTAGTTGTCGGATGTGTTCACAAAAAGAAGCCACCTGCTCCAGGAGCTCAGATACGAGAGGTTTTAATACAGAACGTTTGACGGACAAGCTGTTTTCTTCAGGGACATGTTCATCCATCTTTCCCCTCCTCGACGTGTCTCATTGCAGCCAATACGCTCCACGCCAGCAACAACTTCCAGATCATTCCCGACTTCAGCCTCAAAGACTCCATGGACCAGACAGTGCTGGGGTTGGCCCTCTGGACAGGTAAACTGATTCCACACCATTATCCCATGCCTTCACCGACAGGTGTGTCATCTCTCTGTAACGTGTACAATGTGCACCTCCACCACACCACACACACCCCCCACCACCACAGAGATTTTGGAAATGGCACGTCCGCATTAAAATTTTGGAATGACCCGTCATTGGGAGGAGAATATTTGTCATTCTCTCTGGACACGTTATTGGGTATATTTTGAGTATATTACATTAATTCCCAAGTACCTCAATCTGAGGCCACAACTGTATTCCTGTTTCAAACTGTTTTGAGGTAAATTAACTTTCCGGCCATGCGTGGTAGATGCAATTATTGCTTCCATTGAAATGCATTACAATGCTCCATCTTTGTTGCTATTCAAATGTCTTTCCCCACCAGGTATGCACACCATCGCAGCCCAGCTTCTGGGCTCCGGCGCTTCCATCAACGACGCCATGTCCAACGGGCAGACCCTGCTCCATATGGCCATCCAGAGACAAGACAGCAAGAGCGCCCTCTTCCTGTTGGAGCATCAGGCTGATATTAATGTCATGTAAGGCTTTTGCGGGGGGGGTAGCCTGGCTCCGGCTCCACCTGACTAGTGCTCCCAGCTCAATTAATTTAGCTGAGATTACAGTATGGAAACACTGTTCCTGTTAGCGTCCGCACAGCCACCCTGCTGGCGGACCAATCAGGGATGGTTATTGAGATGCTGTTGAAGTCCAGCGTGTTTCAAAATGGTGGTAGGGCTAGATGAGGCGATCAAAGCAGTTGTAGCAACGGCGATTGGTTCGGCGCTGTCCAATAGTTTCATAAATGTTCCAGAGGTTTTCGTCAAGTAGTAGGAATCAGCTGGTGCGACTGTGGCCAGTTTCACCGGGCTAGTGGTGGGGAGGGGGGAGGGCATCGCAGAAACGGGCGGCCACAATGACAGACTAGGGCTGTCCCGAATGGAGATGAATATATGCTATGGAGAATCATAGCATATATTAGCCAATAAGAGTGTATGTTGTATAAGAGTGTATGTTGAATGAATAGCCCGGCTCTCTTCTTTCAGACGGAGCTAATTGCAATCAATTGTGTTGATGACACAGTGTAGGGCAGGCAATTACATTTTTAACGTGGGTTTATACAAAGACTAGGGATAATGGGGAAACATCCGTAAATAATGTAAAAAACGAATACTCGAATCCCAAAATTTTTAATCGAATGCGTACCAAACAAACACCCGAATAATCAGTAATTTGGGACCAGCCCTCTATGGCAGACCATCACGAAGAGATTTAGTTTTTATCAGAAACTACGCAACGAACAGGGAATTCTCTTTTTTCCCCACCTCCTCTGTAACGGCGCTTTACAAATGTGACGTCTGTCTCTGTGGCTCCAAGTGGCATTTTGTAATTGCTGCTCTTCCTTTCAGGACCCAGGAAGGTCAGACGGCACTACAGCTAGCAATTAGCAACCAGCTCCCTCTGGTGGTGGATGCCATCTGCACACGCGGGGCGGATATGTCTGTGGTGGACGAGAAGGGCAACCCGCCCCTGTGGCTGGCCCTGGAGAACGGCTTGGAGGATATTGCCTCAACACTGGTAAGACGCACAGAAAGCATCAGTAAGGAAATTCAGTGCATCTACTCTGTTTTCCCATGTTTATTGAGGTTTTAATTTGATATACTCTCGGTGCAAAGTAAAGGTATTGCACGTCAGCCCTTCAATTGTTTTGTTTTTGCTTCATGTTTTCGTCTTAACTTCTACAAGGCTCTTGCGCCGCCATGCTCGTTGTCCTTGGCAACGTGCGCTGGCTTGTCCTGAGATCACACGCCTAATGATTGTTGCACTGCCAGTTTGAAACTGGTTGTGCTGTGTGACGTATTGTGACATTAACGCTAAAAGCTGGAACTTTCTCACCGCGTCTGGTGGCGTGCCGTAACCTGACATGCCAGATGGTTTGTTATCACAAGTCCATCTGGGGAGCCATACATTGAAACTGTTTGTAAAGGGCAGGTACTTTTATTATAAAAAATAATTTAAAAAATGCTTGCCATTTGATTGGATGAACCATCTGGTCGTTTTGCTTTCGGCACACTTAAACCACGCCCGTATAGCTGTAAACACGAAGCTGATTGGAAAGTTCAGTTGCTACTCGGACACATTCAAAATGATTCCTAGGCTTTCCAGACTGATTCTCAGGGTGAAAATAAACTGAAGCTACTGAAGGTAGTCTGAACTAGGCTAAGCATGCCAACAAGGAAATAAATGTCTATTCACAACTGCAGTTTGCAGTCATTGCCGTCTCCTGATATATTGTTTCTAGCCATCTGCATTGCCATGTTAACATAAACTGAGAGGTGTGTGCCAGTAGCCAAGCGAGACCATCTTTGTTTCACAAGCTTCAGTTAGACTTTGCCGCCAGAATCAGTCTGGAGAGTTTCGAATCCTTGTGACTTGAGACGGAGTAACAACTGAACTGACCAATCAGCGTCGTAGATGGCTACGGGCGTGATTTAGTTGTGAAGACAGCGAGAGCTATTTGATAACAACAATGACAGACACTGTTCATCCAATCTCTTTTTTTTTCTTCTTCAAAGTTCAGTTTCGATGTACGGCTCCCCAGTCTAAGCGTGTTAGGTTTGCACGGCAGGTCAATGTACCATGCCCACAAACTTGAAATAAATAATGGCTGTAGCTCTGTCTAGTATGAATCAGGCTCAACACAATGATCCCTGTGTGTTGACTGGGGAATTGCCCTCAAGAGATTTGTGTGTGTGTGTGTGTGTTTCCCCAACTAGGTGAGGCATGGCTGTGATGCCACATGTTGGGGCCCGGGGCCCTCAGGCTGCCAGCAGACTCTCCTCCACAGGGCTGTGGATGAGAACAATGAGGTCACCGCCTGCTTCCTCATCCGCAGGTGTGATACCCGTCATTCAATAAAACACCCGGCCTTGATAATTAACTTAGGGCAGTTTCCTCCCCCCTCTTTGATTTTGTTTTGGTTTTATTTTAGTGTTGTTATGGTATGACTGCTGTCAAACAGGTCCCTCTAGTACAGGGTTATTCAACTCTGTTCCTGGAGGGCCGCACCCGGAGTTGAATAGCCCTGCTCTGGTAGATTAGTAGATCTTTGTTGTTTTGTTTTGGTGCAGTACCATTTTAACCATTGTTAAAGGAGTGTAATTCCAGTGAACCAGCGTCACCATTCCAACAAACTGATTCACGCCATGCTTGAGATTCTTTACCAGGTTTCAACTGGTATGTTGTCGGTCTGTCTGTCCGTGCACGAACAGCGGCTGCGACGTGAACAGTCCCAGGCGGCCCGGCCCCAGTGGGGAGGGAGACGAGGAGGCTCGTGACGGACAGACACCGCTGCACCTGGCGAGCTGCTGGGGCCAGGAGGAGGTGGTGCAGTGCCTTCTGGAGTTTGGGGCAAACGTCAATGCACAGGTTGGAGCCAAGGGGACGGTGGGACTGATCGCATAGAATGATCCCCCTTTTATGTAGGCTTGGTTTTCATTTCCAGCGCTCCACAGCAACGGTGCAAACCGTTGTTTGTAATGTAGGGTGACACACCCACCTAAGGGTCTTTGAACTCTGCCATGGCAGCACAAAGCAAGTTTGTGTTACATCCATGTCTGTACTGCAGGCTTCGGAGCCACCTAGTGGACAAACTCGGTTAATGCAGCAGTTATAATGCTTGTAACAAAGACCAGAACATTGCTGCGTCTTTGTTTTATTTTAGACTGAACAATAGAACATATCTTGGGAAAACCAACTCTACAAAGCGCTTTGATTGGTTCTCAGAGCCCTGATGTAGCACAACTCTCCTCATTCATTCCCTCAATATCCCCCCACAGGATGCAGAGGGCCGGGCTCCCGTCCATGTTGCCATTAGCAACCAGCACGCCGTTATTATCCAGCTGCTCATCTCCCATCCGGACATTCGCCTGGGCGTGCGCGACCGCCAGGGCATGACCCCGTTCGCCTGTGCCATGACCCACAAGAACAACAAGGCTGCCGAGGCCATCCTCAAGAGGGAGCCGGGGGCTGCCGAGCAGGTGCAGACCCCCCCCACACACACACACACACACACACACTCTCTCTCTCTCTCCCCACCACCGTTTGACTCCAGTTGATCTCAAGCCTGACCCCCCCCCTTCCCGTCTAGGTGGACAACAAGGGCCGCAACTTCCTCCACGTGGCCGTGCAGAATGCCGACATCGAGAGCGTGCTGTTCCTCATCAGCGTCCAGGCCAACGTGAACTCCAGGGTGCAGGACTCGGCCAAGCTCACCCCCCTCCACCTGGCCGTGCAGGCCGGTTCGGAGATCATTGTCCGCAACCTGGTAACTGCAGCTGCGCCTCCTTCCCTCTTTAAAGTCATTCTGGAGAACGCTTCCCTCACAAGCTCCGCCCCACACATTGAAACGCATTGCGAAGCCAGGCGGCGTCGTGGTTGTGAGCGGTGTTCGCCACTTTGTTTATGTTCCTATTTACAGAGCCAGCCAGCACACAGAGGAAATGTGTGAATTTGTGTATTAGCTTACAATTAGCTTCATATAGCTCACTATATCTTTAACTAGCCGTACATGCTGCTGTATTATAATAATGATGATGATCTTTATTTATATAGCTCTTTTCATACAGAACTGCAGCTCAAAGTGCTTTACAGAGAGGGAACACACGCACAGTTGTGCTTCCCAGAAAAGAGCGCTGTAATAATGAGATGTCTGTTGCCCCTGTGTAGCTGCTTGCTGGCGCCAAGGTTAATGAACTGACCAAACACAGACAGACAGGCCTGCACCTGGCCGCCCAGCAGGACATGGCCACTATCTGCTCTGTGCTGCTGGAGAATGGAGTTGACTTTGCCGCGGAGGATGAGAACGGGAACAATGGTAACCACCGTTACAGAGCTGTGTGGTCTGACTTGAGCTTCCGCTGCATGCTAAACTGTGTCCCGCCGCTGCATGCTAAACTGTGTCCCGCCAGGCAAGATGGAGACTAACTCCCCCATATTATTCTCATGTTTCTCCAGCGCTGCATCTGGCTGTGATGCAGGGCCGCTTGAACAATGTCCGAGCCCTTCTCACAGAGTCCAACGTCGACGCTGAGGCCTTTAATCTCAGGTTTACTTCATCTGCCGTCTCCCCACCGAAAACGTGTCTCGATTGTAGCAGTGTTCAACGGTCGTCCTCATCCAATCTGTTGTCTGGTCTGTCTAGGGGTCAGTCACCAATGCACATCCTGGGACACTATGGGAAAGAGAACGCTGCTGCCATTTTTGAGCTCTTTCTGGAGTGCATGCCTGAATATCCTCTGGATAAGCCAGATAACGAGGGGAACACGGGTACGGTAACACTGTTGGACCACTCACTGTCTGCCTAATTGACACACGCATGTCAAATAGAGCTTCCACTCATTGTCTTCTTCCAGTTCTGCTTCTGGCCTACATGAAGGGAAACGCTAACCTGTGCCGTGCCATCGTGAGGTCTGGGGCACGACTGGGCGTCAACAACAATCAGAGCATCAATATCTTCAACTACCAAGTGGCCACTAAGCAGCTGCTCTTCCGACTGCTAGGTAAGTGTTGTTACAATGTCGGCGACGTTCCAAGTGAAAGCGCCGTAATAATCCCCCGCCCGTTTTGATTTTTGGTTTAGATATGTTGTCCAAAGAGCCTCCGTGGTGCGACGGGTCCAACTGCTACGAATGCACTGCCAAGTTTGGCGTCACAACCCGGAAGCATCACTGGTAACTATTAATTTGTATTTATTTTAATAGAACTAGTGCTTTGTCTCACGTTCTCAATCGTATGTCGTTCTAGCCGTCACTGTGGGCGATTGCTGTGCCACAAGTGCTCTATCAAGGAGATCCCCATCATCAAGTTTGAGCTGATCAAGCCTGTGAGAGTGTGCGACATCTGCTTTGATGTGCTGACTCTAGGAGGGGTGTCCTAACGACCCCTCCCCTCTGCAGTCCCAGTGTTAGTCAGGCGTGGAGACAAGACTAGTAGCAGGAGTTACTGACGCAGGACCCCCTGCCTGCACAGTTCTAGACCACTGCCTTCATGCTATTTCACACTATCAAAAACTGTTGGTGTTCTAGAAGGACTCAAGTAGACATTTATATAAAAAAACATTGTCTTGTTTTTTTTTTTTTTTTGTGATGAAGGTATCACGTGAACGTGGAAATCAGAATCCTATCAGCTTGGTGTGAAGGCTGGACTGAGTTTGTGGGATTACAAACCGATTACATTTCATTTATATCCTCCTGGGAACCAAGGAAAATGTGTCATCCAATTTGTTGTTTTTATTTTCCCTACTTATTTTGGGTAAAAAGAACATCTTACAATTTACACTTAATTTTTTTTTTTTCTGTATTCTGTAGTGGACCAAAGGACAATTTTAGTGTGAAGACACATTGAAAAGATTTATGGCTATAGAGTGATATTAAGGCTGATGGAGGTAGGATTTGAGTGTTGCGTTGAGAGCTACAGATGCTAAAACGGAAGGAATGAGCAAGATTTTGTTAATCAGCAACTCAAATATCACATCTTCCTCTGGAGCCTATTGACAAAACTGTTCATTCATTAATTTGCGTGATTGACAGGCAGATATGCCAGTTTAATGAAGAGATGTCCTGATTGGTCAGAATCTTCAGACAAAATCATATTAGACACACAGAGGTAGACCAGAGAGAGCGCGCGCACACACAGCATTTAACACAGTGATAGCTGCCTGCATTTATAACCAAACACTACTACTCTATATCTCTAAAATCCTACCTATATCGCATATTTAAGGCATTGAACTTCTGTTCATAAAAGAAAAATCATTAATAGTTCTTGTTGCTGGAAAGCCTTTTTTCTAGCAATGCATCCAGGAGATTGATTGTGAAGTATTGGTTGCAGAATAGGTGACTTCCTGGGAGAACAAACTCAACAGTGCACACGGATGCTGCTGCTCAAATATTTGCCCCCTGAATGTGTTGTTCCCTTGATATAAGCCTATTTCAAGATCGAGGAGCAGCCTCAGACCATTTAAAGAGCACCCAGTAGGGTTTGGCTTGTGGGTGTTGCATTACATGAAACAACTAGAAAATATAATTTCTAATCATTACCTGTCATCTTGACAGGTCCAACTCTGAATCTCCCTCAACTATTTTACAATATGGAGTCATTAAGTACATTAATGTGGTATTGGTAATAATTAACATACATAAATGGGCTATTTAAAAAAAACTATTGATATTTCAATAAAGAACATAATCAAAAATAAAATTGATAAATATTTTAAGTAAGTACTCTTAACATAAAACGTGCTTGCTCTTATGCTGGATATTTTGGATGGAATGAAAGAGGTTCCCAGCCTGTCCTATCAAGTGACATCACTAGAAAGCTTGGGATGTCCTCTCTGCAGTAGGGATTGACAGAAGCTTGAGAGAGTAAAAGGTGGTGTTGCATGTGAACCAAATGTCCACTACAGACACAAGTCCAGGCTGGGTCTCAGGAGGGTATACGAATTGATTAGCTCTACAAATCATTCACTGACAAGCACTGTTCTCGGTCAAAAGAAATGACGCTTATTGGTTCCCTCAGAGGAGTTTGCTGGAGAAGTCTAAACCATCGGGGGACCTACTGACGTTTGATATTCCTACTGGACAGCTCAGCTCTAAGGATCTAAACAGCATATGACAGGTGCCACCAATAGCAGGGTGACCCACTTCTAAATGAGAAGAACCTACTGATGTTTTGACCCTGACAGAACGTGCTCTTGGCATATTATTACCATAATACTTTATTACTGTAGCCTACTTTTTTCCCCCACTAGTTCAAGAAAGGGACACCTGTAGGACTTAAAGGGACAGGAGTTGATTTTTTTTTTTTGTGTTCAAAATACATTTATTTAAAGTTTATTAATTACACAAAATTCTGCATCTCTAATACATAATCATGAATCGCTCGGCTGGTTACCAATAGCCAGTTTGCAGAGTTTAAAACTACTTTTCATCGCCCTCCGCCTAACCTGGTTGAGCCCATTTAATATGTGCCATGCATAAGCATCCGTTTTGATTCAATAGCAGATTTCAATCATATTAACTTTTTATTTATTAAGTTTTTTTTTTTTTACCACAATGAGCATGATGAGCCTGAAAATGCCCAGGAGCATAACACAAGTTCCTGTTCAACAAATATACCGGTTATGCCTAATATGCACGTAATATCGTTTGTAGCCTTTACATGACATTGTAGTAATATTTCCCCCAACAATCAATCACCAAAGCATTACATTCCATTTCAGCTTGTCGTGAGCTCTTTGTGGGGAGTTGTGAACTGAAACGTTTCCTCTTTCACTCATGTTTAATGCTTCTTGATTTCCAAGCCTAACAGGTGCACTTTATCAAGATTTTTTTTTATTATTATCTTGTTTGTAATAATTCTTGGAGAATGTGGGAGAGGATTGGCCATGTAGTGAGGCCGCTTTAGGTATTGTTAAATTGTACAGATAAATGTGATATTTTTGACCACTACAACTGTTTTGTACTTAATGCAGTTTGTGCTTGTCATTGTGACAAACTTAAATATATCCTCTGTTAATCTTTTATGCACATTGTTTAATCTTTTATGCACATCGTATTGTATCTGTATGCTCAGATATCTAGCCTGTCTTTTCCTGGTGTATCCTTTTAGAGAAAGGGAAGACAACTTTACATAAAGGTCATCTAAATAATCATTTAGTTTGTGCATTGTGTGTTTTTGGCTTAGTTTAAAGTGAATAGCTCACTAGAGTCCCTGATGTTACATCAACCATATGGTTACATATGTTGTCAGCTTCCACGTGGTCAGATCTGCGGCCTGTCACTGTCCAACGCGGCAGGAATCAGAGTGTGGAGGGCAGTCTTCGTATTCCTGCAGGTTGGGGTTTGCTGCTGCTGAGGAGTCTTCTACGCAGACGCAGCGAGGTTCCCCGGCACCTGGAGAGAAGAGCTTTCTGGGGACGCCTGACCACTCTCGTTCCACTCCACCACTACAACAGGCCAACCAAGAGAAAAGAAGAGCAATCAGTGTGATGTGTTCGGTTGCCCATATGAATGTGCACCGGCAACAATAGGGAGACAGACCCTCTGTCTGGGAGAGACTATACCTCTTGGTGGAGCACCACACTCTTCCTGGCCCGGTTGAACTCCACTCCGAGTTGCAGGGCGGGAAGCGTTCCCTCTCAGCTTGGGCCTGGGCCTGGAGTCTTCGGCCCTCTGAACGCAACGCCCCCACGTGTAATAGGGCCTCTGTGGGCTGCCCGTTTGCGTCGTAGAACCGACCAATTAACCAACCTTAAAAAGAAATGTTGATAATATAGAATGTGGTAGTTAGTGGACGCTTTCAAAGCCACTTTCACTTACAACCATTACAAGGAGCATGTAGGAGGCATCTTTTAGGCATCTTACTCAAAGATGATTATAGGCAGGCCAACTCCTCGAACC
>JAODUK010000006.1:3095533-3106380 GCA_027564635.1 Typhlichthys eigenmanni
GTAATCTACAACATGGGTGATTTGACTTTCAATAATAGATTGTCATGCTTAAATATCTTTTGGCATAATCCCACAGAGGGGTATGACCGCTATATATAACATGTTAGTGGTTTACATTTGCTTGTCCAGCTCTTTGTCATTCAGGAATCAGCTTCTGTTACAGCAAAATAACCAGCATTGTTGTAGGCCTGCATGTTATTCGCCCATAGGTTAAAAGTGAATAGGCTAACTAATGAATGACTTCATTAGTTTGTTTTCAGCATTGTTTGGCTGAACATGAAAAGCAACAGCTATTTTGAAAGCTATCTCATATGTGTTTATTGTTATTCACTCTACACAGGAAATATGAAGTTCTTCATGTTATCGATTGTTATAGGCCAAAGTTGTTGCATGATTTGACACACCTCTTTTCAGAACATATGTTGCAGTAATTGTCTGTTATTACACGTTCCAGGAGTTTATCAATACATTCCCTGGATAAAATACCAGTGTATCCGTCCCTCTTTCAGGCCTTTGGCCAGTTTGATGCTGAAGGAGATGGCGTTGTCGATGTGGAGAGCATGCTGATGACTCTGAAGAACTCCAACGGGGCCAATCTACAGGGAGAGCTGAGTCATGTGATCAGACAACTGCAGGCATGCTCCCTGACCCCAGGTAGGAACAATAACATTTGAGACAGAGTCATACTTGTACATTGAAGTGACAATATTGAAATGTGAGTGGTATTTTGTCCAGTATGTATGTAGGCGTCCAAATGATCTGTGTAATGTATCTAGCGGTTAGAGAAAAGTTTGGTTCAGTAAGATCATCAAACACATTTCTTGTGCCCACCTATGTAATCGTATTATGTCTGTTACCTCTCCTTGATATTCATAATTGCTGAAATGTTTGCTTAGAGAAAAAAAAAATATGGTTAGCAGATATATACAGTATTAGGCCTAGCCAAATGTTTTTACTCCCAAATCCATATCGGATCCATTCATTGGGATTTAATTTGAATTATGTTTATAACAGTTTGATTCCACATTTTCCCAGGTTTTGTCGACATATTCTCGAAGTCCAAAGACCGATTAGGGGCACATGCTTCCAAGATCTTGAAATTTCTGCACAGGAACCGAATTCCCAGCAGTGCCATCCCTTTCCCTCTATTAGAGGGCTACAACAGTATATGCACTATGAGGTGCACTGTGGTTCAGGACTACCTGGAATTCCTGTTGCAGAAAGAGAAAGGTGATTACAGGAGACAGCCAGACACTGTTTGCATTGATAGAACACAGAATTTGAATGCTACTTTACACATGTTACTAATACAACATTAGGCAATCCTCAGACAATTCTGTGGGTCATCTCCAAGAGTCAAGCTTTGTGTTTTCTGGTTCCTCTAAGATTTAGACATCCAGTACAGGGCGGAACTAAACCGTGATCCAGAGGTGGACAAGGTCAAGGTTGTAACTCAGTGTTACAGCTTCATAGAGGCTTCGTCCAATGCCACCGACCTCCACAAGATGACCAACGGTGAAACAGGCTCCTTCTGGCAGTCGGACGGCAGCGCACGCTCTCATTGGATAAGGCGAGTCTTGTTTTTTTCTTCTTCTGCATTCATTGTGAACATCATGAGCCTCAACAGGCTATAAATAGATGTTAAAGTAGATAATAAACTACACAAATGTAAAAAGAAGTAAAAATAAATTACATAATGATTTTTGTATGCTTACCATTGTAAAGTAGTCTGTTTGTCCCCTTGCTGTGCACAGGTTAAAAATGAAACCTGACGTAGTGTTGAGACGTCTGGCCATCGCCGTAGCCTCCAACGACCACAGCTACATGCCCCAGCTAGTGTCTGTCGCCGTGGGGAAGAACCGGCGCTCCCTGCAAGAGATCCGAGACATCCGCATCCCAAGCAACGTTACAGGCTACGTTGCTCTCTTGGAGAACGCCAACATCTCACACCCATGTATGTCACAATCTGTTAGAGATCCTTCATCGATGCATTCAGGGCTATTTAGCATCAGTCTCCTCTTATCTGTATGTAATGTCTCTGTTGTTGTTACTGTGCAACCCTGCAGACATCCAAATCAACATCAAACGTTGTCTGAGCGATGGCTGCGATACTCGCATCCATGGCCTGAAGACCCTGGGTTATCAGATCACCAAGAACAAAGAAATGTCAGTTTCAGACGCCTCCGCCATTTGGTACCTGTCTCTCCTCACCTCCCTGGTCACGGCCTCCATGGAGACCAACCCTGTTCTGGCCCAGACTGTCCTTCAGAGCACACAGTGAGACAGGCCTTTGTTAAGAATCAGTACTGTTGCATCATGTTCATTTTTGTCTCTATATAATGTAGTCTAGCACACTAGGCTACTGCTCTGCTGTTTTGCTTATACTGTCCCAACAATCTTTCAAACTTTGTGATATAATAGGTGATATAAAAGCATTCTCCATGATGTATTTGGACGTGTCCAGTTCTGCTTCACTGAAGTACTTGTCTTGTCTCGATCTCCTCCCAGAAAAGCCTTGCAGCACATGCCGCCGCTGTCTCTAACGCCGTCATCCACCGACTTCCCCAAGTTCTTCTCTGCCAACATCCTGGAAGAGGTGGACGGCTTTCTCCTCAGGATAGCAGAGTAAGGCCCCGTCCCCTATCTCTACGGCGACGACGTGCCATCGCGCTGGCCTAGTGGGCCCTGCGGTCAACGCGTCCGTCGACGAGCAACTCCTAACTGTTGTTGTGTGTGTGTGTGTGTCTCTCCCCCACCCCCCACCCCCCCACCTCCCCTCCCTGTAGCTGCTGTGTGAACCCCGAGGCCGAGCTGACCCTGCTGGCCTTCGCCCTGTCCAGAGGCAGTGTAGCCAAGGTGCTCCAGGCCCTCTCTGGCATTAGCGACCACTTGGAGGCAGAGTACAAGGCATCCTTCCTAATCTCCTCCATGGCCTCATTCAGGATGCGCCTGCTCTACCGCAATGGTAACGGGACCTCTTCCCATCTGGTATTAGATCGTATATAGAGCCATTGTATGCAGTATATAAAACTTTAGATAATGTATTATTAATATAATAATAATCATAATTTGTAATAATAATACTCTTTTCTTCTTATCATTTTTTTATTTGTATTATTATTATTAATAATTTAGTTTTTTATATATTTTTTATTGTATTGTTATTATAACAATAATAATCATAATTCTTAATAATAATACAATTTTCTTATTACTTTTATATACTTATTATTTTAATTTCCTTCTTCTTTATTTTATTATTATTATTATTATTATTATTAATAATAATAATAATAATAATAATAATAATATTATACATGTTTGACCTGTTCCAGGGAAGCCCCTCCAGCTACATTTGCAGGCGTGCGATGTGAAGAGCAAAGAGGAGAAGTCTGGGCCAGAGAACATGCTAACAGAGCCCTCCACTGGGGACGGTACTGTGGAAATCCACATAAAATACCAATGACTTTGTTTGGTGCGAGTGCAAGGCTGCTCCTTGTGCCCTCACGCCTGTGTGAACGCATGTCCGTTCCTCCGCAGGGTTCCTCACGGAGAACGGCAGGAAGAAAGCCAGTGTGATCCTGTCTACGGAGGACCAGAGCAACTTCCAGGTCACTCAGATGAAGATCAAAGTGAGGCTGCTTTCAATCACGCCATATTAGCAAGAATATGATGACTTGTAAGAAGGCATTCCTGTTGCTAACGCCTCTTCTGCTTTCTGTTCATAAGGTGCGGAAAGGAGCAATTGGAGCCAAATGTGGCCTGGTGTTTGCTTATAAAGACGAGGACCCTTTTGATGCCGAAAAGCACTTCAGAAGGTTCAAGAAGTATGACTCGTGGACTTTCAAGGACTACAAAGAGTTTGTGCAAGACAAGTACGCACCTCTCCCATATTAACAGCTGAGAGGGCTCTCTTTGTGCCATTCTTTTAAGGGATGCCATTTGTTGTAGTAAACCTGATGTTATACTTAGCCTTTATTGATTAGTGAATGCAATAGACTTAGCGTAGCACATCACATGTACATCCAGCACTTTCTCTTTACTGGTAAAAGTGAACCGCAGCAGGAAGAACCATTTAGATTACAGTTTTTGCTATTGAGAAGAAGTGTTACTATAAAAATAGCGAGGAGATAATTCATGAAGACAATGTGTGGGCAATACTAAATTGTCAAACAGCTAATTGACCCACATCCTGTTGGATTAAAAAGCCAAAGTTTCATAAAATCCCCCTGTGGTTTAGTTGACTTGAATGAGTTTGTTAATATTGCACATGTAGGACATTTTGGAACCATCTTCAGCTGCACAACATGACACAACCCTGACAATGTCAGTAGTAGTAGTTCTACAGTAGGGCGCAGGGTTATGTGGTGTATGTGAGCGGCCCGCAGACCCTCACTGTCATCTGACTCTGCAGCGCGAGGATTCCAACGCACGCTGAAGAAGAGCCCATTGGCTGGTTCGAGCTGGAAGATGACTGGAACGACGTGGAGATCAAGCTGCAGCAGTGTCGCGTTGCAAAGGTACACGTAGATGTTGCCTGTGCGTCAACTCTGCAGCTCACGCAGCTGTTTCCCCAGGATTAAATGATGCTCATTTGATATATTGTCAAAATAAATTCCCTGTATTCACGCTACACACTGCCATATTTGATTTGAGCTATCAATCACTCTATTCATTAAAGGTATAGTCAGCTATTGTGAGCTAATACACTTTTTGTCAAAGTCACCAAATATCTTCTCGCATTTCGCTAGCTTACTGTTCTTTGGCAAACACTGCTCACAACTAAAATGCCATTGGTTTTGAAATGTGTTTCAATGTGTGAGGCGGAGCTTCTGAAGGAATTTGTTTTGATTTGAGCTCGAAGTTGGCAAGCGTTCTCGAGAATGACTAACTCTGCCTTTGAAGCTATTGTTTTTGTTTTTTTCGTGCGTGCATCATCGAGACAAGGGGAATTACACCGAATGCCTTTCACTGTCCCGATCCTCTGCCCTGTGTCCGATAGTTCCTGATGGTGAAGTTCCTGTGTGCCAGGCAGGAGTCCGCTGAGCGCCTGGGGGTGCAGACCCTCAGCTTCAGCGGCTACCTGTGCCCCGGGGCAGACCGCCTGGGGGACCTGGACCACCTCAGCCCGGAGAGAGAGGGCTCAGACGGGGCCGCCGTCACCGGCCTCGTCCTGCTCAACAAGACTCTGTTCTTCATTCAGCAGCTGACCAGAGACACAGTTAAGGCGCCACCGCTCTCAGTATGGTTGCCAGCATTGGTGAAGTGGTGAATTTCAAGAGTGTCTTCACAACGGCCATCTCTCCCCTCCATGTCTGTAGGATGCCGCGCAGGTCAAGCAGAAGTACGTGCTGGACTTCAGCGGTCTCAGCGTCACTCTGTTCTGGAGCTTCTACAGTAAACTACAGCAGATGTGAGTTATTACCCCTTCTTCCTGGATGCTCAGTGTGATCCCCGACCTCACTGAAACCATGGCCACAGCAGTTCTTGCCCTTTGGCTCAAGCAGTCACTTATTAGTGTGTAATTCAACAGTAATTAGTAAAAGTGACTGTGTGTGTGTGTGTGTGTTCTCATGCTCAGTGAGGGAGAGGAGGTGATAAAGAGCAGGGTACTGCTGCTCCAGCTCCTGCAGAACTGCTTCTCTATGCTTCCCAACCCACTGGACGCCCTCGGCTCAGAGGAGAGCAGCGGGGTAGAGGAGGGTGCGGCAGCTGGGTCGTCTTCCTCCGGCACTGCTGGGCCCCAGCCAGACCCTGTCCGGGCCGTCTTCAGCCTCTACACCCACCTCTGCCACAGTGAGAAGCTTGCTATGTTGTAGTACAGGCCGCTAAAGAACATTAAACGTCAGGTTATCTGCATAACCCCGGTTCAGTTAGGTTACCCCAGAGCCATGGAAATAACAGAGTTACGCCAACGGAAGTTCTACATTTTCAGCGGTCACGTGGTTCATGGAGAGGCAAAACATATGGCAGAATAGTTCCAGGAAGTGCTTGGTGGGCAATTTGTGTGTGTGTGTGTGTGTATACAGATATATAACTTCACCGATTTACATTTAAAATATAATTTCTAGTGTACTAACTAGTGTATTTAGGCTAACTTCCGGGAACTATTTTGAGGCTCCGTTGCTGTGGAGAAGCGGTCCATCGGAGTGAATGGAGATGAGGCAACTCTCTCTCTACATGGCTCTGGGTCTTGCTAACTTCAAGCTCAAATTAAAACAAACTCAGTCTCTCTCAAGAAGCATTGGAAATGCATTGCGAAGCCTAGGTGGTTGTTGTTGTTGTCGTTCGACGCGTTGTTAATTTGCTACTTACGGAGAAGTAGCTAACCTGTGCAGAAGTACCATATTTCTTTTCCAGCACGTCCAAAAAAACAGTAAGCTAGTGGACTGCGAGGAGATATTAGATTAATTTGAAAAAGAAAAAGTGTTACCATTACAATTAGCTTATCGCTTAGCTTATCGAAGATAGTATTCAGTATTCAGTTATATGTTGATAGCAGGCGGAATGCATCTGTTTCTGAGACTTCCTAGAAGTCCAGCCTGCATGTGTGAGACTAAAGCGCGTCCTTGTTTTTGGCACAGTCGTGGATGGACCGGAGACTGAGGCGGCGGAGGACCGAGCCCTGCGGAAGGAAGCCCACAAGGCCCTTCTCAGTGGAGCGGCCATCTTCTTCCCTGATAAACCCCTCAGAAGGGACAAGCTCTTCCACATGATGGTGAGACTGGAGAGACGAGGAGCAGGGCTACAGCATTATCACGACCCTACCAATGATACACAGCCAAACAAAAAGTCTTTCTTAATATTTCAGAAAAACATCACAGACGAAGACCAGCCAGAGTCTGTAAAAGTGACCTTCGCCTCCCTTTGCAACTACTTCAGGTACGTCTGCTGCCCTTCCACCCACACTCAAACAAACACTCACGCCCACGCACAGCCCGGCCTGTCCCAAGCCGATCCCAAGGTGTTCTCCCTGCCCCACAGCGACCAGGATCCCAGCGGCCTCCTCCTGCTCCCCCCTAAGGGAGCCGCCTCCGACTTCGACATCAGCCCCATACTGTCCGTCATGGAGACCCTGCTGCTGGTGGCAACCAGAGAGGTGAGGCTGTCGTCCTTTCCCATTGGCCCACACGGACAGGCGTACAGCGCATTTAGCTGACCTAGGTGATCGCTGGGTGGGTGGAGCAGGTTCGAACGCAGCTGCCTCCTAGCTGAGCGTCGAAGTGTCTCTGAGCAAGACACCGAACCCTAATTGCTTTTGACCTGCTGGTTGGAATCGCGCCTCGCATGGTTGACACCACCGTCGGTGCGTGCGTGCGTGCGTGTGCGTGCGGCAATCCTGTACAGCGCTCCCGAGTGCACGGAAGGTTAGAAAAGCGCTCCTGTGTATAAACGCAGTCCATTTACCACCGTGCTTCCCTTTCCTCTCTCTGCTAGTGTGAGGTGATGATGGAGGGTGAGAGCGTCGGGGCCAGCCGCATGGTGCTGCTCTCCCTCTTCTGGGCCCTGCAAGGCAGCCTGCTCTCCTGGTGCTTTCTGCAGCTGAAAGGAGGAGCCGCCGCCACCGCCGCCCAGCTGGCCAGGGACATCCTACTGAAATGTAAGCTAAACTGGTACAACATGGCTTTATATGGCTTCTTTGCCTCAGCTGAGTCTGAGGCAAAGAAATGTGCTGCTTGCATTCTGTACACATCCAGTGCTGTTTGCATTGTTCCGCTGCTAGGTTCTGTTGCAGTGTATCTAAGCTTCTTTTGTGCAATGTGTCGTGTATAGTATATCCGTCAGTTAGAATGCCTGTGTTCCTTCCAGACGTGAATCAGTTTCTGGGCAGTGCGAAGGCTGTGCTCGTCTCCCTGCTGGAGCGCTACAGCGGTGCTGAGATCACTGACAAGCTGAGCAGCTCCATCTTGGCTGTGACCACCAGACAGCTGGTAACACTCTTCCACCTGTTTATAATGATGTTGCTCTATGATTGTTTTTGCTGTGAACCATCACTGACTGTCCAGCTCTTGAGTGTGTGTGTGTGTGTGTGTATATAATAGATCTCGTTTGCCATCAGATGATATTCCTTCTGGAGCTGTGCTGCTTGGACATTCCTCACAGTGAGCTGCTGAAGAGCTTCTCTTCCCTGGTGGACTTGGTCAAAAACCTGTCCAGAGATACTGGGGACATATTTTCTAAGGTCAGTCTCCCACTGGAACTGGAATGTCTCAAGTGGACTCGATGGCCTTTGGTTTATTATGGGATATATTGTTAGCGTGCATATTTATTTTTTAAATATGAGTTGTAGATGTTTTGGGAAGGGCCATCTGAAACAGCGGTTACGTACCGTGTTCCCTTCAGGTTGACCAGGAGAGCTGCCAGAAGCCCCAGCAGCCAGTGGTCCTGAGGACCTGGAACATGGAGTCTCCTCACAACTACGAGAACAGCCGCCACGAGACCACCATCTTCGCTTGCCCCGGGGCCAACTCCTTCGAGGTGGAGTTCGACGAACGCTGTGAGACGGAGAAAAGGTCTGGGTCATGTCCGTTTTATTTACATAGTGCGGTCCTTACATCACATTACATGTGTCAAAGGGCTTCACAGGCTCACGTGGAAACAACCCACAGCTCCCCTTTACCGGCTCCTGCTCTGTTAATGCTTTAGTCCCAGGGACCAGCACATTTACCTGACGTGTCCACAGATACGACTACCTGGAGTTCACTGACGCCAGAGGCGGGAAGGTCCGTTACGATATGAAGGTTGGGACAGAGAAGTGGCCCAAGGTGAGATCTGCACGGGCACCCTCTGAACACTTGACGGGAAGACTCACTCTCATCGTCTCACCTTGTCTTGTCTTGTCTGTGGCCTCCCACAGAAGGTAACGTTCGACGCGGGCCCGCAGCTCCAGTTCCTCTTCCACTCTGACAGCAGTAACAATGAGTGGGGCTACAAGTTCACCGTAACCGCCCTGGGCCTGCCCGACATCACCGTCTCATGGATGTCCGACCTGCAGCTGCTAGTGGCTCGCCTCATGGGCCGTCTGGCCTCCAGGACCATGGGCCTCAAGTCTCCTCACGGTAAGCTTGGCGCTCGGACCCAGCCGTTACGTTGAGGACCTAGCACGGGGCACATCCTGCATACTGACTTCTAAACATGTTGCGTTATCGAAATGAGATATCTGGGGGTCCGTCTCAAAGCATATACTGTACTATTATAGTTATAGATTTGTTATGTTTGTTATTTCTTTTACACTATATTTATACTATTGCATAAAAACAAATGTGTAGTGGTCTCTTATACATATATACACACACACACACTATATATATGTTTATATATATACATACACACACTGTATATCACACACAGACAGTATATGGTTGTTTTGTGGGGGTCTGTCTCTTCCAGAAATCCGCAGCGTGAAGGAGCTCCCGGCAGGCAAAGTGGCCCACGTTCAGTCCTCCCCTCTATGGAAGCCCGTCTTCAGACACGGCTTGCGCAACACGAGGGATGCAGCTGGCAACAACGCACACAAACCCCAGATACCCACGTTGCAGGTGTGTATTGTGCTCACTGTGTTGATTGGGGTTCGCTGGGTCTCCATGTTAACCGCGTGCATTTTCTATGAACGCTCTGCGTCTTGCTTGGGCACAAAAGGAGCGGGCTCTCAGTGATCTCCGGAGATTCCTGGAGGACTTTGCCCGCTGGGACCCTATTCAGGAGCCCAGCGAATGGAGAGCGGAGCTGATGAGGACAGTCGTGCTGTCCTGTAGGAAACAGTCAATAAGGAACGATACATTGTCCGGGTCAAAGGTCGACCAGGCCGTGAACGCTATCTGGGCCGCCATGGTGTACCACACGCCCGCCCTGAGCCAAGCCCTACTGAGCCACGGTAATGCTATGACTTCTGCTCACTCATTTGCTCCACACAACGTTTGCTTCTTTAATGATCATTTGGCGCAGCTGATGATTGTTGTGATAAATGACTTCAGTCCTCCTCCATCTTGTCTTTGTGTGAGCAGTTAGTCAGGGATGCAAGGGGTGTCTCAGTGAGGACTTTGTGCAGGTGTACTCCCTGGCAGAAGGCATCAGAACATGGATGGTGAGTTGTAGGCACATCCAGTGCTGTAAACCACGCCAAAATGCGTAGGTGCTCTGTGCATTTATTTTCCTGAAAAAGAGTGTTACTTTATCCTGCTGTCTAGTAGTGTAGGTGTATTAGCAGAGCAGAGCCTACGTGAGTGTACGTGATTTTATTATTATTATTATTATTATTTAAAGAATTAAATGATTTAGAAAACATTTTCTAAATCTGTTTTTGGTCTCAAACATTGCTTTGGGCACCTGTAAATGTGGTGCGAGTTGTTTTGTTATTATTTATTATGATGGTCTCGTGTCACTAGCTGGAGATGAAGCAGATGTACCTCGTAAGCAAAATAAATGGTCCAGATGAGAAGGACGTGTGTCAGGAAGAGGTTACCGTGGAGACGCTGGGTAAGCCCTCTGCTGGTGAAGCGATGTCTGAGGTTTCCTTAACAGCCTGTTGCGTTGCTTACCACTGGCTCTTCTCCCTAGCCGGGGCGTGCATTGAGAAGAGCCTCCTGCTCTTCGGATTCGCCACCAGCGGTGCAGCGTGCCAGGGCAGTGGCGCCGGTAAGGCTGCAGGGGGCAGCAGCGCGCCGCTGCTCCACTCAGGGTCAGTCTCAGAAGGAGACTTCCAGGCCTGTCCGTCATCAGAATGCCCGACCGACCCAGTAGAAGTGGACGGGGACTGTAAAGCCAGGGTCACGTCTGCAGGAGAGAGCCAGAGCTCCCAGCTTCACGCTCAAAACTGCTCGTCTGACCCGGCCTCTGGACCCATCAGC
>JAODUK010000006.1:3126247-3147185 GCA_027564635.1 Typhlichthys eigenmanni
ATGTCAGAAGCACCCTAGACTGAGTGACGTCAATGTCTCTCTCTCTAGCTCTCTCTCTCTCTCTATATATATATATATATATATATATCTACAGTATCTATCTAGCTATATCTCTCTCTCTCTATCTCTATCTACCTACAGTATCTATCTCTCTCTCTATCTATCTATCTATCTATCTATCTATCTATCTATCTATCTATCTATCTATCTATCACTTTCTCCCTTTCATTTTCTCTTTCAATCTCTGTTTCAGTTATTTAAAATGGTCCAAATTAATTTGACTTACTGAAAGATTTGGTCTTCTTTGATTTGATTATATAGAGCTCTCGATTTTCTTTTCCCTCCTAGACTTCATTCTGAAGTCCAAAAAGCCCACTCTGTATTTCAATTTCATTTAAAAAAAAATTTTATTTGATTTATTTGGTCAAATTTTTTTATTTGCTTTCTGTTTGGGTAGGATGCATACTTGTTTGTCGAGCATCTCTCTGTTTGTTAGTGACTTTTCCTCATGATTTCGTAACATTGACTGTTTCAACTGTCACAAGCATCAGTGGTTATTTGCTTTCTTCGTCATATTCTCTAGAGGAAGGCTATCCTTTCTATTCACAGAAAACACATCCTGCATTTGCTGTGTCTTACATCACACGGCAGCACTGAATAAGGTTAATACATGTAAATACTGTAGACCAGATCGTTTTTCTTTTGTATACAATATGTAGGCTTTTGCCATTGACTTTCCAGCAGTGGACAATATAGTATATTGTTTAGTCATGCGTCAAATAGCCTATATAATTAGCATTGTTTTTCCTTTCATGCCTAACTTTGAGGTCTTAGATTGATTCATACCAGTTTACCAGGCACAGTTAAATGTGACCAGTTTATCTGCTGCCTTTAAAGTAATTTATTCAGACCCATTTCATTAAGTAATTTTTAATATTTTATCCCATGGGAGAATTGCTGCTATTTCCGAGTAACACAGAGATCTCAACGACTTTTCATAATATTTTACTTGAAAAAGCTCCCTTATTAAAAAATAATAGAATGAATGTGAGAATGACTTTGTAATTGTGTTTCACACAATTGAATGCACCCTAGCTCCATAACATCCTTGAACAGCGACATGCTAGCTCTATAAATATACTGTATATAAGGGTGTAACCTTAGCTCAGTGTGTGAAGCTATTCTCGTCACATGTTCTACGACACGGACAAGAGACAGTCTCCGTAGTGAACAGCAAGTCCCTGGTAGAGACATTAATTTAGAATGCCGTTAGCACAGTTGAGGATAACCCACGTGAGAATATATCCTTAATTCAGTCAGTCAGCTCCTGTTTTCCTCGAAAAGGAACGCTGTGGCATCGTGCCATGTCTTAACGTCCCTGTTATGCAGGACGGTAACGCCATCCTGGAGGTTTGACTGTATATGTGAGGGATGCCTTGCATATTGTGGTTCTCCCTTTTTTGCTTTTGAGTTATTTTCCATTGATTTCCATGCATTGTCTCATGAGTCACTGGCAGGGAAGGGTTTTGTGTCTTTTTCTCTTGCATTTTGTGACTCTAATGATGCACTTATGTTGCCCCACTTTTCCCTTTTCTTCATACCTTACCTACTAAAGGAGGGAATACCACTTTATTGGTAAGTGGATGTTAACCAGAAGGGAGTTAAAACAAGAGTATCCATATAAAAAATATAAAACATACAAAGAAAATGGGTCGCTGTTCACATCTCAGCAATTGTCTACAGGAGAAAAAAAAAATCCTCAAACTTGAGTAGCAGATGATTTGTTTTCTGATTCAGTTGATTCGATAATTGTGAATCTTTATTTTGTTTCCTTCCATTTCTGTGATGTTTTGTCAAGTTGTCTACTCTTTTTGTTTTGTTTCATATTTGGTTTGAGCCATTACTAAAACACACTGAAGAAGTCCTCTTTTTCTACTTTACCAAGTCTGTAGCTCTCTACTTTCTCTGCCTCTGCTCTTCAGCCTAATTTGGTTCACAGTTTTTTATCTTCCCTCTCTTCCTCCTGCTCCTAGTTTTTTGTTTGTTTTTGGGATTATGATTTCTTCAGCTCATTATGGTTTTGCATGCCAAGTATTGCATGCGCTGCACCATAGAGGACTATCTATAAGCCATATAGAGAAAACCTAGACCTTTTTTCCTTTTTAGATGTTTCTGTTCTTTTGGCAAGTACACCGTAGCTCTCGACGGCCGGCGTGAAAACACTCTAATGCTTCTTCCCCTCCTTCTTCTGTTTTTTTTTTTTCCTTTCCTTTTATTTTTTTTGTTTTTTGTTTTGTTTGTCGATTGTCGTTTCTCTACAGAAGCTGCGCACGCTAACTGCCAGCGTCACGTCAACTGTGTCGAGGGAGGCCAAGCAACACGGTGGCACTGCCAAGAGCCAAGGAGGGCGCGCTACAGGCCACGCGGCAGAGGCAGGGTGCGGGGACGGGCGCCACGGCCCCGCGGGGAGCGCCGCATCGCAGCCGTCGGCCAGGAGGGGGAGCCAGAGAGGCCAGGCTAAGCGCTCGCGCTCCCCGGCCAACAGCAGCGACTCGGCCCACTCCCAGCACAACCACGCACACAGGGGGAAGAACTCTTCGCACCACCAGAAGAAGTAAGCAGGAGGCAGGACATCCTTATGTTAGCAGACATCTTCATCCACTTTTTACTGTAGGCTATTGTAGCTGAATTACTGCCAGTACCATGAAGTCATTTGTTTGTACTTTGACTGCTCCAGTAAAGTTCAGTACGGTGCCAGGACTGTGTAGAAGTACCCGATATTTTTTGAGCAAACACAGAGAACGGTAAACTAGCGGAATGCGAGGGTGGTGAATTTGAATAAAAAAAAAGAAGCTAATCTTATCTTACAATTAGCTTACAATAGCTGACTTTACCTTTAATGTTTGTAATGGCCAAACACAACTTCCTGTCATCACCCACGTTCATGCTAATCTCTTCAGGGCAAAAGCCGGACACTCGTCCAAGCGTCACCGGCGCTCCAGTCGGGGGCACGGGCATCACCGGAGCCCCTCGGCATCCCCACCTGGACGCCACTGGCACGCCTCGGCCAGAAAGCGAGGCGAGTCCCGTGGCGGCCAGAACCTCCGGCAGCGCAGCAGCTCGTGGAGCAGCCGGCGCTCCTCGTCACGATCGGCCTCCAGAGGCCGCGGGGCCAGCAAGAACAAATCCCCCCACAACAGACAGCAGAACTCCAGGTGAGTGAGCACTGCCCCCTCCCTCCCTCCCTCCACACATGCTTCCGTACTGACGGTGCCTTCACGTGTCGACACAGGGACAGCCCGAATCATTCCGACGCCGACAGCCGCGCTCGCCGCCGCTCTCGTAGCTACTCGCCCATCCGCAAGAGGCGGAGAGACTCTCCCAGCTTCATGGAAGCGCGGCGGATCACCAGGTAACACAAGCTCCTGTCACGTACGGCCTTTTGTTCAGCCGCCTGGCCGACAATGCGTTCATTTTAGTATGCTGGTTAGCATGGCTGTGGTGACACCCCCTCCCCACCCATTAGAAAGCTCTGGGACTGGGGCAGGGTGTGTGGCTGTGGGTGTGTTCTGTGGACCGAACGCTCTAAACATTCAATTAACTTTTTCACTGGGCGTTGCTCAGTGACGTGTAGGAAGTTTAGCCGCATATTTTACAGGGTGTTTTATAAGTATTTGTGAGTATAAGTCATCACTATTTAGTACCATTACCAAATGTCGCTTGCCATCTTAAATGTATGCCGTCTCATGAAATGAATACATGAAATTCTGAAATCGAATATGTTGACACTACGGACATATCCTTCAATTGGAACAGTGCGCTATGCACAGACAGAAGTGGTTCTAGAGCCACGCTGGTTCTACCATGACCTTGTTCATCTGTACTGCTGTAACGCAACAATCTAAAGCAAACAATGGCTTTATTGTTATTAGCCATGTGAGTGTTGTTCAGCCCACAGCCTATATGGACAGCCCTGTTTTGTAACCTGCTGTTCAGTCCACTGCCGTTCGCGTTCATTTAACTTGTAGTGTGTGTGTGTGTTCCTCTCTCAGCCTCCCTGGTCTGAGACATTGAGATTGGTCGATTAATGTGTGCTATTTGCTTTATCACACTTTCAACACTATTACTGTTTGAAATCATGAGCACTGCTAGACCAAAAAATGAAGCATGTACACATACAGTACATGTGAGATGGAGTCATCTCTCTCTGTATGTACAGCTTTTTGTAGCTACAGTAGGGAGCCGTGTAGCGCTCTTAATAGTATTACAGTAGTAGTTAGTTAACATTGGAACTGCTCTTTCTACGCCACTAGATGGCAGTATAGTGTATTAATCGCTCTTTTTAGGGGATAAAAGCTTATTTTGCCTTTTAAATAATTTTCAGCCGATTTACAGCGGTGATTTAGCCGAGTATTCCTGCTGGACAAATCTTTTAACCAGGTGAAAAGAGACATTGAGGCTGATATTAAAGTCTCCTTCTGGCATAGATGAGTTGTCTATGTTTGTTTTACCATCCTTTGCCGCATCTGACGTATCCAGCTGCAGAAAGTTGTGTTTTATTTTGTGTTATTGTCGTACTTGTATGTGTTTTGACCTGAATATAAAGCTCATTAAGAAACATCGCCCCCTATAGGCAGACTCTCTGGTTGGTGCACAGTGTATGTTTGAGGTACAGTATCTATAAATGTTCTGTTTTTCACCACTCATGGAAGAACACATTTTGCACTTTTTAGTGTATTCATTATGAGAATTGTTGATGTTTGATTTCATATGAAAGCATGAATTCCCTGTGATTTCCTCTCCTCAGTCAAAACCACATGCTGTCATGGCGTGCCTGAATACTTGCGAGTGTATTCAGACGAGGGTGAATTGTTTGTACCTGTCACTCTCTCTCGCTCCAGCGCCAAAGGTCTTCGCGAAGCCAAGACAACGCGACGCTGCTGAGCTCACCTGCAGGCTAGTTTCCCTGGTAACAGTTGTCGTGCAGCAGGACTCTCTGAGGCTGCATCCCGAAGCTTGGCTGCGAGCAGTTAACCCGGCAAATGTCTTCCGTCTTCGTATCTCTCTACTGCATCCTTACCTCACCACCAGACATTTGCATAAATTAAACTCACACCGGCGATGGAGTTCAAATTCACCTCCACTGCAAACTAACACTGTAACACGGTGGGGCTTAATTTAGCACTATCAAGGTTCGATGTTCTCCCAGCGGACATCCCGCTGTAGTCGTTTGGGAGAAAGAAACAGAAACACACCGTTTTCAAATGCTAATATGATGGATGCCCATGGCAGCAACCTTGATGGTGCTGATATCTCCCGGCGCACAACAGGCGTGTGCGTCCCTGACAGCTAACAGCTTTCTACTTCCAGGTCGCGCATCCAGAGTCACTACTAATAAGGCCTTCCTGACTGACACTTTGTGAGCGAGGGCGTGGTCATTGTTTTATTTTTGTTCCTAACCCCACACCACACCCGCCCCCTATCTGCAGTCTTCCTCCGACATACTGTATCCTGTACCAATCGCCGCTAACTTCTGTCTCTGTCCGGGAAAAGGGGGGGGGGGGGGGGGTTTAAAGGTGTAGTCAGCAATTGTATGCTAATTCTTGTCAAATTCAGCAAATATCTACTCACTTGCTAGCTGTCCATTCAAAACAATCTACGCAGCCCTGGCTCTGTAAATGGGATCGCAAACAAAGTGCGGGCCGCACGGCACTATCCCAGCGCTGGCAATGCGTGCCCACTTTGGTGGGCGGAGCTTCTGAGGGACACTCTTTGTCCAGCATCCCTGACTCCACCTTTAAAGCCCCCAGATATCCACGCAGGTGTTTAGAGTTGATTGCTGTGATTAGAGCACTTCTCGTTTTCGCTCTGCCACACCCCCCCCCCCCCTTCCCGCAGGCATAACTGACATACAGTAGGAGTCAGGCAGAGGTCAAGTGTGTTTCAACGTCGCCCATAACAACCGCTAATTGTAGTGATCCAGGGCAAGGAGAGCTACAACACAAGTACAGCTGTTGGAAGTGAGGGTCAAAGGTCAAAGGGCAGAGTGGCTGAGAAGGCTCTAATCAGCCACGTTAGGCACCTGTGTTGGGGTCTGTTGCCGTTAATGCTACCAGACGTGTGCGTCAGATGTCGTCAGAGTGGCCGAAGTAAGGGGGTCGCCTCACGCTCCCATCTCTCCCCCCTCGTCTCCACAGCGCCAGGAAGAGGCCCATCCCGTACTACCGACCGAGCCCGTCCTCCTCCAGCTCGGCCAGCAGCCCGGCGCACTCCAGCCGCAGCAGGAGCCGCAGCTACGGCAGCTACAGCAGCAGGAGCAGGAGCAGGAGCCGCAGCAGGAGCCGCAGCAGGAGCAGGAGCAGGAGCCGCAGCAGGAGCAGGAGCAGGAGCAGGAGCCGCTCCCGCAGCCACAGCTGCTACAGCCGCAGCAGCTACGACAGCCCCGGCTTCTGAGCCGCTGGGTGGAGGGGGAGAGGGGAGGGTGTAAGCTGTTGTTTGTTTGTTTGTTTGTCTGTTTGTTAAACCGTCCTCTGGTTTGGCCGTTGCGTGTTTTCAGCCAAGCCTTGCGACGCCTGAAGGCCATCTGTAGTAACCTGCTAGACCGCAGTCTGTTTTAAACCATTGAGCCCGGGTCAACAGGAAGGCCTGACTGCGTTTCTGATGGTCGCACGTTGCTACTGAAGCATCCCCGTAAACGTATCCCCGTAAACGTCTACTGCCGTGGCGAACCCCCACAAACACACACACACACACACACGCATGCACGCACGCACGCACAAGCTGTCCCACCGACAAAGGCTTGCAAATGAACCTGTAGAGCCTAAGGAACAACTGTCACGCGACGTTAGCACTTTTCTCTGTGCTCTGCTGCAGCAGAACCTAGCCGAAAAGAAAACAACGAATTCAAGGAAATTATTATTAGTCGAGCGTCGAGTCGAAAAGAAGAGAGAGATGCGACTATTTATGTGAAAATGGTTGACTTTTATCCGTGCATCATGTTATGCAGCCCCTTCCCCCCACGCCCCCCCAGACAGCATCCTCTGTTTGACTGAAGCACAGCGACGAAGACGAACAAACGTAAGGAGCAAAGAACAAAAAGAGGAGCCCGCTCCTTTTCTTTCTCTGTGACAGAAACGCGTATTGTCATACAGGGCGGTATGTATAAACTTCACCTGGCTTTGTAAACTATGCACTGTATATGCCCTGTAGTGTGAGGAGGCGTGTTTGATGGCTATGTTGCATGACACAGCAGGAGAAGCTTCCCCACCTCCTACAGTATGTCGTCCACCAGGAAGGTGAACAAGGACAGTAAAGACCACTCTGTATCATCTACAATATTAACTCTCTTCCCTGTTGATATGATTATGTTGGTTCTGATCTGTTTTATCTTTTGTGTGCGTGAGTGTGTGTGTGCGTGTGTGTGTGCGTGTGTTTGTGCATGTATGCGTGTGTTCGTGCACGTGTGTGCATGTGCGTGTGTGCCTGCGATGATGACCAGCGAGGTTATTATTTAGGATTGTTGCGTTCACACCGTACAGGAAAACTGTCTGCAAAAAGCATCCATGCACTTGTGGGTCTGTTTAAACCACAACTATTTATTAATCTATTTATTTATTTGTTTATGTATCTATTTATGGAATAATTTATTTATTGTTTGTATGTTTGTTTATTTATTTGACTATTTATCCTTTGTCAGGAGATGTATGTAAGGCAATTTGATAATGCCTTGAAGATTATATTTCATTGGTGGATTACTGCAAGTGTATTCCCAGTTTTATATATACAGTATGTGTTCATTTTTTACCCAAACACTGTTTAAATAATGGCTTATGCTACATTTAACCTCAAAATGAATGGGTGGGGTGTGGTTTATTTGTGCCCATCTCTCTGTATTTGCAGTGTCATGCCCGGTGGGTTCAGCTTATCTGGTCTGCTCCTGTGTCCATAGTCACAATATACGTACCTGTATCCCTGGCTTCTTTCAGTGTTTCATTTGGCGATATTAGCCCTTTTATATGCTAGCCCAATTCACCACGGAAACCAGCGCTTACAGAAATGTTGCTAGTGGTTTTGGGGTTGAAACTCCAAGCGTTCGTGGCCCTATTACATCAGAGAGCTAATTGGCTGGAACTCTGCTCTACTCCTTTATCATGTGTGTTTCAAACATAAACAGACACAGATGGGGTTTTGGAAGTACTTTATTCTGTACCACGATGGACCTTTCACCAGAAGCAAGTTATGGGCGGGTCTGTCGGACATTGACCCTGAGCTGACCATAACACCAGAGACGACTGACATTGTGTCATTAACAATAACGGGAGAAAATCTGAAAACAGCAGGATATACTTTAGCTACCTGATGGTTTCAGTTTCTCATTTAAATCTAGTGGCCTACTATATCGTTTAAAAAGAAATAAAACCGTTTACTGTCTGCAGCCGGTACATTCCACGGCGAATGCAGCGATTCTTGTTTATCCAAAAGTGTGGCGCATAGCAACCTATTTCGTTCTGATTAGTCAGATTGCCTGTCAATCATACTCTGGCGAAAGGTCCATTGAGATGTGTACTGTACCTTTAAGAAATAATAAAAAATACGAAAAAAACACTTGGAAGAGAACCATAATGGCATTTAGCTGTCCACCTATCTTCCACGTTCCACAGTTCCCTGTCTAATGAACCGCTGCACTCTTCTGTCACTATCACGTCCCTTGATTAGCAGCCAAAAATGTTCTGATGTGACCTAGCATGGCACAGAGGTCTGAGGTGTGTTCAAATGAGCAAACAAAGGCGAAGGTTCGTGAAACTTTTTTTTCTTTTGCTTTGAGTTCAATGCAAATGCTTCCGAACACACACTGATGGTCCGAGGAGGTGGTTCTCAGCGAACAAACATGGACATTGGACTAAGAGTTACAGTTTAAGTCTAACCATTTGGAATGTTTACTCAAAACGTTTGACTCGGTTTGACCAATTTTACCAATTTGAAATCACCTCTGGTAGTTCTACTGCTTCGGTATAAAGAAACTGACCATGCAAATCAGGTAACACCCAAAGTCTTCCTTACAGACCCCGAGCCTTGTGTCCACTCCTGCAATGTTGCATTTCCAGTGTAACCAGTTTACCCATGATATTCAGCAAACCTTTTCAGTTAGTCCAAATATAGCATTTACCCTTTTGATTCAATGAGAGTCATTCTTTGTAGTGTACAAGTTATTATACCTGGTAATAAACATAAACAAATGGGAAAATGTATAGATTATTGTTGTGTGTTTCCGAAAATAAATGTCTTTCTTGTTTTGAAAACGATTTTGTACAAACAAAGGCTTCCAAAAGAGAAGATAGATTTTTGGAGTTTTATGGGGACCTCATCGAGGTCTTACTGCCTTTGTTTTATCCCACACAGCACTTTGGTGTGTGTGTACGTGCGTACAGTATGTGCAGGGAGGGGAGGGATTTACAATAAGAGGAGGGTAATGGGTGGTAGGTCAGGCAGCGTGCTAACAGCTGAGCTGGGGTGGGCCATTCCCCTGGATTCCATTCAGCTGCTACGTCGGCCACAAATAGCCCTTCTGGTGCCTTCTATAACAATCTAATGAGGGAGGGGGTATCTAGGGATGGGGTGGGGTGTCAGGGCTGAGGCAGAGGGAGATGGGCTGTGTTGGGAAAGTGGTGTGGGCTATAAAAGCTCCCGGCCGAGGAGCACACAGCATTTTAGGAAGTGTTTCCAAACAGACCAAAAGCGTCTTCCTTCCTGCCCAGCCCGAAGCTCTTCCCTACAGCCACCCAGCGCAGCCATGAGCGAGAGACGCATCCCTTTCACCCTGCTACGCACGCCCAGCTGGGACCCCTTCCGCGACTGGCACCAAGGCAGCCGGCTCTTCGAGCAGGCATTCGGGATGCCCGCCGTGCCCGAGGACTTCTCGTCGTTCCCCAGCACCCACTGGCCGGGCTACATGCGGCCCGCCATGTTTGCCCCGGACATGAGCGCCATGATGTCACAGGCCATGATGCCCCACACTCCTATGATGGCCCCGAGCCCGTTGGTGGCCCAGCAGGCCCGGGCCCTGACCCGACAGCTGAGCAGCGGCATGTCAGAGATCAAGCAGACCCAGGACAGCTGGAAGGTTTCCCTGGACGTGAACCACTTCTCCCCCGAGGAGCTGGTGGTCAAAACCAAAGACGGAGTGGTGGAGATCACCGGTGAGTCCTCCCAACGTCTCTCTGGTATTCCGTTTGGGAATGGGAACACACTGGAACCCATATTAATGCATGTGTTGACAGAAAATGAAATGCTCTTCTTAGAAGGACGGCATCCAAGGTGCTCTCACGAGCTGCTTGGGTATGGTGATTAGGCTTTCTGTGTGCTACTTGGTGGTTCATGCTAACACTCAGGTTTATGACGTTCTGAATGCAATACTGTTATGTTGTATTACTGTGAGTTATATATTATATATATTATATATATATATATATATATATATATATATATATATATACTTCCATTAACGGTTTTATTCCGAACCAGTGACGATGGAAAGCCTAATAATTGTGTCTATATTAGATAGAGATGGAAGCTCTAGTCTGTGAAAGCTAGAAATTGTCATTATGTCAATACCACATTTATTGGCATTGGCCCTTGTCATTCTTAATCCAAAACGAAATACCTGAATGAATATACTTCTCAAAGTGTAGGAGATTGTACTACAGTACATAGCTAAGGAAACCGAAAACAGGAAACATTGTTGGCAGCACTGCAGAGTTACGTAAGATAAGACCAGAACACTGAGTTGAAGGGAGGGTGCTCTTGTATAGGGGCCTGTTGTCCATTGTCTTAATACTCATCAATGCAGACTTGTGGGAGTGAACGCAGGGAGGAGAACACAATACAAAACTGTGTATCAAGCAATCCAGTAGAATTCATTGTACAAAAACACTGTCTCTGTATTTTCAGATGCAAAACAACAAACGAGAAATGTTTAAACTATATTTAGATTTACTAAAGCCTTACACTTTTTTTCCTCTCAGCATTCTTCCCTTATCTCCTTTGTCAGTGATTAACTCAAGTATATCCGCAGCAAGTGAGGGATGTTAAATGGATGTCTGGTTCTTGTCCAGGGTGAGAGCATATTTAATACCTGCTGCTGAGTGACATAAACAAAAGCCGGACTCGGCATGCCATTGGTTTCTATCTCATATACCTCATACATCAGGGAGCACGGATGTTGTACTTCTAATCCCGCTCTAGTGGAGGGTCTGTATACCAGACCAATGTGAGTTTGCCTTTGGTTAGGTTAGGTGGCCAAAGAGACACTTTCCAACTACAGCGTGTGAATTATCCGAGACACTCGCGCTGGTATTGTATTGTATTGAAAAGGGGACAGTTCCCAATGGGGAAGGCGCCTTTATCTGCTCGTTGTCATAACAAACATGTCATGCAGTGCCAGAATGAGGGTCAGGCCTCACTGGCAATCTCTTGCAACAAGTAGAAAGCTGACAGGCCAGAGACAGGGCCTGATTAAGGCTACTAGAGCGGGGATGTGGTTATTTCCAGACCTCTGTCCACATACCACACCAATATTGCATTGGAGTACCGTAGATAAAGTGATCTACAGTAATTATAGTTCTGTTACAGATGTTTTGCTGTACTGTCATCGTGTCTAAACAGACCAATGCATCATGTCTGAGACATGTTTCATGCCGGTAACCATGCTGACACCGTTATTAATATGCATTACTCAATCTCTTCCCCTGGTTAAATATTATAGCATGATTAATACATTCAGAATCCTAGTATCACCTTTTTCTTGAACCCAACCCACTTATCTATAGTACAGTTTTAATTGAATGTACATGTTTATATTTATTTGCTGAATGTATTTGGTCTTAATGGAGTTATCAATGTGTCCTAGAAATTATTTCCTCAAGCATCTAAGGCTTGGCCCCAAGGTTCCATATTTTCTAAGCTTGTTTTAAACTATCAATGCCAGGGTTGGGTACATGTAATGTAATTTTTGGATCTTTTTGAATCCGATTACTATCATTTACTTTTAGATTACATCATGCCTAAACATTGTTCTTCGATATGCCATCCATAGAAATTTACTGCGCCAAATCTTTCATTTTTTGTGACCGTTTATGTTGCTCTGGATATCACATTAAAGTAGGACTCTATTTCAATTATTGATTGATGTTAATGAAAGGTTAATAAGAGAACAGATAATTGTTTTATGCATTTTTCTTCTGCAAACTTCCCTTTTAAATTAGAAAGTAGTCCTAGAAGTAATCTAATTTTAATAATCTGATTCAACTATTTTAACTAGTAACTGTAATGGATCACAGTTACTGTTTTTTTGTAATCAGTTACTTCCCAACCCTGATTAATAGTGTTAGTGTAGTATACATATGGGACATCTATGTTAAATATAACATTCTACAAAGACATCTAGATTAGGTGCTATCTGCAAGGGTAGGAAATGGCCATTGGCAAGTCTTGTCTAGCCTTGTCCATCCATCCATCTTCTCCGGCTTATCCGGAGTCGGGTCGCGGGGGCAGCAGGTCCAGCAAGGGACCCCAAACTTCCCTTTCCCTTTCCCTTTCTAGCCTTGTCTTAAAGGAAAACAGTTGATGTTATTTCACCCTTTTTCTGGAAACTTTGTATTGTTCTTGAACAAATGGTATGGCCATGAGGCTCTTAAACAACGTGTCTGGACATTCTCTGTCTCCACAGGGAAACATGAAGAGAGAAGAGACGAGCATGGCTTTGTGTCCAGATGTTTCACAAGGAAATACACGTAAGTACAACATGTGTACTGCACTGAGAGGATATTATACAGTACTGAGTTATTTTAACTATGAAGATTAGATAACATTCCTTAGTGATTGATTGATTGATTGATTGATTGATTGATTGATTGATTGATTGAGGGAAATGTGAAAGTAAAATAAACAGGGAATTAATTGTTATAGGTCTACAGTAGTTTGCTATTGGTGCTGGTTGTCCCACATATATCGTTAAACCATATAGGGAGATTATATTTGGCTGAAGCATTATCTTTCCTGATCAAATTGTATTAAGTTTTTCTATGAGTTCAAAAATTGTTCAAATCATCCTGGATTCTGAAAGTGGGAGGGTCTTTCTTTCATGGTGACTTTGCAATCTGGTGGAAATACATTTTTTAGTCTGTCTGTAGATTCTCTTGACAGAACTCTACTGCCACCCAGGGGCTATCTGTTGCCACCCAGCTCACGGCTGGGATATATTAAAATATACAGTATGTTATATGTAGTGAGATACAGGTTAGACCTCTTGTCAGGAGAGTCTGGGTGTGACTTCTGTATTAGTCTCAGCCTCTTCCGTCCATTAGCACTACATCACAACATAAGCAACTCTGCTGAACGTCTGATGGATATATATATATATATATATATATATATATATATATATATATATATATCATTAGTCAGCTTTATAATACAGACTCACTGTCAGATTTACAGTACAGCATTTACAATACATAATTTGCATTAACAGTTTTCTAAACAATTATCTTTTCCATAAGAAAAATAAAACACATTTTAAAGCAAAGATAAACAAACATCTTGGGGATAAGGAGTTACTACTCCAAATATTGTTTTAATATTTTGCACAGTTTTGTTGCATGTATATGTTCCAGTCTTCTCAATTATTAAAAAACTAAATAAGATCATTCTTAATTAAAATACACAAAATTCGAAGGTGTTTTAACAAACCTGTAATATATGTTCACAATAGTATTATATTGTTACAGAAATATGAAACTTTTTTATTCTCTAAAAAGATGCCAAACCATATGTTGCCATATTGAAATGCATCCCTAGGAATATTAGTTTTCTCATTGATCTAATTTTTCCAAGTTTTTTTGACCATTCGACAATCACAAAATAAGTATCCATAGGTTTCAATTTCAGTATCACAAAAAGTAAATTTGCTACAATCCAAATTTAACCTTAGCCTAAAAAAATCCTTACTAGGATAAACAGCATTCCTAGTATAAAAATAACCCTATTTTACTTTAGGTATTAAGGGAAAATATAAATATTTGTTTCTAATTTTACGTATTTTGGTAATATCACATGTATCCATTCCAGTCCTTCTTCTTACAGGATTTGGAAACAATTCCATTGTAAAGGCCAATTTTAAAACTTTATTATTGCATTTTGAGTCCAAAAACATACAATTAGCAATTCTAAGAGTATACGTCTGATGGATATACCCCTGTAAACTCGACTGACTTTCCGGAAGTGAGGAAGTTGATATTTATTTTTATATTTATATTTATATGGCTGTTTGCATTGTCACTCAAGAAATCTGTATCTGTAATTCTAGTGCGAAGTTATTTCTTTACAATTTTCTGTTGTCAATCAAAATGCCTCTCCTGTCAAGTATGCGGATCTTGATGCAGCCAGCCAGACAGTTTTAGGCTTCACAAGTAAAGGCTGGCTCTGCGAGACTACTTCTGTATTGACATTTGCCCATTTTGTTGTACCTGTTGGGGTGGGACACTGCGACAGCTGCCATATCCTCTGTATGTTTGGTTCTACATGTACTTTGCGAAGCACACAAAAGCATTGAGTTCATGTGGCTTTATAAACCTATTTTTACGGGCATGTCCAGATCCTGCATGATTCAAATCTCTCAATGTCTCTTAACCAGAACGTTACTGTAGTTATTTCCACATATATGACCTGTACTGGTCATATATGTGGAAAATACATAGACAATTGTTATAGTGTAACTGACATTTCTTCTAAAAATCCAAATCACTGCCAAATTTCTTACATATGCATTTTGCCATCTTTAGCAGATGCTGTTATATACATATAAAAGCATATATACTTATATGTATAAGACAAAAAAAAATGAATACGTTGCCAGTTAAATGACAGCTAAGTTCATCCATTTCATTCTTAATTAATATTTACCTAGTATCTCTGCTTTACCAGATTATGATCTTCTTTCAAACAACTGACACTAGTTCATATAGATAGTCTGAAAGTGTTGTGTCTCCCGCTAGACTGCCCCCTACTGCCAACATTGAGAAGGTGACGTCCAGCCTGTCCCCTGAGGGATTACTCACTGTGGAGGCTCCTCTCGCCACACCGGCCATAGAGACCGCTGAGGTCACCATCCCCGTCACCATGGGCAACAAAACAGACGTGGTCGCAAAGGACAAGCACTGAAAGAGTCCCTCGCATAGACACACACATAGACATAAACACTCAGCAATACATTTAAATACCCTTCACATACGTTTGCATATGTGGTTTAGAGCAGCAGGGCAGCGAGTGCTGCTGTACCGGCCTTGAATGTAAGCTCTGTCAGTCAGACATAGACTCCCTGTGTCAGGCTCATTAGGAGAGAAAACCCAGGGATCGCTCATCCCCATGCCTCTGATAATGACCTGTGTGTGCTGTGTAAACATGCCTGCTCTCTCGGCTGCAGATGGAGCCTTCAAATGAATCCCGCACATTTCCAGTTAGGCCTTCCCACAATCTGCAGGTTGCTCTCGTTTCTCTCAGACCTACAGCACTCACACACTAAGCCTCATTCCTATTATTACAGTAAGTGCCGGCCCATGTAGGCAGTAGATCCCAAGCTCAAGACCTTACAGTATCATATACAGTGCTGATAATAGAATCAGAGTTCCCACAACAAAGCCTCTTTCTCTTGACTGCGGTGCAATTTCTTCCTTTTAGCCTGGGAACAGGAAAAGGCTGGTGTTATTCCATGGCAGCTCAATCCAGCCATTCACACAGAGAATAAAGAAGGAACTACATTACTCTTTTGTGTTATTCTTGTCTGCTTATGCTAACATTTGATTGGTATATATTTACATTAGTGTAAACTAGCTAACTGATGCTGCTGAAATTAAGTGGTATACAGTATTTATTAGGCAAGTACGAACACTTGATTTATGACAATAATGACAACACCAAATTCTCATTTAAAATTGTTATCATGAGCAGATCCGTTAACAGGTGTTGATACAATACTTGTTTCTTGAGTAGGACCAAGTAGGCCTATTAAATATACACATATTGTATATCTGGCCAGAAGAATGTGATAGATTGTCCACAATTGCATGCTTACACAATGCCCGTTAAATTATTCATACCCAGATGGATTGTTGGTGGTTCATTTGAAACATTTGCTCCATACAAGGTTTGTAATGACAAATGAGACTAAGAGACTATGTATAGTTCAGAAAATGTTTCTGTGCGCATACTGAAGCCTCAATACTGTAGATTGGCAATATATAACCTATTATATGTTATGTAACATTATTAGGTTATACGTGGTTGATAATACAAATAATACAGATTACATACACTGCACAATCTGTATTAATATGTCATATATTATTAAAAAAGAAATACTGCACACTCCAAAACATCCTCATGAAGCAAGATATTTAAACACCAAGGTTGTGCCTGCCTCTGAAATGAGATGCTTTTATAGAAGAAATGTGCTTCTGCCTTCAGGCATTCTGGGCGCGACCAGCACCATTATATGTCAGAGTAAGAGTATGGTATTACAGTGTCACGGTGAAATACAAAGGACACCTTGGATTAACTCTGCACCATGCGCTGCACGATATCACAATGTCTTCATGTGTGTTACATAAATAGCTACATCACTTCAGCATCATTCCTCCATATAAGTGGGAGAGTCGAGGTTTAAAACCTCCTGGAAATATATTTGTATACAAATACTTTGAGGATTTTAGCCCTAAAACATGCAGTAGTCGGCTTTAAGTTATAAAATATCCATATAATACATGTAAAGTCTATAAATCTTAAACCAACCAAACCCCACAGCAGGGGAAGCAGTGATGGCAGTAGCCTATTACCATGTATGCCTTGGTCAGTTGTTTTCATAAGCCCCCCCCCCCCTCAATCCCCCTGCAGTCCGACAGGCAGCATGGCTGCTTGTTAATGCACATAACTCTACTCTGGTCTCCAGATCTACAGGGGAGGTCTAATAATAGAGTGCTCTGCAGGGCTTACAGCAGCACACTGTGTAGACTCACAGCTGATCAACACCGGGGCTCCTGGATCTATGCTGTACTGTAGCTGTTCTGAGGAGTACAGCTACAGTGCTTGGCTACAGGTACCATTCATGTAACAGTACAGCATACATGTGGGACCTCATTACTGCACAGGGTTCACCTGATTTGGTGCTGGTCATTGAATTAAAACTCTTAAACATCTAATAAGGACGCGAGACAGTGAGCAATTTACAGTTTTGTGTTGGACATCTGCCAGAGCAGCTGCTGAGGATTACATGAAACGGTATGGCTGAAAGGCTGAATGGCTCACTATAAAGTCACAGGAATAAATTGAGGGTGTAATGCTTTAATCTAATATAGAGGTCTTAGTGGGTGTTCCATTTCAAAGGCAACAGGAGTCAAGCAGACACAGAACCAAGACAAGAAAACCGTCTCTAAAAACCACTTAGCATTTCACCATTTCCTCCCAGTTTAATGTAGTAGAGGCCTAAATTATTCACGGAAATCCCCATCAATACAGAAGCAATCCAAATCTTTCTTTACTCGGAAAAGTGCCTTGTGTGAGCAACTTCCCTGGAGAGTCCAGTTTGAGCTCCAATAAGGCCTCAAACCGGACCTCCGCAATTTTTTTAGACAAAGACTGCGACAGAAAGAAGCACTGTTTTACATTGTTAATATTGTTAAGTGTGTATATGCAAAAGCTATATCAGATTGTACAACATTTTGTTCAATCTGATAAAGTTTACTTTATTCCTGTGAATTTATATTGAGCCATTCAGCCTTTCAGCCATACCGTTTCATATAATCCTCAGCAGCTGCTCTGGCAGATGTCCAACACAATAGCTCATATTTATCTCCTTCATTAAAATCTTGGTTGTAAACTGAAAAAAGTTTCATAATTAAAAGCAGGTAATGTATATTTCTATATACGCATTGCAAAATCACAGCATTGGAAGGCATTGGCTGTGCCAACGTGAAATGTTAACTGTCTCTTAATGCCTAGAACACTGGACATTACACACAATAACTAAACATTAAAGTTGTACTGTAGGTCCTCCTGTGGGTCTGGGATGTTAATAGACATGGCACCTGAGCTAAATTAAACAGGTGTTTGTATAAGTTTGTTGGTGTCAGATACATAATAGCCCATACGATTTCAAGATGGCAAAAGTCGACGGTTACTGTAGGTATGTCTGTAGATTTTAGTTTTATGTAATGACCTCAGTTGAAAATGTAAGTATATTATTTCAACGAATGTGTGTTTACTACAGTGAAGAACGGGTGAGGGGGGCGTCGCATGCATTGACGCTGTGGGGGGGAGGGTGCATTGGCTGTGGAAGAGGTTGTTTGGACCACCTGCTGCCAGTTCACTGACTGATTCGGACTTGTGTCTCGTCTAGACCAGGCGCACTACGCTGAAACCTCTCATTCAGCTATGACGCTGCTTTTCTTCTGCTTACAGCTCCCCGCGATACGAATGGGTGAGTAGCTTTGTTAGCTATTAGCTATACTGTAGCAGCGGTTTAACGTCACGGTGGCATGGCGAAACTGCATCCCCTACCAGAAAAACTGCCTGGATGTGTGCAGCTATTTGCAGAAATGATTACCTCCCGTGCGACAGCTGCTCAACAGCGCCACCCTTGTGACATGAATCCTCTCAAACGTTAATATTGTATAAGGTGGCCTACAGAGCGGCTGCACTACAAATCGGCTCTGGGTGTTATCTTTTAAATCGCCTTAACATCAGTCAACAAATGTTCAGTGTGATGAAAAAAGAGAAACGTAGGCTATACCCTAGTACAGTAGATATAGTATGATATATCCAGTTTAAGAGTCAGTATCAAAATAATTACTTTTTTAAAGTTTCTCATAAATACAAATGGTTACTGGTGGTACTGTAATGGCTCCGTCTAGAGACAGCAATTATTCTGTTGCAGCTCTTAACTTGGGTGTTACATATTATAAAACAACTGCTTCTCTAATAAGCAGTTATGAAATTATCTGTGTTTTTACAGTAACATGACAATGTGTATCAATTAGTCTATCATCCAGCAATTAGAGCATGTCTATACTGTGGAAATGTTAATTGTGTGTGCGTGTTTGTATGTGTGCACTGTACCTGAACTGAAAACAACCTCTACACTTCAAATAATGCTGTCAATATGTTATAACTAAATAATGTCAGCAAAATCACAGCAGATAAATCAGTTTCTTCTTCAACTACGTGAACCAAAAATTGCATGTCACCATAACAATGTCCATAACAGATCAATTTATTGGTAACAATAGCTGTTTTGGTATAGCATATTACTTCAGCAAATTGAGTAAATTAATACAGATTAATAGACGTCTTAGCTAACAATCCAAAAGGAAGAAAAAAATAAATAGAAAATAATCTGATTAAAGTCTAGTAATTTCATGTTCATATGAATACATAACATCTACAGTATATGTTAATAAATTCAAGCTACTGTGTAAATACATCACCAGCATGCACAATATTATGGAGAATATTGGAGCAGTTATCATTTTACACTGAAAAAACAGTATAATAGGCAAGTGCATTTCTTGACCAGTAAGAAACTTAACACAAAGAAAATCCACAAACCCCAAATCTGCTTTTAGATCTTCCATTTAACATTGCATGTGCTCTGTCCACAAATAATACTTAATTCTTTAATCAAGTACGTAGTCACGTTCCACGCCGTCACATTCCAGAGAACAGTTATGAAAGGGCTCACATTTGTTGTCTTAATAATTATTCCTTTTGATCCTTCTCTTTTGGGTAATTGAGTCAATTGTATTCTTTAAGTTTGGATTTCAACGTCATTGAATCAATAACATTTCTACTAACATATAAGGAGCCAATAAAACCGTAATAGTAACAACAATACTGACATTAAGAATTAAGTGCCCGACAACAGTAAATTTATTTAATAAAGCACATCTGAACATGAGAGGGACGATTTGCACTAAGTGTTACTTGATGAATCTATATTTTGGTTACATTATGACTTTGTGACTAAGCTGGACACATAGCTGACACAAAGCAAACCAAACAGTTTGATTTATATGATGCATGTTCGACAACAAGACGACCTGCTTTCCACTCAAGGACCATACATAGCGCACTGCACTTAAATTCTGTTTGGGTACATTCTGTGTTTACTTGATGTAACACCGCTGAAACCCAGCCTTTGTCTCAGCAACCCAATTCCTCTCTATCGCCTGCTCCCTTCTCATTAGGAGCAAGGCGATGACATTCAAGGTTACTTAAAATTTTCTTGTTGCTCAAATGTTGAACTTGATGTTTGAACGCTCCTCCCTCACCTCAATAAGACATCTCAGCCTCATTTGCTCGATAAGAACAGTCTATGCCACTGTGAAGGTACCGTCACCTAATAGCCACACTGAGATGAATATATACCTCCTCATCTAAGTGGTATTTTGGCAAATGCTGCAGAGGCTATCAAGGCGGGCTTTCATTCGTTGCTTTTTTGATCATACGTAATTTTACAAACAAAAACTCCCTGCCCTTCTCCTGCTATTCATTTTTTTCACTTTTAATTTGTGGAAAAATAAACAACAGTAGCCATAGTCGGCATACCACCAGCGAACGTGGCTGCCGATGTTCCACCGACACCCCTTTTTAATCTCTACAAACTTTTTACTATTATCATTATTAATATTTTGTCGTCGTCAGTTGTGAGCGCGCGTGTTGTGTGTTTTGGCGGAACGGGTGGAGCCGGGGGAGCCTGGGGGCTTTAGTTGTTGCCTTCGCCGGCCTCGTCGTCCTGCTGGTCGCTCGTCCAAAGCGTCAGGTTGTCTCGCAGCAGCTGCATGATGAGGGTGGAGTCTTTGTAGGAGTCCTCGTTGAGGGTGTCCAGCTCGGC
>JAODUK010000006.1:3151713-3195914 GCA_027564635.1 Typhlichthys eigenmanni
ACCATCTCGATCTTCTTCTCGTTGCCGTCGGCCGACGTCTTCTGCTCGATGCTGGAGATGACGCGCCAGGACGAGCGCCGGGCGCCCACCACGTTCTTGTAGGCCACGGAGAGCAGGTTTCTCTCCTCGTTGGACAGCGCCTCGTTCAGCTCCGTCACCTGAGAGAGAGAGAGAGAGAGAGAGAGAGAGCACAACACACATTATATCAAGTCCATTTCCACCTCAATAGCCTCTTGTTTGTGTCGAACACTTCATGAGGGGATGCTTTGTTTGCCGATTGCTGCCATGCCAACGTTTACAGTACCAGTTGACAGCGAGGAAAGGCGCAGCGCTCTGCACTTGCTAGAGACCGTCTCTCACATCTCATTATAGTGGTATAGCATCTGCTATATCTGCAGGGATCAGACATGATTTGGAAATACAGTATTATAATCCTATTTCTAATTTTAGAAAAGGCAACATTGGTTAGCAAGCGCCAGTGCTTCTTTGCTTAGATGCGGAGGGAGGACAGCGCCAGTCATAGCTAACAGAATGTTTGAATTAGTCGAATGTAGAATGTAATGCCGGTACAGTAGCACAGGGAGCGTCATGGTCCAGCTGACGGACAGTGAGACCACTGTACCCCCTCTTAGGTTTGGTCTGAATGCTGTCATAGATGGTAAAGACAGAGCTCCACTGCCCTCCGTGCGACTACCATAGCAACCAGCATGGTGTGCCGCCCCAACAGCAAGCTGACGTCATTGCCTGGCGTTGCCGCCAATTGGCTTCTTTCAGCTGTGAAAGCATGTTTTGTTTTGCATTGTATTGTTTGGTCCGGCTGGCTGGAGGATTTAATCATTTATACCCGGGTGGGACTCAGAGGTATCTTTGCAGACCTTTCTGACTATAATGTCTTTTCCTTTCTTTCGGTGCAGAATTTAATTCTGCCAGCGCACCAAGGCTTGGGCCCTGGGTATTCACTCCAAATACCTCCGTACTACAATGCTTTAACTAAATGCCATACTTAACAAAAGAGGTGATTTGATGTAGTTAAAATGTAAGAGATTAAATCCCATTTCTAAAATGATCACGTTAATGTTGATTTAATAAATCTTCTTTTAGCACCTTGCTTCTTGGCAAAAAGGCCCCAGGACTTTTTGTAGTTTTGATGTAATTTAAATCCAGTCTTCAATGTGCATTGAAGTCCAGTGATTGCCAGTCATAATACCAGAGTACTAGACTACTTTGAGTGTGTTTCCAGTAACCAGATAATCACAACCCATGAGTCACTGTAAACTGTAAAACTGTAAAAAGTAACAGAGAAAATGACTGCCTCTCTTGTCTCATGATCTTATCTACCAGCGATTGCTTTGGAGATTTGGAGATTATTCAGCTCTTCAGAAGTTAGAGGGAGTAGACTGGGTGTGAGTATCTTACTTGGGGACAAGTGGGGTTTCGTAACAAGGGGGGGGGGGGGTTGTAAAATCTACATTGAACAGCTAGTCACAAACAGCTTATGTTCTTTAAAACATAATTATTTAGCCTATTAACGCTTTTCCTCAATATGTCTACAACACAAAAACACGAATAATCAATCATGCTGCATCACAAAATAACTGACACACTTTTCACCTGGCTAGCCTCGATATCCACCTACCAGTCACTATGCTTTTACACAGTATAACAATGTCAACGCAACTGTTTTGCTCTACCTCCCCACCCACATCAAGCTAAACCTAGCAAGCTTACTTGCACTGTAACGGGCAGGGCAAAGAGCAATATACTGTATCATGCAATCTGTTGTTTCCATGGAGACAGCAAAATCTGCTTTGTTTTCGAGAGCCAGACTATCTCTGCTGGAGACATTGGCCCCAAACTGCTGAAAGTGTGGGTGGGGCTAATGCGATAATAGCTCCCTCTCAAGTGGGGAATGGGCCATTCCATATCTCACACCTTCTGGATGACTAAATGTCGACTCAATGCACCTTGACAATAAGATACAATGACAATTGCTGTCCTTTAGCGGGCGACTCACAGTGAATACAGTCCTGTATCCTACTGCTCTATCCTGCCCACTGAATACATTTGAAAGTAAATCCCTGGTAACACTACTAAATATCACTTTATGAAGAAATAAATAATAACCACACCCTAATCAAGTCATCAATAAGAAATGTGTTTTCTTTTCAAGTTTTCTCATTTTACAACTACCATAAAAATGACCTCTGCACTATGAATAAAGCAAAACAGTTAAACTGCCAATGCTGATGTCAAAACAAACAATAAAAGTAGGTGTATATGGCTGTACAACACAGCCAATGAAATCATTATTTGTGTAAAACAACATCTGACCTAGCCTTGCAAGACCATCCTGATCGCGCAAGCTTCAGTTTAATTTCTTCATTAAAATCTGGAAAGCCTAGAAATGATTTTGAATGTGTCAGAGTAGCAACTGAACTTAGCAGTCAGTGTCGTATTGATAGCTATACGGGCGTGGCTTTGGTGTGCCGACAGGGAAAACGAACAGATTGTTTAATCAACTGCTAAGTATTTTTTAAGCACCTGCCCTTTACAAACAATTTCAATGTACGGCTCCCCAAATGCCAGGGTGGAATCAGGAATACAAGGCCTCTAGCCCTGTTAGAATAACATGGCTGCCTTTGTTTAAGAAGCCTGCAGTGCAGAAAGCTCTGACAGAAGCTGTGGTTTAGGGGTGACAATAGCGCTCCATAAACTCATCAACTGCACTCTCGTCCATACACAAGACTGTCAACTTCAAAACAACTGTGATAATACAAACAATGGCAATCTAATTTAGCTCTCTGCATGGCCATTAATATCCACAGGAGAAAAAATTAAGACAAATGAATGGGCAGATAGATTGATGAGTGGAACAATGAAAAAGTGTGTACTGTACTGCATTGCTTAGGCTGTGGTTGGCTTCTGTTTCATAGGTTTACTTGGATTTTATTTTTTCTGCTGAGAGTAAATCACTAGGCATAGGTTTGTTAACAGTGGCAAAGCAGAGCCCAAAGAAGTGTCCATTACTGCAGGAACTCATTACATGATATAAGTACATAAACCTCTTAATTTCCTGTGTCCAACTGACTGTACTGTCCAGTACAGAAACAAATGTCAAAGGGTGTCATGATCTGCTGTTGGATTTAAAGAGTAACTGCACCCTAAATTGTGTTTTTTTTTTTTTTTGCTATAAACTATATGGGACTGGCCGAGGATGAGTTTTTGGTGTTAATATTGTCAAAATGTTTTCAAAATACAGGACAGATACACGTCATCTGTTTAAAATCTCCCACGGTCCTGGTGCTGGTTTACAACCGTACTTTTGGTCTGCTTGATGTCAATGCCCCTCCCCTCAGTCAGCTCCTAAAACTTTGTTTTTCAAAGTTGTGCAATGGTTGGAGTCTGGCTCAGAGCTGGGGTGAAGTTACACGTAAATGGGGCTTGGAGAGACAAATTACAGTACTAAAGGTGTATAATGAATATATACATACAGTATATAACTATATTTAACTGTATACCGGTATGTTTCCTTTTACAATGTTTTCTTAGTAGTATTATTTAATAAAATAAAACAATTACACATGCAGTATATATCATTAATAATAAAAACGGCCTGTTTCAATATATATTCACCCCAATAGACTCGTAAGGCCATACTGATTTTGTGAGCATCAATTTCATTTAGCCGCAAGTAATCAGTCTGGAACCCCTCAATTAAAAAGCATTTGACATAAAGGTTATGCTTATACATTTCAATCAAACGTCCTTATATATTACTGGACTACCTGCCTTTATCTCACCCAGTCAGTTAGAAATCCGCTAAAGTGCTGGTGGAAAGCAATACGTAAGACATGCGCTGATGTCGTCCGTCATCTTGGAACAAACTTCAGCCATCCACTGATTGGCCTGACAAACGCCTTTGCACTAAGGTGTTCCAGAGTGATCCTCGTGGTGAAGTCAAAACTGAAGCTTGCGGGATCAAGATGGTCTCGCGAGTCGTGAGGCTAACCACCCCCCCCGACTCCAGGTTGCCCATCTATTTGCCATGTGTTCTTACGCCCTTGCTTTGTCTCCCTTGTATCCATTCCAGTCTATCTTGAATTAATGACCTTGGCACTTTCTCTGGCTTCGCTGCACGAAGACACTGTGTGAATGGAAGCTGCCTGAGTCCTGAGAGTGGAGCTTGCATGGGAGTGTGTATGTACATGGCTTAGAAAGGGTGGCAAGTGGTATAACCTTTAATTACACTTTTTTTCCCATTACAATGCCTGTCTAAATAAAGTGAACAAAAACGTTCACCACTCAGAGGGTCGAAGCAGTTTTGGAAGAGACTTTATATTTATACTGCGTTATAAAAGTGTAAAAGTAATACAGTGTTATATAATATTGATATTAATATTTAATAATGTATTACATTATATATAAATATGTAATTATTTTTCAGAATTTCTATCACAGCTAATTATGAAACGTGTGATTTATCAAAAAGCATGAAAAATGTCCAATTAAGACATTTTCCTTACCTTGAGGCAGCTGGCAAGATCACGAACACAAACACATGAGAATCCATCTTGCTAAGCTTATGTCAAATGATGTGCTTGTGGCCAAACCACCAGTGGTTTGGACCAATCAGCATCCTATGAGGAACTGCAGTTCCTCAAATGGCCACTTGAGGCAGGTTCTAAAAGGGAGTCAATCCTCATAGACCGTAATTTTAATATGTCCCAACTTTACAGCAAAGATGTACATGTTTACGGCCTTGTTCAAAAAACTTTTTCCACATTTTGTTACATTAGCATGTAACCCACATAAACATATTTTATGAATCTCGTCTGCTCGCCGCTTTCACAAACCTGCCGGAATGATATCAATCTGCCTATGATGCAAGCGCGCCTGGTTTTTCAAAGGGAATGGGAGATGAAGCTTGGATTGTTTTATCGTATGTTACGCCCAAAACACACCCATGAATAATGAAGAGAGTAAGTCCAACCCTTTTGAACCATGCGCCAAAATGTACACAATATTAAATATGTTTAATATTTGCGATGGTTAGGTGAGGCTTGCTGAGGCTCCGATAAATAAAAAACATTCTTAACATACCCTATCGATCGGTAGAGCCATCAACAAATCAGGGCTTTGCTGACCGGCATCATAAATGGGCCCAGTTTGCCCAGTTTTTCATTTGCGTATGTGTGACTGCACCCTCAGGCTAATTATCCTGTAGTGTGTGCCCGGCATTAAGGATGCTTACAGGAAGGTTAACACTGGAGTAGTCTCAGCCTATTCCGTCCATTAGCACTACGTCACATAAGCAACTCTGTGCTTAACTTCTGATGCAGAGACCCCTGTAAGCTTGACAGCGCTTTCAGAAATTGATAAGTAGATTTTTATTGGCTGTTAGCATTGTCACTCATAAGTCTATATACTGAATTCCGGGCGACGCTAGTGCAGTAGCCTACTATTTACTCATTTCAGTTACATATTTTAAGCACTAACAGTAGCCTACTTATCTAACAGAACAATACCTGAAAACAGCCAGTCGTGTTTCTCAACAAATTCCTCTGTATAAGTTTAACGTCCGTCTTTGTCATTGAGTTACGTAGTTGGTTGTTGTGCATGTCAATAAAAATAACTGTCTTGTCAAGTAGGCGGATCTTGCAGCGCTGTGTCCCAGACTTTACGTTAGGAAAGGCTGGCTCTGAGTCTCACAGTGCCTTCTGGCGCCGAGTTGAACACCTAGACTCTACTGCTCCCCCTATAGGTTATTCTGAGATTTGACACTAAAATGGTTTCCTCTTTTATTCTCACAATATCTATTCATCCACGCCTATGATTGTATAATTGAATGAGTTCCCATGACAGCTTTGAGTATTGGCTAATATTATGACTGTACAATAATGAATCACTGCATTGCTCATGTTCAGGGGCATGGAGGTTACAGTAAGCCAGCCCCTCCCAGCTATGGGTGTGAGGCACAGTATGAGGCAGCAGCCCATCAAAGGGTCAGTAAACACATGATTTACCCTTATCTTAACTAAGCTGAGTATAAGTTTTGAAGAATGTGCTAAAAGCAATGAGCCAGTTTAGGTTGAACTAAATACTACTGGATAGCTTTTTAATGAAGGCTTTGTATACTTTGAGATAGATTTAGATAATTTAAAAGCAAATGTGTTAAATTGAACGTGATGCTACCAACTGGGCTCGTACTGCATGAGACTCCATCCGGTCTCAATCATTTCCAAATTCTTGAAAACTGGTCATCTCATGATTAGGTAGGTAGATACAAATCTCTTTAGTATAACATTCGGTATCTACAAACTAGCAAGTAATACTAGCAAAAAGAATAACACTGCATAGTGAAGCCATAAAATAAAAAAGCTGTAAATTGGGCATTATTTGAACACAAATGTAAAAAAAAAAAGCAGAAATGTGATAATAATAATGGTACATTGCACTTTACTGTGCCAAGGTCCTTATAGACCAGTCTTGCCACTCGGCAACCTCCGGTGTAATCTCTGGGCAGGGTTTCCAGCATAACAAGATCAGGCCCATACAGTAGTAAATGAATGGTTGAGAGAGCCATAACTGTCTTAATAGCTACAGCAAAAGGTTTGGCCATTATAAAGCAGATGATTGGGTCTTTGGGAGGAGGGGCGGGATATGCATACAACCGCCATCTTTAGCAAGGATTTATCCCATAGATTTATATTCAAAATGGTTTAAGTGGTCTGTCTTGTACAGTATATAATGTATCTGATAGTCCTGCCAGGACAACACATTAAGCTCACTGTTTAAAGCACAGCTGAATAAAAGGGCCTATTAGCGGTCAAGATGATGAATGGATGGATGGATGGATGGAAGAGCATACAGTACAACTATGGGCATACTACAGGGGGAGGAGTAGAGATTAGTGTAGAAGTGCCGTGCCCTGTCAGTTTCAAAACTAAATATTTGTGTAATGCTGGTTTCAACTAGGGATGGCACAATCCAGATTTTTCAGTCCCAGACTTTTGGTAATCGCCGATACCGAGTACCGATCACATTCCAGTGTTAAATTAAGTTTTAAGTTAAGTTGCAAAGTAAATGACAGCCAATCTCTATTTTAGGACTTAGATGCATTTTAGAAACCTGCTGCTGATAGTGTGGCCTGGGTAGGTTATAAAGGAGCTAATTATAAAACATAACTGTAGCACTTTTAACTATGGCTACTGCAGAGTAACAACTTTACGTGTCCCTCTAAACTCACTCACTCACTACAGCAGGCCCACATAATATAAGCAAGCCTGCATTATGTGGGTCACAGGAGTTCTGTGACTAACGGAGCCTTTTCACAGAGGTGTCAGCATAACTTTAACTATATAGGTCCGCAGGCAATCAACGATTTCAAGTGGGCATCCGATGGACACACTAGAGGATAACTGTCCCATAATGCTTTGCAATAACTCAAAATATACAAAGAAATATGAAAACTGTATGAATACTGTATATAGTTTTCTACCTAGCCTACGAAATAAAATGTATGGTTTATTTACTATATATCTAATGTAATCAAAGATCAAATGTAATTTAAACATATTTCCCATTGTTTTCATTGATCAATCATGCAACTCTTTTATTAAGTTATACTCTATATAGATAGAAAGCCTGCATATAACATATGTCAAAATAATCATGCACAAAGAATAAATAAATAAAAACATTTTGGTGAAGCTATAGTGAAACATGTTGGTATTTTATATAATAAAATATATATTTTATATTTTGCTTTAAACCGTAAACATACAATTTATAAACTTCACTATCTCATACTTTAAAACTAGTCATTGCTCACATTTGGTAGTAACACTGTGGGATTGGGATACACTTTAGATTTTCAGCAGGGTTCACAAATTAATCGTATTATCGAAATAACAATTTTCGCACACTGCGATATGATAATAAAAGGTGTCAATTACTGCAATGTGTGCTTGATGGCTAAGCAAATAACTGCATGTCACAATTTGGCAGCAGCTTTTACCCAAAGTCACACGTGTCACTCAGTTACTAAACACAAGTACAGCATTAAGGAGCAGGTATATAGGGTTAGTCATCTGGATGCTTAAAGGTACAGTAGGCCTACTGTATATAGGGCGGCATGTCATGGATCAAACCCAGTGCCAGCAACACTCTTTTCTCCATGACACTATCAACCATCTGGAGCTGTGCTCAATCATTTATTTTCTTCAAAATGATGTGCATTATTGTATTGTTATGGTTGTGTATCGGCAGCTGGAACCACAGAATAAGAACTAAATTATATTTTAACAACCACAATGAGACACTATAGGCCATTAACAGCAATACTTACCAATACTACCACACTGTTAACCTACTTTAGATTTGACTTGTATTTGCTATATGTGTATTGTGCAATTCTTTTCTTGTCATTTTGGTCAGATGATTCAGTTGCCACTGGGCGGTTACCATGCCTGCAGTGGCCAAGGGAATCCCCTCGACTAATGGGCGAGGCAGCAGACACACCCGCTGCTGCAGAGAGAGCTACTGGGTGAGGGGCTGCCCTCTCTGACTCGGCATAAATCTGGGAGGTGGAGCCAAGCGCCCTCTCACATTTGCACCACCTGGTCCTATCTATACTGTATAGCAGCAGTGGCATGCTTTTACACACACTGACAGTCTTCAAAAGCTTACTTGTATCCCGCAACTGTGATTTGTGGAAAGTCAAGTGGATGCACCGAATTCCTAAAATTAAATTCAACTGCGCTATAATACAAGTTCTCATACAGACATAATTTACATGATATGTAAATTAGTAAATAACATTTAAAAAAACACATCCACTTTAGATACAAATGTGCTGTCAATTTTCATTGTCAGTGTCTCGATTTGATACCATACTATGATCTTGCTGCTAATTGTGACGTTGTCAGGTGCAGCCCAATATTGGAATCTGTGATTAAATGTTAGAACTGAAATGGTGCACTACGGTGGCCCTGATGCATCTTGGCAGATGCTGCGACACGCCTCGTGTGGGAACCTGCCGTATTACCGAAAGAGGTCGAGGAGTTGGACATCATCGCGTCGATCAGTCACTCCATCACTCCGCATTTGTGCGAAAAGCGAATTTTCCAACTGACCACATAATGACACCCAAAGAACGTTCTCGAGGGTTGCTTACCACCAACGCCCACGTTTAAAGGAGGCTCATATTTTATGGTGATGTAGCGCAAGTCGTTTGCGATCAATCTTCAGCCAGCATTTAACTAATGCACCAATAACGCACATTTGAGATATCTCCTATAGCATCATGTTTACCATTCGTTCTAAAATATTCTGATTTCATAAAGTCGAAAAATGTCGACTTTCATAATCGCAACTGGATTGTAATCAGCACCACAAGATGTCACTCTCATCATGGTACCAGTTCCTCGTCCTCTCATTTGATGGGATATTATCGGCTACTACTGCCTGGCCCGAATCACCACCTTCCCTGCTACTTTATTCAGATGAAACGGGTTGGTATCAGGTATAATCAAGACAATATTGATTTTACACTTGATTTCCACCATTTCATAGCCAAGCAGACTGCTGTTCGTTTAAAACGAAGCCTCGCAAAGGCACCGCCCCAAGATCAAACGGTCCGCATTTGCCCCTCAGGCAACAGTCCACCGCAGTCCACGCGGAATAAAATGCCTTATTTCGTCGTTAGTTCGTTCGTATTTTTCAACAGAAATCTGATCGGGAAATGTCAAGTCTATAGCAAACTCAATATGACATCAAACCACAGGCCGAATGTTAACATATGCTTTATGGGCCTTGCTTCAAAATGATGGTTCAAAAATCTGTATTTGTAACAAAAGTCTAGTGTCCACAATAATAGGGTTCTAATACATGCACTCTTTAATCATAACTTTCATACACCATTTTATTCTGGCTCTGTCGATTAAATCTATCATGCTGTATCCTGGCTGACTCCGTAGCTCTGTATTAGCTCTGTATTAAATTGCCCACTATGTTCACGTTTATAACAATAGTCTACAACACATAGTCTACACCAATGTGTATATTCAAAATAAAAAATATGAATATAATATGATTGCAGAGGTAGCCTACTTACCGATTTCATGGCAGCTGCCATATCATCATATCTCTCTGCCTGCTCGGCCAGCCTTGCTTTCTGCACCAGCTGCTCGCGGTCTACCATTTTGAATGGCGTTTATGTAACGGTATTCAATGTTTTCGAGCTAAATCGCAATATGTATTTTATAACGCAATGTAACGGTACCAGGTCCACTTGCTGCAGCTGCTGCCTGCTGTCTGAGCTTGCCGACGGGACACCCCTCCCCCTCCGAGCACTTTCTCTCAATTGTGTCACCACCCAAAAAGGCGTGTCTTCGAAGAGTGATGTAACAGTGTCTTGCTGATATCCCACAAAACGAGCAGTAGCCTAGACTATGCCAGTGACGGTCGCTTGTATCTACATGTTAAAACTGTTAAAACCTGTTCACACACTATAATTCGATATCACTAGCTGCTTTCTACCTATACTTTCCCCTTATCTTAATTGTAAGACCAGTTCACTATTCCTAATTTGCCTGCATGTGTTATTTAAAGTGTCAGAACGTTTATTGTTTCTCAGTTTAACCCAGAGTTTATTTATCTCAACGTTAATTAAATCACAAGCAACTGAGCAAGTTGAGGACTAACCTAACCACTGGGCAACATGGTGGCCTAGTGGTTAGCACTGTGGCCTCACAGCAAGAAGGTCCCAGGTTTTAACTAATTTGTCCCGGCCTTTCTGTGTGGAGTTCACATGTTCTCCCCGTGTCTGCGTGGGTTTCCTCCGGGTGCTACGGTTTCCCCCACCATCTAAAAACATGTTAGGTTCACCCTCCAGCCAGTGCCATCTGACCAGTGACACTGGCTTTAATCTGGAGTCGGTCCCCGGGCGCTGCACAGCGGCTGCCCACTGCTCCCTTGAGGGATGGGTTAAATGCAGAGGATAAATTTTGCAACATGTATGTGACAATAAAAGCACCTTCACCTAAATTAATTTAAGGTATAAGCACCATGTTGGTGCCAGCCCATCATCAGCAGAACAGGTTCTGCTGCTGGTCAACATTAGGATTTTTAACCTATAATTTAACTGTCAAGCTAAGCTGAGCTATAATGCAAATATACACTGGAAATAAAATGCATGGTATGAGTACAATAACACGAGGTCAAAAGAAGTTGAACATATGGCCATATATGCAGAGCACTGCTGTTTGAGGGTCAGATGCACTGCAGGAAATAATGCTGCACAGACATTTCACCATACATGATTTAAGATGTATGCTTTTTGTTAGCTGTAGAGAAAAGTGCCACACGACACGCAGCATTACACGTGTTTATTAAATGGGCCAAATGTGGTGAATTACAACATTCCCTGTTTGATGGTTATATGAATATACTGTATGTGAGGAGGTCAATGTGGCCATAAAGTTTCATTGCTGTGGCATTAGCCATTTGTGAATTATGCTTTGCTTCTTGTTAGGTTTACTACGTTTGTGTGGCCACCACAGGAGAATGGTTATAAATATGTAAATGTACTTAAATAACCTGTAGATTTGTTTAAAATATGCCCTGAATGTGCAAAAAATACATGTGATACAGATTTATTTATGTGTTTGGAGTCCTAGGTTGAAACTGTGTGTAAAGGGCAGGTACTTTCAAAAAATACTTTCAATTGATTGGATGACCCATTTGGTTGTTTTCGCTCTCGGCAAACCTAAACCACGCCCGTGTAGCTATCAACAGGACACTGATTGGAAAGTTCAGTTGCTACTCGGACACATTCAAAATGATTCTGAGGCTTTTCAGACTGATTCTCATGGCGAAATTAAACTGAAGCTCGAGAGAGAGGCCATCTATGTGCCAGATTTGGCAAAAACCTTCGAAGATTCTAGGGACCGCATCTGCAATAATTCAAACTATAAGAAAAAAAAAAAACAAAAGAAGAAAACCATGAAAGACAAAGTCAGTTAGAATGTAATCAGTCATCACACATATCATTAAGTACACTTTACAGCCTAGGATATGCACTTAAAATCAGAGAGGGGCATTATCCAGGTATCATGGAGTGACATTTATTCCCAGTTAAGAATAACAGCACACAATAACAAAAGTCCACATTGAACACTATGTACATATAGTATATGCTGCATAGTTCCACTGTACATTTCAGGAAGAATAAAGGTCTATGGGTTCCTTACAAAATTGTACTATTCTTTTCTATTGGCACCATTCTAGCATACTTGAGAAGTAGCATCAAAAATACATTCATTCATACATCTGAACCTATTAGTCAATGAAGACAAATTATTTTTCAAACCTGAGAAATGTTATGCCATGAGTGGCAAGACCTATACCAAGTGTTTCATTTCAGATTTGTTCCCAAACAACACTAAACTCCCCGTTGTGTATCTACAGGAAATATTGCAGTGGTTGATCCCAATTTGATTCACATTCTTTTGCCATTATACCTTAAAATGTCTACATAAATGTACAGACACATTTACATACTGTAGATAGAGGCATAACATTATTTAAAATTTATACAGATGTCACATTATGTATACACCTAAAGCAAACACACAAATTCTTTAAACCCAATAATGAATAAACTGAATTTAAAACACAAAAGCTTGGACCATACAATCAAGTTTGAGAATAATAGTTTTAGCTAGTTTGTGTTATACTGTACATTAAGGGTCAAAAGCCATATGATCTTTAATTTGTAGAATTAAAATGAAGGAAGGTTGCTTTTACTTGGAACATACACAAATATTTTTGTTCTGTGGAACATTGACAAATACCCTATAGCAGATAGAAGTACAGTGAAATGTTTTTGTATTTTGGGGAATTAAGAGAGAGCGAAACAATTATATGCTTTGGTTTCCACTGTTTATATCAAATAAAAAATGTGTACATTTTATACTGTATATATATACATTTATTTATATATATACAGTATACTGTATATATATAAACATTTATATATAAAGTGCTTAATAGATAGCGTATATAATTAGATATTGTTATATTAGCTGTTGTCAAAGTCTTCCTTCTGTATTGTGCGAGCGGTTATTTACAAAATGTTTACAAGTCCTGGGTATGGAAACCCTCACGTCCTGCTGTGGATGTCAGAGTGTGGCGTGGCCACAATCACAACAGTGAACAGGTGACACCAGCGTCTTCAGTGTGGTCACAGTTGTGCACTTGCCAGGATATATGGGAGCAATCGCGAAGCGAGGCCTCCTTTCCGCTGCACTTGAGATTGTCCATCAGAATGGTACCGGCGCCGGGTCCGAAGAACGCTTCCCCGCGGGCCTCCTTGGCCGCACCGCAGCCCAGCTGACGACACACGACCTGGGCATCAGGAAGGTCCCAGGCATCGTCGCACACCGTGCCCCACGTGCCGCTGGAGAACGTCTCCACGCGGCCCTCGCAGCGGTGTTGACCGTCCGCCAGCCTCAGTTGTCCTGCACCAACGAAGAAGAAGGTAGGTAGGCAGCAGCACCAAAATGCTTCACTGAGTACAAGTTAAATGGTTATACTCAATGTGTCCATAAAGAGGATATTGTCTTATTTGATCGTGTCTGCTACACAAGCTTGGTATAGCTTTCTGCGTGCATGAGCTAAGGAAAAATGCATTTCTGGATGTTGGTTATTCTGTATGAGGGGTGAAAGTAACGCAATGTACTGATAAAATGTTGGTGATATAAATTAATGCAAATTTATTAATAACAAATTATCAAGTTATTTGGTATCTACATTTTTTGTTACTTCCATTTATTGTTAACAGCGTGCACTTTTTGTTACTTTCATTCATTGCAACAAGCAATTTTTGTTACTTAGCCCAAAGAAATTAACACCCATTAACCTAAAAATATAAGTTATTTTTTCAATTCGCATGAATATATATCACCAATCATAATTCTGCATTGTATTGCTTTTAATGTAAAGCACTCTTTGACTCATGTCTGAAAATCACAATATAAATACATTGTACTTACTTACTTACACTAATGGTACAGTAGCATAACAAACATATTGAGACAAAGTGTGGTGCTTGAGTCCACACAAATGCCATATTTAATGGATTGCTGTACTTTAATGACAAATACCAGCTCCTATCTGGCTACAATGGGGAAAGCACTCATCCTACCACTCATCCTCCTATGATTATGTTTATTCTATCTGGTTAGGGGCGATTAGCTAAGACATATCCATCATTAGAGTGCATTGTTTTTGTAAATGTAATGTATTTGTAATGCATTTCCACGTGCTACTCAATATGACAGGACGCTCCATTTAACTGGTGCAGCGGCGACAATAGGCCTCGCTTCAAATAGGTCAGACAGTTTATCTGTGTAGATGGGGGTCCTACCTTCAGTTGGAGCTCTGGTGGTAGTTGATGTTGGCTCTGTTAACTCAAAGGATCGTCCATTGCCAAAAAACTGAAATGCTGAAGGGAGCCGAGAAAGGCAGAGTAAATGTTTTTGTTCAGATCATAACAAGACAACTCGGTGTGCACTGGTTGTGAGCTACAGTGCTAGCACACTGATGCTATGGAACATGAAGGAGTGTCTGTGTAGGTTCGGCATGGCACCTATAGAGTGTCCTATTGTTTTCATGGACGTGGAGGTATTTTTAGTCTGGTGCGTAATCAACAGGAGATGACAGGTGGTTGCTATGTGATATCCTTTAATGGTCTGCATATGTGTGACATAATCTCTTTCAGTGAATACATGTACTGTGCAATGTATACATGGATGACAATTTTATAAATGAGCAAAATGAAAAGGTTTACTTCAACACTCAAAATAACGAATCAGAAATGTGCTGTTATTAGCCCCGCCCTGGCCTACTCCCAGAATGTCTGCTTTCACCAACAGCAACGATGATGAAAATATGTATTTTCACTATGTTTTCACAAAAGTCTCACAAATCACCTTGATCCAAATGGATTAATACCCATTCTTGCCAAGTCGGTGTTATGTAATATGCAAGTGAGTGAGTGTTATTTATCTTCAAGTGTTTAAGATTTAGCATTAAATAACTGAAATGTAGCCACCGGGAAAACGGTGATGCTGAGGAGCCTTGTACTGTATTTTGTACACTCGCTGAGCTCTGGAAGGGGTTGGGGGGGTGGGGGGTTCTAAGTATGCCCTTACTGTGGGAAGCATACAGTATAGAAACGAGGCCCCAAAAAACGTACGTGCACAGATGACTCCAGCGTCTTCATGGTGCCCGCAGTTGTGCTGACCCCAGCCCAAGTTGAAGCAATCCGAGAGCTGACTCTCTCCCCCTGCACAGTCCACGTTGTCCAGCAGGATGGGGCCCGAGCCGTAGCCGAAATAGGCCAGAGGCAAGGCAGCGAGAGCCGGGCCGCAGCCCAGCTGGGCGCACACCACCGCCGCGTTGGGCATGTCCCAGTCGTCGTCACACACCGTCCCCCAAATGTCCTTGTAGAGAACCTCCACACGGCCATGGCAGCTGTCGTTGCCATTCACCAGCCGAATCGATTGGCGCCCTGTTCAGAATGAGAAGCGAAACACTCTTAGGGGCTACGGAAGGGTTATCTTGCCAACCTGAAATGCAGCCCAGACAGAGTAGGCCTACCTCAAGTACATTTTAATGCTGTGAATGAAGCTTAAAGTGTAACCGCACCAACATGTTTTGTTGCTGTTAACTAAATAATGAGACTGGACTGTGAAAAGTGTCAAAATTCCTGTTTGAAAACAAATCCGGATTTTATTGGTTGAAAATGGCTATACACGTCATATCCATTAAACATTCTTGCCGATTTCCGACCGTACACTTGGCCATCAAAATGAGTTGATGTTAATGGGGTCCCCCTCTCAGCCCATCCCCTCCCCTCACCTCACTCAGCTCCTTCACTACATTTTATGATTTTTTTATTCTACGTTTTGGGATGAAGGTAGGATATCGTAACTGCAATTACTGCAGGATTAATGTTTGTGATGTCACAAATGATATCAACTAATCATAAAATCAGGTCTAATCTCAACCCCACCTGACGTCTTGAATCACTTTCAGGTGTTCAATGCTTGTACAGTGAAGAAGTACAGGTATCTTATTATTACCTGTTAAAGGTGCGGTGGTAGTTGTAGTTGCTATGGTGGTTTCGATGACTGTTGCCGTGTTTGCTTGTACTGGGAGGAAAATGTAAAACATGATATTTAATACACTGCGATAAACTTCAAAAAAGTTTACCCATGATTCCACATTCATTCCACCATGTTCTCTGCAGTGTGACTGGTAGAGTGAAGTCTAGTCTTGTACTGTATAATCACTACTAGGGAATACGGCAGGTGGGTATAGCACCCTCTGTTGGCCACTAGGCAAACGTGCAGTTTCAGCAATGTGAGAACGTGAGACTGTGAATTCAATGCAATATGCTACTGAGTCAGATGACTCTCTCTGTGATTACAAAAAAAGGAATAAATCGTAATGATGCCAGTGGTACCTGTTGTGGTGTTAGTATTAAGGAATCCTCTCAAACCTAAGGTTTGAGTATAAGTAGGAGACACGGTGCTTGAAGGCGAACCTTAATGAGGATAGAAACATCAGTTAGACATCACAGTTCTGTATAACAATAATAAAAATGATGATAATAATATAATTATTATTATTTCTATTATTATTATAATTATTATTGTTATAATCATGATTATATTATAATAATATTAATAATAATATTGATCATTATAAAAATAATATTAATTATGATAATGACAACAATATATTGTTGTTATTATAGAATCAGCATTATTATTATTTTATTAACAACACTAATAATATTAATATTATTATATTACTGATTGTATAATAACAATCATCATCATCATAATTATTATACTACTTATTCAATAAAAATAAAAATAATAATAATATAGTAATAATAATAATAATAATAATAATAATAGTAATAATAATAGTAATAATAGTAGTAGTAGTAGCAGTAAAAATAATAATAGTAATAGTAATAATAGTAGTAGTTGTAGTAGTAATAATAATAATAATAATAATGCATTCTCTGGTTTACCAGAGCACTTGACCCCTGCGTCCTCGTGATGGCCACAGTTGTTGATGCCCCAGCCCAAGCTGTAGCATTTAGACAGATGTTTCTCATAGCCATTGCAGTTGACGTTGTCCAGCAAAATGGGCCCGGAGCCATAGCCAAAGTAGGCGTTGGTGAAGGCCGCCAGGGCATGGCCGCAGCCTATCTGCTGGCACACCACCTCGGCGTCGGTTTTGCCCCAGTCGTCGTCACACACCGTGCCCCAGCTGCCCTGGTGGTAGATCTCCACCCGGCCCTCGCAGGCCTCGCTGCCACCCACCAGGCGAATGGTGCCGTCCCCTGTGGGAGAAGACAGGGACCGGTGTTTATTTAGGGCTCTTATCAAAGTGGTGCTATGTTACTTTCTGCCACTAGGTGTCACTATGCGCACCTGCATCTCAGATGGCAAAACAGATACTCCTTGGGCCACACACACACACAGACGCGCACTAACATGCGCGGTGGCCAGCCCAGATACACACCCAGAATACACGCAGAGGGCGTGTGATGTCATTCTCTGCTCAGGACGCAATTACTCCACTATAGCTTTACATAGAAAATAGTTGTTTGCTGCTATATTTATGTTGAAAATATCATATACAGCACTTTTAAGACCTTCTTTAGATAAAATGTGTACCGACTCATTTTCTCATGTGTTCAAAATTGATTTCGCATCAGTATCTATAGTTATTAATATTAACTATATCAGAGTTGTGCGTGTGCGCATGCGTTTGTGCGTGAAAGATAGTGTGTGAGAAAGGATGTGGACAAAAAAAAAAAAAAAACATAAGGGAGGTTAAGGTGACAGAAATGGAGAACCCTTGTGATCACCCACAATAGTCTTTCAATGTACCTTTGTTGCTGACAAAAGCCAACCGTCGTAAGGAAGGGTGTATCAGTACTGTATACAGTATACATTCACCCCACACTGAGTCACACAGGTTCCAAGGAACACTAGATACGTCTCCTTTTTAACAAACACATCCTTCATCAGGTGTCTTATGTCCCACTTCGGATTGAAGAGTAAAAACAACAGTGATTATAACAATGGCTGACCTGAAAAACTATATGTATGACCTGGCATTTTAGGGCGGGGCTTTGTGACTGTACTATCACCGTATTGAAATGCAAGCGAAGCTTTTGACCTTTGACCTTTACTCATGACGTGTGAACACGGATAGTGGGAGGGGAACTCTTTATTAACTAATTGGCAACAACAATACATTCAAACTCAAAGAGGGCTTCACTAAAGTACAGTTAAAATTAAAGTTACTTTAATTTAGATATGAATGATATGCATTCACAGGTTGGCTGAAGGCAAGGTAAGGAGCCACTCACCTGAGTTACCCACGTTTAACGAGGAGCGGGTGGTGGGTTCCAGACCTCTGCCGTTGCCAATCGGCATTGGTACACCTACCAGGAGAAAAGGATATTCCATATGTTGTTGTTAGGGATGTTGCCGACCCCATATTGACAAAGAGCTGGGTCGGTATTGGTGACAATTGGACAGTTGTCACCGATTTATGTGGCTGATCTAATTAAATACTTTTTCATGCGTAGGCCTACTGTTGATCATCAGCAATATGTAACCCTCCAGGCATTTATGTAGCCTATTACAGTCTCAAAGGGCTGTACAGCCTATATTTCACATGGAAACAAGCAACACCCTCTAAAGCCCCCCCTCCCAGCAGGTTTCTAAAATGTATCTAGGTACTAAATTAAAAATCGGCTTTCATCTACTTTGCAAATTAACTTAAACCAAAAAATTCAAACTAATGCATACATCAATGACATGATTGTAATATTTCCTTATACAGTACATTTACTACAGTATACTGTACAGCCCATGTACAGTAAATGTTCCATGTTGTTTTACAAAGTTAGGAAAGCATTGTTGAAGCCTGATGGTTCCTTACACACAAAGTATTTTACTCGGTCAAAGTAATGAATAGGCCTACAGCGTTTTTATTTAACACTAGTATCGGATCAGTACTCGGTATCGGCCGATACCCAAAGCTCAGGAATCTTTATCGGTATCAGGACTGTAAAAAATGTTTGTGCCATCTCTAGTTATAGCTCTGAGCTAGATGGCACTTTTAGAAGGGCTCACCTTTGCAGATAACTGCTACGTCCTCGTAGTGGTAGCAGTTGTGGACGCCCCAGCCCTGATTGCCGCACTGGCCGAGGTCCATTTCGCCTCCTTTACAGTCCACGTTATCCAGCAGGATGGGTCCCGTGCCCTGGCCAAACTGGGAGCTGCTGCCCACTGCCACAGCCATGCCACAGTTGATCTGCCGACACACCACGTTGGCATCCACCATGTCCCAGTTGTCGTCGCACACCGTGCCCCATTTCGAGCCGTTGTAGCGCACCTCGACGCGGCCGTCGCACATGCTACGACCGTTGACCAGTCGCACTGTGGGGGGGCGGGGGGTTATTAGTCAGTTTAAACATCGTTCTCGCGTTCTGTATGTGATATAATACAAAACAATTTATACAAGGCTTATGAAAGGCCTATTGTTTGAGAATATTGGAGTAGGTCAAATAAGACTTGGTTGCGCTTATGTGTGTGTGTATGTGTGTGTGTGTGTGTCTGTGGCAGACTGGGGGGGGGTCATAGCAATCATGTAATTGAAGAGATTCGGAAATGGAGAACCCACGTGACCTTGTTTAAATATGTAACTCCTTTCCCACCACTATAGCCAGTGACAGGTCAGATGGTACACACTGTTTCACATGTTTTCGTTGGGCCCGTGCGTCAGTGCATGTGTGGGAAATGTGCACTGCTTACCTTCATAATGTATATTAGGATTGGTCTGCATGCTGTTGTCTGCAACGAGAGGGAGGGAGAGATCGGTCAAATATATTTTCCAGAAGCAAACTAGAACAGAAAGGCCGCTAAAACATTGGGGCGACATTGGCACAGTGGGTAGAGCGGTGCGACAGCCAGGTGATCCATTAGTCGCTGGTTTGAACCCCGCTGACTCCTCACCAAGTGTTGTCCTTGAGCAAGACACCTAACCTAATACTGCTCCCGGTGGTCAGGTGTCTCCTTGCGTGGCTGACACCACCATCGTTGTATGTGAGGCAATACTGTACAGCGCTTTGAGTGGCCGGAATGTTATAAAAGCCGCCATAACCATGGGAATAACTACATTTTCTTTCCATACGCTATATAAATTCAGATTATTTAACACACCACTAGGTACAGTAAGTCATAACAGAAATGTGTTCATCCCGAAACGCACAGAGGCTGTTCTGTGATGCTTGGCTCATGTGTTGGGTTACACAAGCACACAAAGACAGCACATCTCACCCAATGTAGGCCAATTCACAGGCGTCTCCCATTGTAAGCTCTACTGCAACTAATACTAACAATGTTTAAGTAAAAAAAAAAAAAACAGAATGCGGGCACATTGTTTAATTATGTATGTGGGCACATTGTTTAATTATTGCACCTGAATTATTATCTGCCCTTGCATCTATTCAAACCCGCTTTCTGACAAACGGGGTGGGAAAAATAATTTTACTTTAACTTATGTGAATACTTACAGTATGTCGATCGTTTGCCAATGTTCTGAAAATATTCTGAAAATAAAATAAAATGGAGTCAATTTAGACAAATTACATTTAGCAGCATTTCATTAAACGTGTTCTATTAATGGCTATATAATCCAAAATTGATCCTAGCTCCCTTAAAACAAGTGCAGGGCGTTTAGCCAAACATGTAAAGTAAGCACTGCAGACAGTGTCTGTAGACACAAAGGCACACATCTACAGGGACTTCACGTGCTGGTACACCTGGTTCTCCAGGCCTATTAACACCTCAACAAGTGGTGCTGACACAGAAGGATCATCTCATGTGTCTTCGTTTTATTTTCTAACCCAGGCTAAGGCACTGGTTTTCATACTTTTTGTCTGCGAAACCAATACAATTTTCAAAATGCCTTAACTTAGAGTTTAGAATTATTTGTAATCTTCCAGTGGTCCATCTTTCCGTTGTGTAAGGATAGGGTTGTCAAATGATGCCACGCACCCTTGCTCTGTATACAAAGAATTCACCCTAATTTAAAAGGTAAACGCCAGATATATCATTTGCAGACAATAATAATATATTATCTCAGGTAACACGACTGGTTTACGCTAAAACAGTGACGGAAATGTAGTTTCTATCTTAAGCGCTGGCACAAGTTGGCAGAGGTTTCAACTGTACCCTTCCCCCGCCTGCTCACCTTGTCTCAGAAACACACCGATGGCCACCAAGAGGGAACCAAGGAGAAACACCAGAAGCCAGGCGGCTGGGTTCCATCTGCGCACGGCCGAGACAACTCGCTGGCCTTGCATGGCAGCCTGACTGAAACACAACTTCACAGTGAGTGGTCTCTCTCACTCTAGCACTCTATGTTCCCCAAGCAGATCTCCAACAGGCCAAAGGTGGAGAGCCTTTCATAGACGTCACATAGCAGGACGCACTGACGGATGCTGACGGTGCTACAACTATTACTAAACCGTTAACACCTGCTATGTGTGGAGTACTCTACTGTAATTACAGTATTGGATTGTATTCTGGAATGGACCCTGCAGCGACTGTTGTTGTGGTAGTATTGATGGTTTGTGTGTGAGATCAGGCAAGAGACATTTGTGCTTAAAGAAAAGAAAACAGAGATCATGTGTTGCTGATATCAAAATTCACCCAGTGTATGAAACATAAGGTTCAATGGTTTTTCCCAACCAAGGGGCAGTTGTTGTCTGTCTCAGTTGAGCTGTTATTACGGTGTTGCTGATAGTATGTTGGCACAAAATGGCTGCCATTGTTACTGAACAATAGCCACAAAAAATATATCAAGGTGCGCTTACACATTTGAATGCTATTTCCGAAGAGGAGAAGGATCCATCATGGGAAGATTGGTGGTTGTGTTACAGTCCATGACAGCCAGGGGTTTTCATGGTCAAGGGGTCAAGGGATACAGGGATACTACATTTTCACCCAATGAAATGTCATCAAACACCGTATGCAATCTTTTTTTACTGGGACACGGGAAAAGCGATACCACAAATGAACTACCCTAATCTGGTCTCTGTACGGGTAGAGGACTGTCAGTACTTGACAATGCATTGCACCATTGTCACACTTAAATCACCAGGAGGCCTGAATTCACGGAAAAGGCAAAAAAAAAAAAAAAAAAGCCAGTGTCAACATTAATCTAGCATCTCGTTATCATCAAGAGAGCGTTTGTCAAGCATCTGTGCGGGACGAAGTGTTGGGATGTTTGTCTTTCTCGCTTCAGCAGAATCCCCCCTGACCTTACAAAAGAATGTGTATGGGGGATGATGAGGGGAGAATTTGATATTGGCCCCTGAAGATAGGGGACATTCCAGGCCCAGGGGGCACAAAAAGACATTTCTGCTCTCAGCGGTCCTCGTCGTCAGGCATAAACGCTGCTTCCTGCAATCTGTCACTAGGACTCTCCAAAACGCTTAGGCACCCGATGACACTACAGGGGCGCCTCCCGTCTCTTTGGAGAGCATGCAGGACATACATGTATGGGTGGTGAAGGGGCACCTGCCTCTTTAGGTACTGTGTACACAGTGGGCCGCTACTGTGTACTGTATAATAAGGCTGTCTTTGGAGTGGGGAATAGAGACACCCTGTAGAAGAGAGTTCATGGGAACCATTCATGACACCAAACAATAACAATGACAAACACACGTTGTCAAGACACTGTGGTCAAAGGCCTGTCCTGATTTGTTTGTCTGGATCACTATTGCTGTGGAACAGGGGAGCAGAGGTCTAGGGCCCTTCGGGGAGTCATTGTATATCCAATTGGGAGGTGGGGGATTTTAACACCTGCAAACAGTGCGCCAGAATCATGACATGTCTCATTTGCTGCCTGCGCTAACAAACCACTCCAAAACTCCGGGACAAATGACTCAGTTATGAGGGATGAAAATAATCTAGTCCCCAATGTTGTTTTTCAATACTCCATTCATAGTGGGATGTAGCACAGCTCCTCTGGGGAATAATGTTGCCTTTTGTGTCGGCTGTGCTTCCCCTCCCTTCTATCTTCCCTGCGCTGAGAATTAGCTGAAAGATCTCGGCCCCACAAAAATACCCCGCAATGGCCAAGATATAACCAGGGAGTAACACTACAACTTACTTAGAGGGAATGTTTGTAGACTAATTCATTGCATCTTTCAGCGAATGTCATCTTTTTCCATGATCTTTGATCTCGTCATTAATTTTATTTATATATAACATTTATGTTAAGATATTCATTTGCAGAGGTATCATATGAGCATGTTGATTAAGTCTTACTACTTAATATTACAAATATACATCCTCTGGTAATAGCTAAATATTTTACATGCACTGACATTTGAATATAATAAATTTTAAATTAATTGATTATTATTAATTAAATAAATAAAAAGTGTCTTTGAAAATGAGCTTCATAATTTAATTAACAATTCATATTCAAAAGCATGTGAGACGTCAATAACGTTTTTAATCAGAAAAGTTGAATCCAGAGTTATTCCCTTGCAATACAGCTATTTTTGGTTTACATGAATATAATTTAGTACACATGAAACCTGATAGAATACATACAGGAGCACATACCTTTTGAATATTTCTCTCTTTTTCACAGGAAAAACAAATTAAGTAGGTTTCCTCCAAAAACAGTTTCCAAAATAGCTTGAACCTCAAACAGCAGTTATCTTAATTCCGATACTTGTACAGTACAGAAAGTACCTGTAAACAGTCACACAGTGTAGAAGTGGAGAGTAGAGAAGGCTTTTGTCCAGCATTACAGTCTGATATGCCAGGTCTTTCATCTCCTTGTCTCTGTATATAAGTACCTGCGCCAGTGACAAGGATTACGTAAACAATAAAGTCAACAGCATTGTATGGTAATAATGCCCTGTCTATGTTTACAAGAAGGAAGGATGAGAAAAAGCCAATGAAACCCTTTACAGGTACCCCAGCATCTCCAGTTTCAGGCACTGCTCATAGAAGGTGCGGCTCTGTTCATCTCAGAACACGCTCCCAGAAAGACAAGGAAGTGGAGATTGTGTGTGTGTGTGTGTGCGCGAGCGCGTGTATGTGTGTTTACAGTATGTGTGAGCATGAGTGTGCAGGTTAATCAGATGGTGTGCATTACTGACCGTACTGAATATTTTAATTACCTAGCAGCAATAGTCTTTCAATTCTTCAAAATATAAGTACATAAAAAATTAGGAATCAGTGTAAAAGTTATTTTCTGAGTTTATTTATGAGACTATTCTCTTCATTGCTATACAGTAAACCCTGGACCATGTACTGTTTCGTAAACAGCCACTTTATGGGACATATTCTCTGGTCAATTTGAGCAGCACGTCCTTTTTTATTATTATGACATATCAGTGTGAGTGTGTGAGTTACCATTGCCTTCAAAATGTTTCCTGAAATGTTTTCAGGAAATGTCTTTCCTGAAAAGGAAAAAACGTGCAGCCTATTCCTTAGATGGAGTTCTCAAAGGCCAATTCCTGGCTCCCTGGGTACACTGAATTACATGTTCATCGACTGTAACTGACAGGAAAACTCAAATGTATAAAGAAATCCAGAAAAAAAATAGCTCTTTTAAAAAACTTTGTGGCAATCGGCCTACTTGATTTTACCGATACAGTTTCTACCATCATAGTCAAATTAACATTGAAAATCATGTTAAAACATCAGGCAACATGCAGTTGTTCACAAGAAAAGCAGTAGACAAAATTCCATTAGGCATTTAATGGGTTTCACCTGTACTACAATATTACTGTTAAGATTTTAAAATATATAATGTATGGTAAATCTAAATTATATGATGACACAAAATCTGAAGAATGAACACTGCCATTGTTTTTATAGCCATAGTAAATTACGAAATGTATTTGCTGAATTTACTATAGGTATGCTGGTTACGGCACACAGTACGCATTTAATAGAGGATCGTATTGTAATCTACCAAACCTCTGCACGTCTTTAATAGGATGATTTGAACACACAATATAAATCAAATGTTTTTGCTTATTACAGTGTTTTGTCACACACTTTGTTAGCAAAATATAACATGCTCTCTACAGTACATATTTTAATATTTTAAATTGCACTGAAATTATTTTAAAAAGAGTGTCGTAAAAATCTAAAACATAAGAATTACCTTTTACCTTTTGTCTGACAGTGTCTGATAGCTCAGAGGGAAACAAGCAGAATGTTTTATCAGAATCAGCTTTTACACACACATTTACAACAAATACTTCTTGTTATTAACAGAACATGTTCATTAAAAGAAAATGAAAAGGGACATAAATGAAGTAGCAAAGTGGACAATGTGCAATACATATGGGTAATACATAACATAAATATAATGCACTGTAAAGGTTCTGTCATTCTGGAGGGTGATTAGTTCAACAGTGTGATTTTTCAGACTAGATTTATTTATATGTAAGGCCTTGCTAAGACAGCTCCCATCTTATCTTTTTAAATACATGGTACAACAGACAAATGAAAAATATTGCCCACGATCAAGCAACTGCATTTGAATGACATACCTATGATGATAACTAGGGCATGTACTGACGGGTCAAACAGCTTTTCACTTTTCGGCCCCATCCGCTTGGAACAGGCTTCAGAGAATTGTAAATCTAAAAGACATGATATCATTACGTGCTTTTAAAGCCAAGCTAAAATAATTGGGGAATACATCAAAAGGATGTCTGTTTTAAAACTTCGTTTTTTACAAGTTATTCGTACTTTTTGCTTCTCAATGTATTTCATATTTCTGCTATTTTAAAATAATAATCTTATATCTTTTTGTTTTTAATGTTTTGTGGTTTCTTGTTGTACTTTCTGTTTGTATCTTATTTTTTGGCCAGGTCTCTCTTGGAATTATTTTTTTTTTAATCTCAATAAGACTAACCTGGTAAAACAATGTATCAGCCATGTAACATGCTTGATTATGACAGCCAGGCATGTGTGGGAGGCATGGTTCTAAATCATGTGTTTGTCTCAATGACAATGCAGTATACAGTATTGGATGAATCTATCAAAAAACTTGAATTAATGATTGAGTGTTGAGCTTATCATTATACATTTGACTGTAAACCAAGGTGATGCTGTGAATTGTTTCCTGTGTGTCAAAATACATGTGTGTCAGTCTAGTGCACACAAGAATAATAGAACTGAGATAAAAGAGCCAGGTTCAAGCCCATGTGAACAAAGAGGCCTCTGAAAAGAAAATGGGCCAAGGGAGACCTGCAACTGACTTCTTTAAGGCTCATTAACAAGAACAATTCAAATGTGCCAATAAAAATGAAGACTTATGCAAGGAAATTGTTATGACACACTACATCCTAAGTGTTACTGTAAATGTTTCTGTCAACATCAAAACACAGCCGTATTTATAATTTAATCAAATGTATTCTGTATATGTATGTATTTGGTGACGTAGGCCATTGTTTGTATGATTACAAGTAGGCCATTTTACATAACCTAGAAACAACAATGACACTATATCTTGCAAAGGATATATTGAATCTTATAGACCACCCAATGTTATGTCATGCTGACACAGAAATGTTATCTACATACTCTTGTTATGTCATGGGAAATTGAACATGGCATGGAATGACATCTTGCCACATTTGTCATACAATTCAGTGGGGAATGCTGGTAGATGCATATTCTGAATCGTATCCTAGAAAATGATAGTGACAGTTTGATAGAACATTTTCCTTAGCAAGTCTTTAAAGGTGTAGTTTAAAATAATTAAAAATGTTAAATAATATAGTTTACAGACAGTTAATATTTATAGTAAACACATCATTGTAAATAGTCATTACAGCTTAAATCCCTACTAAGTTTACCATGAACTACGATAAAATACCATGTACTGTATATGTATATCAAGTCAAAAAGTATAAATAAACTTGATTGCATCTTCAAGGATTTCCTTTATCTGCAGAGGTTCATAATTATAAATATGGAATATAATCACATATATATATATATATATATATATATATATATATGAACATCCGTCTGTAGATGTTTTGACTGAGTCATACAATATTACCCGTGTTTGATCCCTGATGTTGATGTTGTGTGATAAACATTGATTCGTATTTTAAAATGTTATGATTGTAATGTATTTAGTTAATAAATGTGTTAAACTCCATATTAGATAGCAACTTGCTAATGCAAGATGTTTCATCCATGACAGGTGAGGCATATCAAGATGCTGAATAATTAAAAAACATTATTATTGCACATATGCGCCCTGGACAATGGTCACAATACTGTATAAGGCCACTCTAAAATGTGCAGTTTAATTTAGAAAAGTTACAAGTTACATTCTGGCTAGACATTTCTGAGGTCAGCACACAAATTGCATGCTCCCTCAAAACCTGTGACATTGTGTTAAAACTGCAAAGGTGAAGTGCTCACTAACATGGATTTTAACAAATTTGGGATATATATATATATTTAACTCATAAAAAACTGCAATGAAAATATGAGTGTTGCATTTGTTCGATGTATACTGTATATCATTACTGGGAACTACATAGGATTTGGTTCACCCCTAATTCCAGGTGAAGTTAAAGGTATACAGGATGGTCTAGTGATCTGGGTGTTTGGCTCCCAGCTGGAAGGTGCTGGGTTTGAACCCTGGGGTTAGGGTTAGGGTGTTGACTTACCTGTAAGCATCCTTGAGCAAGATGCCTAATCCCCTACCCCAACTGCTCCCGGTGGTTGGTTGCACCTTGCATGGCAGCGATCACCATCGGTGTATGAATGTATGTGAGACAATACTTTAAAGTGCTTTGGATAAAAGCGCTATATAAAAAAAACAGTCCATTTACCATACTTTAGTAAGCGCTTGTAAGCTTATACACTTTTTTGTGAAATTCTAACTATCTCCTAATCTCACCATCTATCTCTAGCTGTCCATTCTCTATCCATGCTGAAACCACTATCCAGTTTGTACACAAACCTGACTCCGTTAATAGGAACACAATCAAGGTTGTACAGACCGCACACAACAATATCCTGTCCTTCACAATGCATTTCCAACGTGTGGGGTGGAGATTCTGAGGGAGCAACCTATGACATTGAAGGAAGAAGTGTTTTTGTTTTGACTGAGTTCAAATATCAACAAGTTTTCTCCATAATTACTTACCATACCTTTAAATAGGTCTAACCACAAACAGCACATATGCTCATGCACTGTGCAGAGGTTGTGTGACAAATATCTACATTTTCACAGCTTTAGAGCCCTACTGTGTCTCTTACATGTAGCTATCTTGGACAGAGAGTTTAAGCTTGTTTTCATTTAGGATGATGTGAAAGCTCCCTCCCTGTGGCTTTCTCTCACTATTGTAATTTGACAATAAGTTTTGGTAACATTTCATGTTAGATGGTGGTAAATTATATAAATCACCACCCAGCGACCATGAACGGTATATGCTTTGTCTCCTGGTACATTTGACAACATGAAAATCAAAAGGTATGATGCATACCTTAGGGGATTTAAACATTAAACATTAAAACATTACTGCCCTCGCCAAATAATTACTTTATATCAGAGGGGGCATTTTATCACAGGTTAAATATCATATTATATAGTGCATGCATTCGTTCTGAACATACAGTATAAAAAGGAAACTCCAGCTAGACTATGTAACAATTCAATGAAAGTACAGTATAGCCTATATGCATGATATTAGCAGGATAGTCGAATATATACACCCTGAAATGCAAAGCTGATACTTCATTAGAGTATGTTAATCGAATGAAAGCTTCAACTGAGACATTAATACTCAGAAGTTAGTAGCATAATAGGCCAAGTTCCATCCAAGTAAAGACCTACCTTTGATCCATGTTAGAACAGTGACCACGTTTGTGCACTATGAAGTAATTCCACTAGTGGTCAGCCACATCCCTATTACTCTGCGGATTGGACAGCAGTTATATGGAGCAGAAGATTAGAAGAGCCTTCTTTGAGAAGCGTCTGGTTGAAAAGACTGCATCTGATACGTACATAAACAACCCAGTTCTGCTCACAGTATATGCGATAAACTTATTTGCCTAATATCAGTCTCTGATCTTATTTGCCCGGAAGAGGGGTGCCTCTTTAAAAGTGCAGTTCATAAAGTTACCCATGCTGAAAGGTGAGTGGTGTATTTACATTTAACGCAAAGCTAACGTCAGCTAGCTGCTACCGTAACTGGTGCTTGATAGAGCACCGTTGTAGCGCAGCATACAGTATTATTATCCATGTGCACGGACACGGACCGATAATTACTTTATAGCTCAGTTGTGTTAACATTGGTCTGTAGCTGGATATCGTTGACTCGTTTTGTTTCCAAATTGTTTATAGTTTATTAGCCTCTGACTCGGATCCCCATAGTAAATAACGGTTCCCATAATGCGGCACACGGTTGATTTAGGCTAGCTAGTAAATTGGTCTGCATCTACCGTGCCTGGTTCAGGTTCACAACGTGGCGTTATTGCTATTATTTAACAATGCAGTCGGTGTTGTGTTGGGTATTATGAGCTACTTGTTGCGTTCCGTGTCGTATTACAACCACGACGCCAAGTTGATAGCTGTTTCCTTGACCCGACTGCAAGAGGCATGAACTGTGATATGGTCATATGGATATAACAGTGCCTTTGGTCAAACACTTTACCCTCAACTTTCCACATCACTACTCTGTCAAGTTCTTCCTTTTGCCACATTATTTATAGCTAAAAATAGAAAGACATTTCTCTATAATTACAGCCCTCTAATATCTGCTGTTGTCTCATCTTTTCAGTGACCTGATGCGATAAATGCGATAAAACCATCTAAGCTTCATGAGCCCAACAATCTCATTTCCACTGTGTGACTCTTTAGAAATGGTTAGACCTCATCCTGCCTTTCTTGGTGTGCTGTGAATGTGGCACTATGCCCCAAGACAGGGCTAACACTTTGTTGCTGTCCTCAAAGAAACCTTTCCAGGGCCCGACAGACTGTGGACCAGAGCTGAAGCAGTTGCGTGCTGGTCTGGACGCAAAAAGGAACCAGGGTCAGCGGGCCAAATATAACGTCTGTGTGGAACTCAGGCACCTGCGAGAAGAGGCCGAATGGGAGCTACAGAGAACCTTAACAGAGCTCACTGACCGCCGTGAGGGCTCAGCGGCAACCTCCAGACATCCTGATCAACGTCAGTGTCTCCTATCTAAACGTGTATGTATTGGAGGCGGTGGTCGGTATTGTAACACTACAGGGAGGGAGGCCATATGCTCAGGCAGCAGAGAAACCTGTCGAAAGCTGGAGCATTTGCTGCTGAGGCTTTATGACGAGATACACGTTGAGCGGGCTGTCGCTGGCCTCCAGAGCAGGGAACAATTTGAACTGGAGAGGGCCTTCTGCCTTCACCGCCTACTAAATGCCCGTGAACCTCTAGCACAGGGATGGCAGAGAGCAGAGCGGCCGAAGCGAGGATTTAAAAGTCTCATCCACAAAACTAAAGAGGCTTTATCAGGAGACCTCTTTGGCACGGGGACTCCTCCAGCATCGTCCAGGGCTGGGTCACCAAGTCCCCAGAGCATCTTCCCGCCACAAAGCAGTCAGGAGTGGCGAAAACTGCCTCCAGACGCTTTAGCAGCTGACCCCTGCTCCACCGCCCTGGTAGGGGACAACCGTGGCAGCAGCTCTGTGGAGGTTTGCGTCCGCCAGACCTCTCCTGATGCAGGTAGGGACAACCAGCCTCCCTGCCGATTGGAGGACTTTGGGTCGCAAAGGTCACCTTCCTCCAAATGCTCGAACGCAAACATGGAAGAGGTAAGCTGAATTATACTCTGTTTTCCAACACTTCCTACTGTCTGTTACAGGTACACATTTGTGATTGCATCTTTAATTTCCTGCACAGCTTACTGTTGCTTACGAGGGTAAATGTGTGCAAAATGCGAGCCACTCGTGAGATTGTTGTGGTGTCTTGAGTTTCAAACCAAAATAATTGGGGGTTTGTTTTGTGCTGATTTCAGCAGCATGGTTATTCCATTGTTTTGTAGTACTGTAGTGGTGTTAATGGTTTATTACGGTAGCAGAATATCCACTAGTGATCTTGTGTTTTGTTTAATTAAAGGTCAAAGCAAGGGTATTTCTTTAAGTAAATGAAAGCAATTGAAATTCTTTCTGCTAACCATTTACTTTCAAAATATACTTAATTCTTTATAAACCTTTGCTTGCAGTAGTTTTAGATTTTAGATGTGTTAAGAAATACCTTAACCTACCTAAAAGACGTGTGGTGTGGTGGTGAACTGAAAGGAGAATTTAGATGCGTGAACACTGGACATGGAGGGCATTCATTTGGGCTTTTGACAAAGGGGGGTGTAAGATGTGGGTTAATATGGGGAGCAAGTTGAATTATTAATCAAAGTGTGAACTGTTCCAAACAGCAGTGCAAGTGGTCTTCATATTGGGAGCTACACCTCTACACAGTCACTGTTCATATCACACCAACTGGAACTTGAATGCACTCAGCTTATTTTGACAGTTGGTCACACTTTAGATTGACCTTGTGTTGCAAGAAAAACAAATTGTACTGTTGTGTACAAGTTTTAAACTGCATTTTTACCTGTTAATGTTAATGTGTCTAAATACTGTTGATTAGCCAGTAGACTAACAACACTATTTTGTCAAAGAGATCTAATTCCTCAAACACCAGTGCTTAGGTGATACTTTGTGAAACTAACGTTTGCACAACCCCATACAGTAACAAGTGGTACAATCAGTTGAGAATGAGCTGTAAAGCAAAACTGAATTTGAACATTATCTTTGGGAAGAAACATGTCATGGTTGCAAGAAAATAAAAATTAATTGTCCATTGGTCATATTTTAGAAATGTTTAATGTCAAGGAAAAATAATATATATATAACTACTACATTATACACCGAATATACAGTAGTTAAAGGACCCATTTCATGAAAACCAAGTATTTCTAGTTGTTTTTGGAATGTAACCCTTCATTCATTCATATTAATACGTGCTTATGGGTATATGGCTGTTTAGCGGGCAAGGATGGCTGCGATGTTGTGCTATGATGTAATTTAACCCTCATTTATTAAATAATGTGCTTAGTAGATACATGGCTGGTTATCAAAACGTTCCTACACAGGGCTGTGTGACCAAGCTGCTGCTGTGTTGTTGACACGAACAACAATGAACTACATTCTGCCTCCTGTATCCTTTACTGTAGTCTGAATGGCGAGGCGGAATTAATGCGCAATATTAACACCTTGAAAACACTGCTGAAATTTATCCATATGTGGTCCAAAACTCAACTATGGTCAAACCGCGTTTGAGTAGCCTGCACCGGTACTAGCAGTAAAGCAGTCGTAGCCTCACGTCAACACAGCGGCGTGGAAGTTGGGGCGGGGTGGGCAGTGACTTGTTAAATTTAAAGCAACAGTCACTGAAATCAGACCGTTATCTAAAGAGTTGTTGTATGATGTGCTATTCCACATAAACTATGTGGTATTTTCACCTAAGCTTGTCAACTACATTGCATTGAGAAGTCAAGGAACTGTGTCAACAAGTGAAAAGGAACATTAAATTACTCCTTTTAAAGTGTTTTTTAACACCTCTCAACTCAGTCCATGGTTTACTTGATATAAGGGGGGAAAATGGCCATGGTCATTAATCAGGCTTTGTTCCACACAATGTGTCAGGCTCCGGTGGTGTATTTATATCAACATTAAAGGTGATTGTGAATGTCCTTTGAGAAAGACAGGGAGGCTTTATTATCCTTTTGTTTGGTGTCGACCCTTAATATGTTTAGCCTTAAGTCAGCGATAATTCTCAGGGTCACTGTATGCTTTTTCTGTGTCTACAATATCTTGTTAATGTGGGCAAAAGACAGTAGAGGACAAACTGGACATCAGTCATTTCCAGTGTAAGATAACAGTGTTCATATTGATTATAGTGCTAGACAGAATAGACACATACATCTAGGGAATGCTGCAGTACCACTTTATTAAAGCAATGACCTGACATGGTCCTCCCTTGAACAAGGCTACAGTACCAACTCCTTGCATACGTGTAATTGTACTACGTCAGAGACACTATAAAAATGGATAGCAGCATCTAAAATGGTCCACTATACCAGTGTTTCCCAACCCTGGTCCTTGGGGAACACCTTTCCTGCATGTTTTAGATGTCTCCCTGCTCCAACACAGCTGATTCAAATGAATGACTCGTTAGAATCCTGATAACGAGCCATTCCTTTGAATCAGCTGTGTTGGAGCAGGGAGACATCTAAAACATGCAGGAAAGGTGTTCCCCGAGGACCAGGGTTGGGAAGAACTGCACTATACAATTGATGCCAAAATAGTCCTGTAATTGTCTTTGTATACTGGCTCTGTGTGTCTGACTGTGGCCCTGTGATACTGACCCAAGGGGTTCCAAATGCCAAATTGAGAGGTAGCCTCATTAGCTGCAGTAGCTGAACGGTCTCGTGAGAGATACACATCTCATGGAGCAACTCTAGGGAGAGTAGGGCTTAAATGGCAAGTGTGTTTGTAAACCACAATAGTGCACAGTGGCACACACAATGTGTTGATGCACACACAATATGGCATTATTCTGGACTCATTCTGGAGAAAGCTTGTTGATATTTGAACAAAAATTACAACAAAAACACCCAATGCTAGAGTGTTCCCTCATCAGCGCCACGCCACAAATTGTGACGGCTAGGATATTGTTGTTGTGTGCGGTCTGCACCACTTTCTTTGTGTTTCTATTTACAGAGCCAGGGCTATGTAGAAGTACCGGATAATATTTTCAGTACGCATAGATGAACGGAATTTGACAAAAGGTGTGTCCGCTTGCAATTGCTTACTGCTAATAACCTCAGTTAAAACGTGCAACTAATTTAGCGCTGAATTAGCGAGGACACACTTGCTCCTCTGCCCGTCCACTGTATAGCCTGCCTGTGTTGCAGACAGTGTGCACTGCCTCTTGAACAAGCAGCAGGCAACATCATTCCAGCGTCGTCTCCATGGAAACGAGCTCTAGTCGCTGTCATGATTGGCCTTGCCTCGGCGCTTTCCTTTTTGTGATTGGATGACGGAAGCTTTTCTCCCCACCCCCTCCTCCTACCACCACCACCACCACCAGTCTGTCTCACACACATACGTTTTTCCCCTCCGCCGTCTCGCTTCACCTTTTATGGCACGTTAACGGAGGGATTAGGCAGCTCACCGAGCCATTATGCATCTGGAAGAAGTGCTTTGGAGAACGGCAGCGTCAAAAGAGGACGTGGACCGCTAAAGACGTCCAGGGCAGCAGCACCCACATCTCGGGCATGCTGAGAGAACGGCCACAGGATTTAGGGACCTGTTAGACGGTTGGTGGTCTCATCCTGCTTTTGGTTTGGTCGGTGTGTCTCTCTCTCTCGGCTGTCCCCCCCCCCCCCTCTTGATCAACAGCCCCACTAGCGAGGCCTACGTGGGGTGATCCAGAGTAGCTCGTCTTAAGCAACTCACTAGCCTGTCTGGTACCGTTTGTGTCGGACACCAGATGTGACATAGTCGTCTCACTCTGGAAGACGACGCGGTGGGGAAGGCATGTCGACCGAGGCTGTGTTCTCTTAGTGAGTGGCGCTCTGAGTGTGCACGCTTGCAACATTGTTGACACTAAACGCAGTGTGTATGAACACCACGAGGATGTTGTTGCCGTCGGGCGCATGGCCATTACAAAGTCATCTCAGTCGGCCTCTTTTTGGAAAGCGTCACAAAGGAGAGGTAGAGCCGTTCGCTTTCTTCCTTAACTCCAGGATTTTCTAGAGCTGGTTTCGTCTGGGATTTGCTGCGTGCTGTTCAGGTGTAAGGAATATTCGACACTGAGAATGAGGGCACCGCTGGGGCTATTTCTGTCAATTAGAATTCTTTCCGAACTGGGATTTCAAGAGGCCCCGTGTCTGGTGGCTAATAACCATGGAAATTAGCATTTTCTGCTGAGCGGTGTAAGCGCTTCGGCCTTTGACAGTTAGACAGACCCACATGTGCGTTGTTCTCCCATGTAAACTCCTACGAGAGAAAGGGCCTGTCACTTTGAAGCGAGCCATCTCCGTGTATGGCAGCAAGCTGGATGACAAGCCAGTGTGATGGCATGGCTGAACCTCAGCTGAACCTCTCCTTTGGGACGCATTGATCCCAGCCGCACTGTTTGACTTTGAAAGAGAGTGATGTACGACCTGTGCACTCGGCCCGAGCCTGCGTGTGCAGAGACTGGGATGGAGGGCCGCGAGGAGGCGGGGGCCCTGGGCCCACCGCAGCAGGAGCAGAAGGAGGTGATGGTGGCTGGGACCGAGGAGCAGCGTTGTCACGGTAAACACCTGGATAAGGCAGCCCTAACTACGTCAATGTTGGGGAAGAGGCACCACTCGCTCTATGTGAACCTGAACGGCTTTGAAACAGAGGGCATACGTAAGGTAGGCCTGGACCTTCTTATGTTGTCTAGTGTTCAACGAGCACCAACCATGACTGAACTTGAGGGCATTTCATGCTGCTGAATGCAGCATTTTTTTCTGCTTGATGTAAAGTAATTCTGTAGGAGGCTAAAAGGCATTTGCTGTTGCAAGCTAACTGTAAAATAATTACACTTTTTGTCAAATTCAACAAATACAGTATCTTCTCGAATTTCACTCACCGCTCTCTGTGTGGCTATTTACACAGCTGTGGCTCTGTAATAAATATGAACATAAACAAAGTGGCGAACACTGCTCACAACACAAATGCCGCTTGGCTTTGCAATGTGTTTCAATGTGTGGAGCTTCTGAGGGAGTTTGTTTTGATTTGAGTTTAAAGTTAGCAAGTGTTTTTGAGGATGACTAACCCTGCCTTTAATGTAAACATTGTATGTAAACATTGACAAGCAGCATATTGCTAGCCTTGTAACATGCATCTAACCCTAGGTGATGCCACATTGACTCGATTCAATTGCAGTTAAATGTATTGTAGTGCTCTATAAAGATGAAAGCCTGTTTTGACCATGTCCATTTATAGATGTGACATCACTACAGTAAATGCCACCATGGATTAGCCACTAGCTATGGTAGCAGGTTTTCTAAAGAGAATGTCAAAATTATAATCTTATCTAATCCAATCAAATCCAATAAAGAGGTAGGCCTATCTGTCACATGTGTGACAGAAACCTTTACATTTTCTTAAAGGTATTTAGTGGGAGGTTTATTATAAGGCCAGTCTAAAATTACATTGATTTAAATGCCAAAGATTATAGGGGTGGATCTCTTTATTCACTTTAAAACACATTTTGTAGATTCAAAAAGTGTATTGGTAGAAGATGCTTTGTCAGTGTTCTTTAATGTGATTAGTAGTCATTCCCTATAAATGCACCTTAACTGGCCTTTGACTTACAGTACTGCAGTAGGGACACTGTTCAATTCTACAAAGAATTTACATTTTACATTCAATTTACACACAGTATACAGTATCTAATCTAAGATTTTAGTTAGGTTTATATTTAGGATAATTATATCAAGTAGATCATCTTATCTATGGTTGGCATATTACTACTCATCTTCCATCATACATGTCATAGAATATAACGTTAAATGCTGTTTTGTCAGTATGGTGTATACAGCATGGATCTGCAACAGTTTGGCTACAGGGGCCAAGAGGTAGCTTTTAAATAATGCATTATAATGTTCCTATGGGTTTTAGCGGTGGGTTGTTGTTCTTCAACATGGGGATGTCAGCCATTGTTTATTCTTCTTTTACATGCACTGTGTGGATGTCATGTTATTTCCTCTTTTAACAATTCCATCGTAGACTGTTGACATTAGTCAGGCATGGGATGGTAATGATTGATCACACTGCTTACTCAAATTGCATTACTTATACACAGGTGAATCTGCAGGCGAGGGGGCGGGCGTAGAATACTCTAATGTGGAAGGTGGGCTGCCAGAGAAATCTCAAAATAAGACACACAAACTGTAACGGCTGGCTGGTGTACAGTAGATGGCAGCTGGACAAGGATGTTAAACACTGTTTCCAAATGTGGCTGCTTATTTTGTGTCTCTGTGTCTCATGTTTAATCCACGCCTTTCTTCCAATGCTGCATCTTTTAGACATTATAATCTTTAGGTTATAAAAAAAAAGCAATTTAATCAAAATTATGATTATTCTCAATATAATTTGGGATCTTGCATTCTTTCATTGTAACTTGTTTGTTTGCTCTTTTTACAAGAATATGTTAAATCAACTTGGACATAAGTGTTGTCAATCACTTCACCTGAAGCTGAATTGGCTGGTTGACCAGTTTACTGCAGTCATCCGGGGACTTTTATCACCTGTCAAAATGCCATATGGTTGCTGATTCTGTACCGTAAGGGGCATGATAGTGATATGGGGCTACAGCTGGAAGGTCATGGGTTCGAGCCCAGGAGTTGTCCTACCTGTAAGCATCCTTGCACAAACCCTTTTTTTTTCTTGTTTTATAAAAGAAAAAATTGCCACACAGGAATTTACTGCTTAGTTACAGCCATAATTATCTTAATTAGCATCAACCTGACCCCCAAATTACAGCCAAAGTAATAACAGAAGTTAGTTACACTTTGTATACATTTGGCTCAGGTCAGTGTTACTGATGTAAATTATGTTACTCTCTTCAGCAGGTAGAAAACATTTACTATTATATTAATATCACATCTATTGTATCTGCCATGTTTTTTCCACATTTTCCACATATTACCATCTCTGGAGATTGCTTTTTTTTTCCATGACACTGAGATGAAACCAATGTCTCATGGCGTGGTGCTTATCTAAGACATCAAAAAATGCAATGCTACTGTACATGCCTTGCATGTGTTTCTGTTAAAACGAACATGCTTGTCAAAACTGTATATACTGTATGTATACTCTGTATACTGTATAATACTTGATCATCGTACAACTAGGCAGTTTCCACACAAGAACCTAAGATAATAACCTTACTTGGCTCATTAATAATCTCCAGGAAAGTGTCTAAAGTTTATGGGGGTTGGCTTTTAGTTATTTGATCTCCAGGAAGTTCTATAATCTCTGATTAATACTGTAGATTCCAAGATATGTAAAAAGAAAAATTGGATTGTACTGGGATTTTATTTCATTTATCCTGCTAGTAAATGTTTTGTGTATTAAGATTAGCAAACAGTAATGTTTTAAATATGTCAATTTAGAAGGGCTAAGTGCTTAGCAAGCACATATGACGTCAGCCCCACAGCTCAGCAATGACCCAGTTTGTACATACGGGAGCATTGAAAGTGGAGCAGTTCTTAAGTATATAAAAGGCCGGCTTTATTCTGATTTCACCCTAAATTAGCTGTGCACTTATTCTTTGAAGGAAAACACAACCTCTAAATGAAGAGCTTGTGTTTGTCTCTGAAAAATAATTATTCAGAGGGCTCTATCATTTAAATTAAATAGTTTGCTTGGCTCATTGAATTAATTCTGTATATATTATAGTCCCATGAGTGTTAGTGTATGTCAGCAAGTAATGACTAGTTCCAGCTCTAAGATTAGTCACATTAAATGTAATGAGAAGTGAAAGATCACTCCTTCTAAGTAATCCTATTTTTATTGGGTTTTCCAACAATAGTTGGGAGACTTGGTAGCACTCAGATCTTGTTGTTCTTATTTGAAGATGCGTGAACATTTCGGTAAACATTTATTTTTCACTGGTTATCACCGAGAGAATCCATAGAAACCAGTGCTCGCCCTGCACCACAGCAGAGGTTATGCATATGAACGCTATTTACTAATTAGACCGTAGACTCGTCCCACAGGAGGCTAGAAATCATTAATGGCAGAATGAAAGATTTGTATGTTGCCATGCCACCAACAACAAGGTAAGAAAACAAATGTAATTACGTTGACAACTTAATTTGAACATTTTTACTGAATTTATAGTGACACATATTTCACTAAGGACATGATGTCTATTGAGAGATGCTACTGGTCTCATCCCCAGAGCGTCTGGTCTTTCACCGCAAGCCAGACAGTTGTTCATCTGTCTCCCTGCACTGTCTGGTAATGGTGCTGGTGTCAGTTTGAATGTTGTGGGTGTGAAAAGGTCAGTAAATGAGCACAGCATGTAGTGCTGTTATAACGGACAAGTTGGTGCTTATTTAGGAACCACCTAGCCACAATCCGGCAACAGTGCTACATTTTGTAGTATTATAGTACTGTATATTGTGAGTTTTAATCTACTCTCATGATTTCACTTGATTCATTTTCAGTTCAGGTTATTCCGTTTATGTTGGCTCTTTGTGTTTACATACTTCGGTCTTCCTCACTTCCACTAACAATTAATAGCTAGTCGGTTTTAAGTGTGCATATTTCCTGTGTTCAGTGTGCCAATCAAGTCGTCCTTATCAATGCAATGAGGTTACAGTACGCTGAATTAATTCTGACCCTTTTCACAGTTAACAATGGTTTTCTCAATATGTTGCATTGGAGGAAATGCTTTGTCCTCAAAGATTTCCAGAGTTGTCCTCGTTAAGGGGATAATCCCAGTCTTTACGTCATACAGAAGGGGCCCCTAATGTGAGCATTCACCGTCTACATCTTCTTCGTCCTCTGAGGGCTCTATGCCCTTCACAACATTTCTGTGGGCATTTGGTCCAGCTCCCTCAGCGCTAGTGAGATTAAACCCGTGATTACCTGTATTCCCCTCACAATGCTGTAGCCTGGATCAGGCAGAGATTTTCTCAATTGAATGTTGAAAAGGTCACTGAGTCATCGCTGAATTACCTCTCACAGAGGTACAGTTATTGAATGTGACCTTATGTTGGTGTTATGTGTTCTCTTTTGAATATTTTATTGTTTGATTAGATCAGGGTTCCCCAATCCTGGTCCTGGATTAGATATTCACTACTGCAATCCACATTAGTCAAATAATGTATGTACATGTTCAACACATACAAAGTTAAAGGGTAACTGCACTCCACCTCTGTGCCTGACTCCATCCACTACAACTTTAAAAATGCTTCAAGGAGCTGCGTGACGGGAGGGGAGGGGCTGAGACCCCATTAACATTAAAATTGTAATTTGATGACGTATGAGCGTAGTAGAACGTTGGAGATCAGCTATGTCCTGGGGTGATTTTTAACGTACATGACGTGTAGTTCTGTTTTCAGCACATAAATTTGTATAAAAACGGCAATCTTGTAAATATTAACACCAGCGTTTATGGCTCAGGGGACAGTTACACTTTAATACAAATGTTGCCGTGCATCTGTACTGTACTCGGACCCTTTTCAAACCCTCCCACTCTCCCCTCCTAAACACAGAATAGCTTCTTTGTGGCCTCTTAGTGGTGAATTCTGCAGATTAATAGAACTGGTCCTCTCTTTTGAATATGTTTGATGTATCTGTGCTAGAGCCATGCCTCACCTTTTTGGCACAGTTCCCATGTCACCTATATGGTGAGGTTGGCTGTTAATGTTAACCTGGGTGTTCATTAATTTTCTCCTCTTTGTGCTTATTAACCTTGAGGGGATTACAAATAAAGGTCAGGTTTTTATTATTTGTTTAGCTGCTTACTTAGACTAGAGAGAGAGAGAGATTGAGTTACGCAAGAATATTCTTGTTATATGAGTAGAGTAACTTATAATAAGTCTTGTATCAAGTGTCATTCTCATTTTTAAGACATAACACTAAACAGTCACACAATACTGCCACATAAGGAATGCACTGTTAGATAATGCAGTGTGTGCGCAGATGTGCCTTGTTAATGTTTGCCCAGGTTGATGGTTAGATTTCTCTGCGTCATACTGACACACTGGATGCTACTGTTTAACGGTGTTTGTCTCCTGCCAAGGTAAGCTGTAGATGGCAGCTGACAATGTGTTGCAGACAATGCGGAGATACAGTGTGTTGCCACAGCAAGAGTAGGAAATAGGCCCGTGGGCTGGAAAGATGGATTTAATCAAATCTGGCTTCCACATCCAGCCTGTGAAATGAAATAGATAAAATGGTTTACCTGTTGTCAGTCAGTATTTTCTCACCCTGGAATTGAATCTGTTTCCATCCAACCACAGAAGCTTGCCTTAAAGGCTATTCATCATGTAGCTTTGCTAAAATTGTGTTTTATTGCAGGACCAACAATGCTATGCTGTATGACATCAGTGCAAAAACCTAAACTAAGCATATATACATATAAATATTACTTTGTGCCTATAGTGCCATGTAAAGATAAAAATAGTCTCCTCTTTATGATGACTGATGTTTCCAAATGCTGAGTGAGGATTTGTCCAGCAATTTCTAAGACAGTTGTACTCGACTGCAAATGAAGATGTGTGTGTGTGTGTGTGTGTGTGTGTATATATATATATATATATATATATATATGGGGGGTTGAGTGCTTCTGCACATGGGTGATTCTTGTTGACAGGATAAAGGCTCACATCCTTTTAAAGTTTTCCCCATCTACACCCCCCCCTCCCCCCTTGCCGCCTATCCATTTTATGCTGACAAAACTGAATCACCTCACGATCCTTCTTTTGAACAGGCCAGATGTCTAGATGTCTGCTACCTTATTAAGCCCCTGGAGGTTTGGAGAAACGCAATGCATTTATGTGTTTATTATGAGAGGTTGATGAGGCAGCAGCCTGCTTTACTCATATGGGAGATATTATATCTGTGTTGGAGGCTAATGACTGTTTTTATTTGTGTAGTCTAGTGTCATGATATTACTGTATGCTACTGCTTCCACTGGGCTTGGGGGGCTTGGGAAGACCACTACTAGTAATTAAAATGTAAAGGCCCCAATATATTATTTGATTCCAGTCATTTGGACAGTAGCTGAACATTCTGTTTTATTTGGTGTATTTTTCCTCACTTGATTGGCTGTCTGACTAGGAGTAGAATAATTGCTATTTGTAATCCAGAGTGTCAATGTTGTTTTGTTTTTCAGGACAGGAATTAACGCTAAACCGATTTCAACATTTGATCAGCATGTTCAGACCTCTTTATACAACACACAACTGGAGGTTATTCTCCTATGCATTATTAATATTATGAATATTATTAAAAAGCCCATTCACCCCCATTACCTTTACCCATGCATCCATATTCACAACTACGCTGGGAACAAATGTCGGCGTACTGCAATGTTTAATGAGTGAAGGTGGTGAAATGGTAGTATCAGTAGTTCACTAGATGCTAGGCTGCTACTTAACACATTTGATTCAGCACAGCTACATGTAGGCCCCAACAAAGGACACCACGGGCATTAGAAACAAAAACCCTTACACAGCAGTCAGACAGCATCCCATTCGTCTGAAGTATATCTCCAGTATGTGGCCTTAACATCTTCGGTTGGTTTCAGGTTGGCTTCTGTGTTGATCTGTGTATAGCATGTAGCTTTCATGCTGGCCTTCATTCTGACAATGCATGACTAACATGTGGAAAGAGGAAACATTAAGGTGTGTGTGTGGGGGTGGGGGGAGATATTGAATGTAAGAGGTAGAGGCGGGGGTAGTGGGGTGCTGCTGAATGGGGTGCTGGTGGGGGTGTAAGTCTTTGTTCCCCAGCGCTGTAACAGAGACCCCCTAATCTGTCATCCGTCAAGAGCCTGGGGGCACTGAGTCGTGATAAACACGAGGGGGGGGGTTTGAAAGGACACGTGTGTGTGTGTGTGTGTGTGTATGTATGTGTGTGGAAGGGAGGGTATGGCTACTTCATGACTTAAATATGAGTACATGGGGAAATATACCATTTGTTGTGATACCTGCAGCGTCAAACGCCTTTCCTTACGATTCTGGAATAAGAATTAGTTTGTACTTTCAGGCATTTTTATTTTCTTTTATAAAAAAAAAAAGATTTTTGACAAATTTTATATATATATATATATATATATATCTATATATATACACACATACATACATACATACATACACACAGTTCTTTGCAAAAGTTTTCATACCTGTGAGGAAGACAAGTCTCCCTCACGCTTTTGTGATGTATGACTATACACAGTTGGACACATTACTGCACAGGCCTGTATTAATTCCTTTATGGTGGTTGTTTTGACCATTAACCCAGTCTCTCTCTCTTCCTGAGGTGCACTTTGGCTGTGGGGGAGGGGCATCCATATGTGTGCTGGCTCCCGGAGCGTACCATGTGGGATCAGCTGTAGGGGTGTTACTGGGATGTGTTCTACTTAGTCTGTCTGGTTTACAATGTTTACTGTACCATGTTGCCATTACAGTTGGTAGTATGGGCATCAGGGCATGTGGTGAGGGGTTTCATACATGTGTGTATGTATGTGTGTGTATTTAATTATGTGGGATGGGACTGGGGATACTAGGGACCCCTATGTAATTTAGCTGGTTTCCCCAGTCAGGTATATCAGCTGGGTTGCCTGAACACAAAACGGGAGACTGGGGGACATGCTGTCGGTCTGTAAAGCATTCTTACCACATTAAAATTCTGTCTTGTACTGGCATGGCGGGTCTGTTGCCTGTATTCCCTACAATACCCCTTGAACTTTTCCACATTTTGTCATGTTACAACAACAAATAAAATATTTTATGTGATAGACCAGCACAAAGTGGTGCATAATTGTGAAGTGGAAAATTACACATATACAAAGAAACTGAAAAGTGTGGCGAGGAAAAATATTCAGCCCCCTTTACTCTAATACCCCTAAATAAAATCAGTTGCAACCAATTGTCTTCAGAAGTCACCTAATTAGTAAATAGAGTTCAACTGTGTGTAATCTAATCTCAGTACAGCTGTGCTGTTAAAGGCAGGGTCAGTCATTCTTGATAACTTCGAGCTCAAATCAAAACAGTATCGCTCTGCAGTCCTCTGTGGGGGACGTGTAGCCCAGAGCAATTAAATAATAAATACAAATTTATTTTATTTAATTTTATTTAATTAATATTCAGTCATACAATTCACATTAGAAATATTAACATTAAATAAGGTAAAATATTAAAACACTTGTGGGTATTAGAATTACGGGTATAAAATATTTTGTTTATTAGCTTGTCAAATATCCAATA
>JAODUK010000006.1:3196014-3209527 GCA_027564635.1 Typhlichthys eigenmanni
AGCCCACTTTATAGAAAATACCGATATATATCGTGTATTGGTATTCAACCTAAATATATCGGGATATTATTTTTGGTTCATATCGCCCAGCCCTAATTGCATTAGAACACTTGCATTTACTGTAATGAGCTCTTCCTCTTATACAATACATGCATTACGAAGTTCTTCTTCTTCCTTTTTTGGAGAAAAAAAAAATATATATATATGCTTGCACATCCTGCGTTCACCATGACAACAAGATGTGACCCTCACTGATGGCACTTGTGTGTGTGTGTGTGTGTGTGTTATCGTGTGTTACAGCCGGTCAGGCACCCAAGAGGTCTGGCATCCCAGCCCCCAAAGAGATCCCTGCCGCCATCTCCCGGGATCGCATCTCCATCCGGGACCAGCTGAAGAGCTCCACTGCCAAGAAGATGGTGTCCAGCGCTAGCACTTCCAGCCTCTCCACCCTGGCCAGGCAGCAGTCTCAGCAGCCGCCGCAGCAGCGCAACTCAGCCAAGCTCCGCGGGGAAGCCGAGGGCCTGCTGGAGGGCAAGGTGAAGGAGCTGCTGACGGAGTCCAAGGCCAAGGACTCTGAGATTAACAGCCTGAGGATGGAGCTGCAGCGCTGCAGGGGTAGGGCCTCCTCTACCACCTCATCCTCCACCTCCTCGCCCGGCCACGCCTCACGGCAGGAGAGCGCGGCCCCCGAGCGAGGGCAGACGCAGGTGGCGGATGCCCTGGTGCTAGTCGGGGAGCTGCGGGAGAAGAACGGGAAGTTCCAGAGGGAGCTGGCGGCCCTCCGGGAGGAGAACCAGCTCCTGAAGGAGAAGCTGCTCAGCCTGGAGCCGTCTCCTGTGTCCAACGGCCTGCCGTCTCCCGCATGCGGCCCACTCCAAACCTCGCCTGACGACTCCTCCGAGTTCGAGAAGATCCCGTCGCGCTCGGACTCGTCGGCCGGCAGCAGTGTGGCGTCATCGCCGGCGGCAGCGGCCACCGGGAGGGCCCGCAGCGGCACGTCTGTGGAGAGCCTGACGGAGCAGCTCCACAAGATGGAGGAGAGCCACCACAGCACGGCAGAGGAGCTGCAGGCCACCCTGCAGGAGCTGGCCGACCAGCAACAGGTGGTGCAGGAGCTGACGTCGGAGAACGAGCGGCTGGCGGCGGAGCGCCGGCTCCTGCAGACCTCTGTCCAGCAGCAGCGGGAGCGCCTGGAGCTCCTAGCCCAGAAGAACCAAGAGCTGGCTGGCCAGCTGAGGAGCGGCGGGGAGGACGTGGGGGCCAGCAGGGAGGGGGAGGCCGGGGGAGAGGCGGAGCTGAGCGGCCAGGCAAGAAGGCTGGGTGAGCTGGAGCAGCGGTACTCCGAGCTGGCGGAGAACTCGCGCTTCGAGCGGGAGAAGCTGGTGGACATCCAGCAGCAGCTGACGGGCAGCCTGAGGGCACTGGAGCGCGAGCACCAGGAGGCACAGAGCCAGGCGCGCTGCCTCCGGGAGGAGAGGGACGGCCTGCAGGCACGGCTGGACATGGAGCTGGAGGCCGGGGCCTCCGAGCGGCTCGAGGCATCCGAGGCCGAGGGCCTGCGGCTGGAGAACGGCAGGATGAAGGCCCAGGCAGATGCAGAGAGGCAGAGGGTGGCCGAGCTGGCGGCCGAGCTGGCGGCTGCGCAGGGTGCCGACGGCGGCGGTGACGCCATGGAGCTGCGAGCCCTGCTGACGGCGGCCCGCGCCGAGCGGGACCGGCTGCAAGTGGAGCTGTCAGAGCTCAGGCAGGAGCTGCTGCAGGCCCGGGCGGAGGCTGAGCACGCCCACTCCGCCATCGCCAAGGTGGGGGTGGGGGTGGGGGTGGGGGAGTGTTTTGGCTGCATCTCACACAGCTGCCACTTCTGTCTGTCTGTCTAGACCAGGGCTTTTCAATTCAATATGTCTCCCTGCTCCAACACACCTGATTCAAATTAATGGGTCTTTAGTAGCCTGAATTAATTTGGATCTTAAAAATTAACAATAAATAACAACCGTAATTGGATTGGCCAAGAAAAATGTAATCGATCCGTTCATGTGAATGTGTGTTTGGTGGCTGTGTGTCTGAAACAATGCAGATCATGATCTGAACATTATTAGGCTTTGTATGACTCAGAATGTATTTGTAGCTTATAACCATTCCACTTTGCTTCTTTGAACTCCACTGGTGTGTCTCTGTGTGTACGTACTGTATGTACACAAACTAGCATTTTTACAGGCGTGAGTCATATTTGAGCCCATGTCGTCATAGCTCATGTACTAACTGACGCAATGACACGCTGACTATGGTTTGCCACGAGTCATGCTCCCACTACAGGGTGAGTGAGGAAAACGAACATAAACATACAGCATGTTTGCCATTGACCTACATTTACACTGTTATCATCAGTGACTGTCAGTGGGTAGAGCGAGGCGACAGGTGGCCGAGACGTTTTTAGTTTGAACCCAGCTTACTCCTCACAAAGCGTCAAGGTGTCCTTGAGCAAGACACCTAGTCCTAACTGTTCCAGGTGGTTGGACGACACCTTGCATGGCTGACACCACACCAACATCGGGGTGTGAATGGGTGAATGTGAAGTACATGTGTGTGTGCCGGAGGGTTAGGAAAGCGCTGTATAAAAATGCATACCATTTACCATATACCAGGGTGGGGCGCGGCCCTCGTTAGCTTCCCAGATGTCAGCATGGTACACGCTGTGTCCTGGGACGGTCCACGGCTATGTGATGCTCTGACTCAGTCAGCTGGCCTCAAAACACAGGTGTGGTTGGGTGGGCGGGTGACGCTGCGGTGTCATAACATCAGTCTCCTAACAGCGTGATTGTTTAACAGCCACGTGTTGACTGGAGGCCTCCTCACGTTACTTATGTTTATTAACGCTCATAGCTAACATGCTAGCGTGTTATTGACATGCTCATATCTAAGTTCACAGACCTCTGCACAGAGTTCACAGCTTTACTTTCTGCAATTGGACTGGATGAGATAATGGTCCAAACGTCTTTTAATTTAATTTAGATTTCCATGAGTCACCATAGGGATTTATGCCCCCCATTAGGGCTAAATATGGCTGCAGTACAGTCATTGTTGAGCTCTGATGTAATTGCTAAGACAGTGTTGTGACTGCTCACACTGCAAACAGCATCCTTTTTTATTGTTAAATTCCTGTTTACAAAGCAGAATCTTGTTGAGATGAATCCTTCTCATCTCTGTGGATATGTAATCCTGTCTGTTTAAATGACATCTGGATGCTTTCATAAATAGTGTTTTATACAGCCAGAGGTGGCTTTACTGCTTTCATTTAATAACCACCATGGCAGCCAGCAATTAAACTTGCATGAAACATGTTTTTCTCTGTTTAAAGCTGCATACAGTAGGATAACATTGTGTGGTGCCCAGGCTAGTGTCCATGTTTTGTATAAATAGTTTCCTTTTTTTTTTTTATTATTAAAGGAACATTCTAACATTCTTTTATTTCAAATCACTCTATTGAGAAGTGATCTCGGTTAATCTTATTAAACTAAACCTTTCTGTTGGTTGTGAGAGAACAGTCTAAGATAAGTACTACAATTCTCAACTTTTAACTCATAATACTTTAAATACCAGCAGCTCTAACATTATTGCAACATTATTTCCAGTACTGAACTCAACCCGTATATTCTAGTCTTGGCTGACTCTGTATCTTAACAGCCCATCTTTCTTTACTCTGCTGGAAGTACAGTGTCTTTTAATTGTTTTACAATCTACATGTATTCATACTCTTCATCTTCATACGTTCTCTCAAATTAAATGTGAATACAACTATTAGTTCAAAATCTATTTGACATCTTAAAAAAAAAAACCTTTGTGCAGTTGCATCTTGTGACCAGCTGGGGCCGCTGTGCAGCTGGAAATCATTTATAAACTAGACCAGTGGTGCCCCCCTTTGTTTGAGGTCAAGCAAATGCCCTCAAAGAAAATTAGATCAAGCACCCCCCCCCCCCGCCCCCCCCCCTTGCCCCTCCCCTCGTGAACTCTACTGCCTCCCAGAGGTGGGCGTGGACATCACTGGACTAGCCCATTCTGTTTGTCACCACTGCATACACACCTGCAGGTGGAGGCCAGGTGTGAGCAGGTGCAGGAGCGGGCGGAGAGGAGGGAGCAGGAGGTGTGTGCCAGGGTGAGCTACCTGGAGGAGTCCGGGCTGCAGGCGGAGAACCAGGTGAAGGAGCTCAAGGAGACCATCTTTGAGCTGGAGGACCAGGTGGAGCAGCAGAGAGCCGTCCACCTCCACACCAATCAGACTGTCCTCGACATGGAAAGTATGTCTCGCTCAAGGGGAGGGGCATTAAGATTGACAGGTTGTTTCAGAGCCTTTTAACTGTAACTATGTCACAGGCCCCCTTCCCGTCCCCCCTGTGCTTTGTATAGGAATGTCATTGTCGGCTGCACACACACACACAGAGATTCACATTTTGAGAACCACTGGTTCTAAGTAAAAACCCATTAGAAACTTATTTTAGTTCCTCCAGAGTGATGTGCTGTTGTATGCTCTACCAATTCATCAACAGACATGAGGAAGAGTGCATCTCACCTTAACTTATTGGCTTCCCATCCCTTACTGCTGCTATGATCACTGTATTTGGGATGAGTATTTAGGGTCCTGTTGGAACATTTGGCCAGTGGTGCGTGACGGGGGGGGAAAATGTCCGCAGCATCTTATGAGTCACCAGTCAGATCTCAGTAAGCCTGATGTATGATTCACGTGTCTCGCTTATGCTCTGCCATTTTGTCCAAATAAAGTACTGTAGATATGTAGTGTCTATACAGTATGTGTAGTGAAGACTGCTATTCTTAATACTGTACTGTAGGTATCTACTGGTTGTCAACAGTTAACCGGGACTTGACTGGTCTTTTAGAAGCTTTTTTTCCCTCCTCTTTTTTTTTAAAAAAAAGGTCGCCTTTTTCATTGCAGATGTGATAAAAGAGCTGGAGCAGCAGAAAAGGGAAGTGGACAGGCAGTCGAGGGTTCTCAATAAACAAATGAAGGTAAGAGTTGGTTATCTGCAGTAGCCCTCACTGTCACATATGTCACTCTATCGTCACAATGGAGGAACGTGTGCTGCTTAAGTTCAAATTACTTACTTATTTTATCTTGACTGGCTTGTTTAGAAACATCACTAGCCTTACAGTTAAATACATATGGATAAATAATGAGGTGGTATCATTGTAATTTGTCATTACTTGAAGAAAAAGGAGGTCCTTTAATCAGCTTAATAACCGTTTGGCCCCCAATCACCATACATTTATAGAGAACTACTTTTCAAACTAGAGCTTAGAGCATTGTGTTTGTATGGGAGAGTGCTAATGAAATGCCGCTGAATTACCATGCCCCCTAGTGGCCAGAATAACACTCATTAATTTGATAACCAATTGTTCTCCCTGTTGGGTAGCAGAAGTAGAGTAGAGGAAGTAGAGTAAATAAACTTCCCCGATTTGGATAGCAACAGCAGTGAATATGAATTAATGACACACTAGCTCTATATTGTCTACTGTATAGACTATATAGTAATACAATAAATACACAAACACATGCACATCATCCAAGAAGAAGCAGGGCACTGTAGCACATTCACAGGTCGAGTCCTATTTGAAAAGCAGCCGATAAAATACCTCCTTCCTTGTAGAAAGGTCTCAGGCTATACTGGTTTAATACGTTTCAGAACACACTTACATCTTATTAGTTATAAAAGTTAATTAGTTATAAAAGTATAAAAGTTATTACACCGAGTTGTGCGTGTATGTGTGTGTCCATTGTCGTCCTTGTGTGTGTGTGTCCCCGTGTGTATGCCTTTATGTGTGTCCTTGTGTCTGTGTGTGTGTGTGTGTGTGTGCGCGTGCGTGTCCATGTGCGTGCGTGTGTCCGTGCGTGTGTGTCCTTGTGCGTGTGCGTGCAGGATGAGCAGGAGGAGTGGCAACGTTTCCAGGCCGACCTGCAGACAGCGGTGGTGGTGGCCAATGACATCAAAGTGGAGGCGCAGCAGGAGCTGCGCTCCCTCCGCAGGCAACTGCAAGAGGAGCAGGACCGCAGCGCCAAACTCTCCTCCGACCTGGAGGCCGTGCAGGGCGTCAGGTACCCTTCTCTGCCCCTCCCCCTCCTCCTCCTCAGTCTGCCCCTCCTCTTCCTCAGCACCGGGCTGCAGCCTCTTCCTCTCCTCATGCAATGTGGGTGGGTGATGACCATCAGAGCCCTGCCATATCCATAACCTATATGGTATTAGGTGGACCTGTTTCATAATGGCGGAGATTACGCCAAGTGTCATATTTGTTTAAATGTTATTATTTTTTAATATATAAAATTATAATAAAATAAAAAAATATATACAATATATGTATGTGTGTTTGTATATATATATATATATATACACACACACATATATATATATACACATACATATATATATATACACACATACATACATATATATACATATATATATACACACACACATACATATATATACATATATATATACACACACATACATATATATATATATATACACACACACACACACATTACATATATATATACACATACATACACACATATACTGTATATGTATATATATGTGTGTATGGGGATGTGATAATCCTCATTGTACACCCCACAAGACCAGAATAATGGCTTCTAGGACAGATCTGTGGATGTCGTGGTGGTAAATCCTTGGTTTTGGGACTTTAGATATGTAGGATTTGGCAAGATCTGCTGGCATATTAGCATTCTCCTGCAGTATTTCCCTCTGTGTATTCTGCTCCTCCTGACCTGCTACCCACCTTTGTCCCACTCCCTGTCCACCACGCCGACCCCCACACACTAAGCCCTTCACAGTGAGCTCTTCCTTCCCCAGTGGAGATGTTGTCTTCATCCTCGTCCATGCGGTTTAGGCGGGTGCAACACATTTCACTGAGGGCACAATTTAAATGTGCTGCTGCTGTTACTGCACTTTGTGTAATTGTTTTGTTTGTTTGGCACATGTATTTGGTGTTTGTGTGTGCGCGTGTGCGTGTCAGTTGGAAATACAGTCTGTGCCTGGATTTGCTAATGTACAGTGCACTCATGTCTATCTGCATCTAGGCAGTTTATCAATTAACCAAACACATTTTTAATTGAAGATTCAAGTCCCGGACCTTTTTATGAGCTTCACAGCGGTGGCATTCGATTAGTATGGAAAAATTGTAGAAGACAAATAAGGTGGCTTGTACCATTTGGTCAGATGCCATTGCATTTCCTGGAGGTTTGCTAAATTAGCTCTCCCTGGGATTAGGCGTTGCGCTCCACCAGTTCACCAGCACTCCCCAGAGACGCCTCTGTTAAAGATGTCCCCCTGACCAGGCTGCTAAATGTTAAAAGTCCCAGGTGAGTTCCCTGCTCTTCCAGACCACTCCTATCCTGCCAGCCTCCAGCCTCTGCTGCTGCTCTGTATAACACGTCCTGTGCTGTCCATCTGTATGCCGAGCTCGCTGGCTGTGCCCGTTTTCACTTCTGTGTCTTGCTTTTTGTTTGAGGATGCCTAGTTTGCTTTGCCTGGTTCTTAATCCCTGCTGTTGAAATGTCATGAATGTGGCGCCACCTGGTGGATTTATGAGTGAATAACACTTATTTTTTGGTTTTTAGCAGGCGGATGGCCTGCACAGCATGATTGGATTGAACTCATGCTCTGCAACATGTGTTTCTCAATATGTTCGATTAGTTTACTGGTCAGAGACTAAAGCAGCCACACTTCAGACCATGAGTGGTGCCGTTAATCCTGCAGGACAATGCATGGAACAAAGAGGATAACAAATTGTTCATGGCCTGAAGTCATATTTTGAAACGTGTAGCATATTGTATTGCCTTAGCTAGTTTGCTGTGGTTATCCTTCACTGTATGTAGTATTCTGTATGCAACATAATTCTAATGGGAATGGGCTGCACATGTACTGCATGTGCAAATAATTTGTTACATAATTTGGTTGGTCATAAATCATAATTTATATTTTACACAAGACTTCTTTTTGTTTTCAGGATTGGTGGTGGGGCCACTTTTGACACCAAGACGGCAGTAGAAGGACGGTAGACAAGTTCCCTCTCTGCCTCAGCGCTGAAGAATGTTCTTGTCACATATAAATTAATTCAACCTGATAATCCTGATTTATCGCCATGGCGATCCATATATCAATGCAGTACTGTACATAACTTTACAGCTGTACGGAAATACTGTGCAGTGTTAGGAGACACACAACAACAACAACAACGTATGGCTTATTTCTGCTAACACATCTCCAGGAACGCGTTGTTAATCGGTCTCTTAATTTCTTCTGTGAATGTACCTCTGTATTTGTGAATTTACGGTTCTGTGTTGATGAGAGGACAGATTAACAAGTCCTTATGCTTTTATACTGTTTCAAGTTGCTTCTGTGCCTTCTACCTGTCAGAACTGAAATGCCATACTGTAGGTTAGTAGGAGATGAGAAATTAGGAAATAAGAAGCAGATTTGGGAAGGCTGCAGTCCTGGGTTGGTATAATTTACTGCCACAGCATCAAGTGTCACTCGGGCTGTCAGCTAGCTCTACATTTCAGACTTATTTCCTTTTGTTAATGTTACAATTAATATTAGATTGAAACATGTGTTGGTCTTGTGTCCTGCAGCGCATGCTAACTTAAATGTTTTGTGTTTTCTATATATACAAAAGTTTATTGTTAGTCTGTGACCTCTGGTTGAGGATAGTATCGAGTTTGGACTTTCAGATTAATCAGATGTGATTTTATGAGACCTTTTGCTGGTGTTGCATGTTTTAAACAAACACAATCTGATGTACAGCCACCAGATGGTGCAATTGAACATAATTTTAAATGGAAACTAGCCTCATACTTAAATGTTTCATGCCCTGCCATTTTTCTAAGTTGTGTACATTAATAATTATTTGTAACATTTACATCAGCACTTAAATCTGCCAACTTTGATAACAGACATTACGCTAAGCCTAAAGAGGGAATATAATTTAAATAAGCCATATCGGGTAGGTGCAAAGCACTGCCAAAATCCAGTTGCTATAAAGGACACAAACTAAACCAGCATCACATAATAATCACAATAATTACATTCTCAGCAAAGCATGCCAAAATCGTTTCAGTGTATGTTACACGGCTTAATTATTTTCTACATATTCTGAAACATTACCATTTTAGGTTACATGTCAACATTATACAGTATATCTAGAAAGGATTGTTTGTCAACTAAGGATCTATGTAACCTGGAGTTAAATATTTTACTGAATGCACTCACTGTAAAAAGAAAACATTTAATAAGTTGGATATCTAATGTATGTGTATGGAATGTGTATATTCAATATATTCAGACTCTCAGGTTCTAGTTATAATTAATTTATCATCAAAATTTATGTAGGTGCCTAAAAGCCATTGCATTAAACCAGAGACTAAATCACTGAATACAGTTGGACATTGCCATAATAAGCCACCTAGAAAAACCACGTTGTTTGAAACCATCTGTCTCTACGGGGAAGATATCTTGCTTATTTATTTTGTAGGTCACATTCTTACAGGGAAACTTGGACTGGCCTGTGATAGACTAGATAATACCATGAAGGAATCTTTTGTTTTTCTTCTTTTTTTAAGCAAATCAATAAATACTACTCCAGTCTATCTTTTGTCTTCACGCTGATTGATAAGAGTACAACATCTGACAACAAATGAATACTTAACTTGCCATTCCTTTCTTATATATCAGTGATTGACAGAGTTGAATCACTCTAAAGTCCAATGTTCACTAGAGGAAAAGGAACAATGGAATATATTGACAATATTAGGATTATCTGTATTTGGTGTATATAATAGAAGTTGTTGACATACAATGTGGATGTATTTTATTGTGTATTTGTATATTTTATTGTCTACTGCATTTCTCCATTTCCCATTATTGCTATTGTGAAGCACTTTCTGACGCATGTCTGTGAAAAGTGGTATATAAATAAAGTTAACCTGCAGTACTTAACATGCTTTCCACAAACAATTGGGCAATACGATACTCCACGTTTAGTAATTTCTTACAGTAATTTCACAAATGTTTGTTTGGTAGTCACTTTTGTATTACCTTGATCTACCGTAGCTTCGCTTCATTATAACAGGTTGGTACGGTGCTCAAATTGTTTGTCTCAGGTCCCAAGGTGACGAGGGAAAAGTGTCGGACTCAGAAAGCAGCATCCACTCATCGGGCATCTCTCGTACTCGGATCTCAGCCATCGATGTCAACGGTGATACCCGCTCAGAGTCTGGTGCTATCGTCAAACCTCTTATTCAATCCTTTGACATTGGACAGAGTGAGCCTATAGTGACCACATGCGGTACACACCCACACACACGAGAGAGATTGCCATGGAGTATACATTTAGACTAGAGTGAGTTTTGTTTTGTGACATCATTGATGGATGGTCTTAGTGAGGAAAGCATTCTTTAAACTGGCAAGTGGATATACAGTTTTTTCTCATTACAAATGTTCAAGACCTGTTAAGAATGGCACAAACAACCATTTAGTTTTTTCTTCTCCCAAACCTACAGTTTGAGAACCACTGTTGTGGTCTGTCTAGGTGTTAATATCAGATTCAGCTTCATGTTAACAACACCACTGTAACACGTTAATGTCTCGGGTCTATTAGATGGACCCGGTCACACTTCCCAAATGCCCTCCTCAGCAAGAAGCCCACTGAGTGGGATTCCTGTCCGTACCCCACCTGCTGCTGCTGTCTCCCCAATGCAGGTACCCCATCAGGCGTTTCTGGGTACTTCCTGAAGAACATCCCTGTAGGTGTTCTCTCTGTGACCTGTTTGTGTTGTGTGTTGTTCTCACAGAGACATTCGTACATCAAGCCGCTGTCAAAGACGTTGGAGAGAAGAATTAACCATGGGGAATTCTCTCACCCTGGTATGTGAGGATGGTTCTGGTTGTACAATATAGACTTGTTTGTCAATCATGTTGCTATCAGTCCCCTACAAAATTACAATAATCTTTGCAACAGCTTTGTAGACACATACATGCTGTATATGCAACAGCAGCACTATGGTGAGTTGAAGTCTAGTATAATTAGTTTGCTATTAAATATCGTAACCATTGTAACCGTGTGTATTTAGCAGCAGTAATGTTGATAAGGAATTAAGTGAACAATTTAAGAAGGAAGGTTTTAGAGTTCTATGTAGTGCTCTTTACTTATTAAATGCAGTGGTACAAGACATATTAAACAAAGTATTAATTTGAGAGAGTACACTTTCTTATGATTGAAAAAAGGACAAGGTGTTTGCTTGGAAATACTTACATGGTCACATGATGGAAAGTGAGTGCTAATCTCCTATTCCCCATAGATTTAATCAGCAAGCTACAGTAGGCTTAACTACACGCTCCTGCATTTCTCAAAATCATTGCTGTAGTAGGCGAATATAACGTCAAAACTTGGACTTGTCTTGTTCACAGACTGGAACGGGATCAATGTTCCTCTTCCATTTGCTCTGATTGTTTATTAGAATAATGTACTGTATGTAGATGAGTAGCCTTAGATTAAAATAAGAAATGTTTTAATAAATTAAAACGTATGACAACTGATGTAACTTTGATATATATATATATATATATATATATATATATATATATATTGAATTTATATTTTTTTAAATAATGGTTTTACTTGTATGCTAGTTGATTTATATAATTTCCAATTCTATATTGGAAGAATACAACTATTGAATACAATGGAGACTCCTTCTCCATGTCAACCTTCCTCTGACCTTCCCTCTTTCATTTCTCTTCCTAGGTTTCCTCCCAGATAAGTTGCCGGGATGCAGGGACGACCTGAAGCCTTGCAGCCTTATGAGGAAGAGCCCCTCTTTGGAGTCAGTCATCAAGATCCCCGCTTCCCTTGGTGGACGCACCGCATCCTTCAGCTGCAGCCGAGCCAGCAGCAAGCTCAGGTCAGGGTGCCCTCCACTCCTTCGTTACGTCTGGATAAAAGGCTCTGAAATGGCTGCTACAGTATGGTCAGATTGTTGGCCACCGTCCTCACTTGCTTACCATATGTGGAGGCATCTGTCTTCTGTCCAACAGGTCAGATGACCAGTGTTGGGCAGTAACTAGTTACTTTTTTTCCCCAGTAATTATTAGTGTAACTAATTACTATTTCCAAAACAGTAATAATATTACATTTACAAATCCAAGTAATGCTGCATTACTGCGTTACAAGAACAATATTTCTGGTCCTAGCAATCTTAAGGTTAACTAATTGAACCAACCTGTCCAATCATCTGGTTTCAGAGGCTGCAATGTTTTCACTTTGGCTGATTGTCAACTCCTAAGGTTAAATATTGTTCCAATAATGTCTGCACAGGTTGTCATTTTTCGGAGGAGGCGAGGCAGTATTGTGATGGTGATTGTGAAAGTAATGTAAATAGTAACGTAAATAATTACTTTTAATACCCAGTAATAAGTAAAGTAATATCATTACATTTTAAAGGAGTAATAATTATTACAATTCCTGAGTAACTTGCCCAACACTGCAGAGGACACAGTAGAGAATGTGGTGCACCCACATTTTGGGTCCCTGGTAGAATACAGAATTTAGCAGAAACAGCCATAAGATGTTATTGATCACATCAGGATGGTCGAGTGGTCTGGGTGTTTGGCTCCCAGCCGGAAAGTTGTGCGTTTGAACCACAGTGTTGACCTACCTACCTGTAAGCATCCTTGAGCAAGATGCCTAACCCCCTACCCCCTAACTTCTCACGGTGGTTGGTCGCACCTTGCATGGCAGCAATCACCATTGGTGTGTGAATGTGTGTGTGAATGGGTGAATGTGAGGCAAAATACTGTGAAGCGCTTTGGATAAAAGCGCTATATAAATGCACTCCATTTACCAATAGCTAATTAAGCCTGTTAGTTTCCTGACAGTAACCACGACCCTTATCCTTCCTTAGTAGCTGTAGCTGCAGTCTCTTGTCTATAGAAATATGTTTGTTTCAATGTTGATGTCAATGTCAAGTTTATTTATATGGAATATATTTATATGGAATATTTTGACCAAAGTGCTTCACATGAGAAGGTATAAGAACCACAAATGCACAAAATGGAGTTTCATACAAAGCAAATAACAAAACAAAATAAAGCAAACAACAGCACAGAAGAACATATCAAATGCCAGTGGAGCGTATGCAAAAGCATAAAAATAGATCTGCTATTTATTGTTTGCGGCACTGACCCCTGGATTCCCATCGGGTGTGTCTACGGCGTGTTCCGGCTTAGATGTGTCCGCTGGAGCTGGTCACGGACACTCTGGTCAATGCTTATTATGGGGGGCGTTTTGGAAGCGTCCCAGAAGTAACAGCCATAAGATGTTACTCTCTACTTCACTAAAGATATAGGTGTCAGAAGTAACAGCCATAAGATGTTACTCTCTACTTCACTAAAGATATAGGTGTCAGAAGTAACAGCCATAAGATGTT
>JAODUK010000006.1:3209627-3241554 GCA_027564635.1 Typhlichthys eigenmanni
ACTCTCTACTTCAGTAAAGATATAGGTGTCAGAAGTAACAGCCATAAGATGTTACTCTCTACTTCACTAAAGATATAGGTGTCTTGTCTATTTTTGATGAATGCCGCATCAAAGCCGCGCAGCTCAAATGCAAAATACATGAGAAATTGTGTTCAAATCACTGTGTGCAAATATTATGTGCAGACTTCCGATTGTATTTCACATCACTACATCAATGGTAGGAGGCAAAATGTGAGAAGGGCTTGACACCATGGACATCAAGATGTAAATTATATAAGTTGAAGAACACATTGAGGTACATTATACTGTATGACACTACACACCATTGAGCTCCAGAAAGAACATGTTGTTTGTTGATCTCGCCAACACCTGCCTTGTAGCGCTCTGCTCCTGAAATGCTCCTGGTGGGAGTTGACATCTCATGGAGGACGGACCAAAAGTGGAAAACTGGAATCCCCACGGGGTACATAAAAAGCAACAATGTATAAGCCTTAAAGCTCCTGTAGGTATGATTTGAGTTAGCTCAAAGAGAAGGAAAAATGACGATTTTGTAAATCTATCCTTCCATCAGCTCATTGTCTGGACCGCTTATGTCAGGTCTTCGGGTAGGTCGGACCCAAACGCACGACAACAAGGCAGGCTTCACACTGGTTTATTGGCAACTCAAACTACCAACAGGAACACGCATCAAAAGACAATGAACCGACAAGGACACGACAAAACAGCGGACTAAAATATACGAACACAGTCATTGGGTAGTGGAAAACGAGAGGCAGGTGTAACTAATGAACAATCAACACGGGGTAGGCAAGCATGGGACGAAACAGATCCACAGAAAAGAGGGCAACAGGCAGAAACACACAGGCTGGGGCAGACATCAGACAGAAAAAAAAAAACGACAGGGCAAAGGCGGCAGACTGTGACCGCTTATCCATTGAGGTTGCGGTGGCAACTGGGTAATTAGAGCAGCCCAGGTGTCCCTGTCTGCAGCAACATCCACCGGCTGCTCTGGGGAAATCCCTAGCTGTTCCCAGACCAGCTGGGAAATGTAATCCCACCTGTGTGTCCTGGGTCTGCCATGGGGTTTCTTACCATTTGGTCGTGCTTGGTACACATCCAGCGGGAGGCGGCCAGGGGGCATCCATAACCACCTCAACCGGCTCCTCTCAATGCGGAGGAGCAGCGGCTCTACTTTGAGCTCCTCCTGGGTCACCAAGCTCCTCAGAGATTCCGCCCAGCCACCCTGCAGAGTAAACTAATTTTGGATGCTCGCATCTACAATCTTATTCTTTTGGTCATTGCCCAAAGCTTGTGACCATAGCTAAGGGTGGGAATGTAGACCGACCAGTAAACAGAGAGATTTAGTAAATCAACAACCTACAACCCAGCACCCCCTCTGCTTCCTCCATCTGGAGCCCGTTGGTCTGACGTTGCAAAGCCCATTGACAAAACTGTTGTACATGCATGCTCATTTATTTGACTGACGGGGAAGGTAGATTCGACAAACCAATCGTGGACATGATTGATCATAAGTCGTTCAGCTGTCGAAGTTAAACATTTAGACAAAATCAATAGTGAATGCAGGCAGAGACAGTGCGCAAACTAGGCCCACTTGAGGGACACCCAACCGGTGCAAACAATATGCAAAATGCCGTTACCTAGCTAAAAACGTGATAATTCACCATGTCAGAGGATTATTTTAGCACGCTGTCACCCGGCAGCTTCAGGCATTAGGACGATGGGGCTGCAAGTAATTAAACGTGATCTTTAGTGGTTAATGTTTGATCATTTATTGAACTCCCCGGTACTTCTGATGCTTCAGTACGTCATCAGTTTGTAAACAGTAAATAGGTCTATAATGATTCAGCCTACTGCCTCGTCCTCAAAGCCTGTCAATTGCTATTTGATTACCTCATTCTCGTCAACAGAAATGCTGAAAAATCTGCCAGTTTTTTATTTAATATTCCAAAGCACCCGTAGGACATTTTGGACCTCTTTTTTACATACCTGTGTCATTGAAACGTGCAGAGACACTTGTCTCTGCATGTTTCAAGAATGGCATGATATTGGAGTGCTGCCGTATTTAGTATTGTTTATTCAGAGCACTAGATAGTTTCTGTTTGCTTTCTGGCACATGCGTGACTTCCTTGGAATCTGCAGCAGTAGTTTTGACAGATTCTCTCAGGCTCGGTGTGTACAAAGCCTTAAACAGTGGAATAATGAAATAAACAGCAGAGCCTTAATGTTGACGTGTGAAATGTTTACCGTACTGGGCTGCTTGCATCCATGTCATCTTCCCATGGCCCTGGCTGTGACGACAGCCCATGGGAGCCTGGGCTGGACCTCCTGAAGGGACGCAGTATAGGATATAACAGGATACACGCTGCACCATGAATGTAATGCCACTGTCGAATGATAAGAGAATGCTGGCTAATTACAATCTGACGGAAAAGGGGGGATTAATAAATAAAACGCTTCTCTGGGATTCAGAAATTGTCTACTGTTTATCAAAAACATACAAGGGGTTTTGACCTGGTTTCCTTTACACTAGCGACAGGAAACTGGCTCAATCTACCAAGACCACAAAAGATTTCAGAGGCCAGACCCTTAATTCAAATACAAATAGAGGCATTGCCAAATAAAGAATTGCCGAGGTTTTTACCTGAAGACGACAACAACCGTATGTTAATTCCTAAGACCCATAACAGCTTAGCCAGTGTAAGGAAAATTAGATTTACTAAGGATGACTAAACATGTAATGCTTAAATTGCTACCATTTAATAGAGACACACAACCTCAGTTCTTACCCACTTATTGTAACTAAGAGCCAAGAAGAGTCTTGTGAAGATCTTCTAAAACATGATCACAATAGCTATTTAACTGAAACTAATCAATGATATCTAACATAAATGCACAGCATTTTAGCTACATCACAAAATGTATCACTAAACTCATGTGATTCGTGTGTGTAATCTGTGGGTTGAGGATTTTCTAAACACAAATAAAGCCGATAATTAAGATCATCAGCTACATTACATAACTCTCTCTCTCTCTCTACTATCTCTTCTATCTGGTGCTACGTGTTCCCGTGGTGACAGCGTTGAAAGAAAGGATCCCTTGGCTGCGCTGGCGCGGGAGTACGGAGGATCTAAGAGGAACGCGCTTCTGAAGTGGTGCCAGAAGAAAACAGAGGGCTATCCGGTAGGGTTCACAGACTCTCTCCCTCTCTCAAAACTCTCAAAACTCAGCCCCGGGGCCCCTCAGGGACCCAGTTCCCCTCTCCCTTGCCCCCCCCCATTCCTCCATTCTCTATCTGCTCATCTTGCAGTGTGCTGTTTCACTCTCACACGTATTCGATGACGACTCCACACTGTACGGCAGGGATCGACATTAAATGTATAGTCGGCTACTGCAAGCTAAACGTATAGCTAATGCACTTTTTTGTCAAATTTAACAAATATATCCTCGCATTTCGCTAGTTTATAGTTCTCTGTGAGTGTTGAAAGAAAAAAATCAGATTTTTCTACACAGCCCTGGCGCCATAAATAGTAAAAAAAAGTAACATAAACCAAGTGGCAAACACCGCTCACATCAACAAAGCCATAGCACTACACTTGATTCACATTTTGACGTGTGAGACAATGCCGCATACTGTTTTTATTTGACCTCGAAGTTAGCAAGAATGACTGACCCTACCTTTAAGGCTTGTCCGCTTGTCCAGCACAGGTAGATGTTTTAAGGGGCAAGTGCAAGAGAATTTTTCTTGCCAGACCATACATGAAGCCCAATTAAAATGTAAATAATGAATACCTAACCAGCTATAGGCCTATTTGTGATATAGTATAGTCCTGTGTTTCTTGTTACAAAGTTATATGAATTCATTATTCTGTTATAAACTAGTAGGCTAAGCTGTAGAACACGCATAGCCTACCATATACAATAGAATGGAAGCCAAGCATCATTCGGATGCAGTAAATAGTGGCTTCGTAACATTTTTCAGTTCAACATAAACTGGCAATGGCAGCAAGCCCTGTGGTTTTATTTACTGACCACAACCACTGACAATTGAGATGAGAACAAGATGTTTGCTGTAACCAACGTATTTCTGTCATTGGGAATAGATCAAATATACAGGGGCAGCGTTAATGTACAGCACTTAAACGCACATTTGAACAACGTGGGTAGAAGCGATCGGGAAAACATCTAATGACAGTCATTGTTTTAACCATTCATAGTTATATTTTAGACTTTATCAACCCCAACATAGTATTTAAAAGTTACATATGAATACCACATGTATTGCTATCTTGTTCTTAGAGAAATACAATGTTATACAAATTAGTGTAGCTCAAATCTCATTTTCTTACTATGACATTAAGAAATATTTAGTCAAAGGTGGATAAATGCCTTCAGGCATTCACAGTAGTAAAATGTCACTTTCATTTTTTGGACAAGAAACTTTTTTTACTAGGACAAGTGAATGGCCAATGCTTAATGTCAAGCCCTGCTGTATGGACACATACAGTATAGCTCATACACTGTATAGTATAGGCCTATAGGTTCTCTACTCAGCCGCTATCCAGGTGTTTGCCTGTTGTGGTACGCCGCTGCGGTGTCTGCAGGCAAACCATTAGAGTGCCTGTCGGCTCAGCAGGGAGATAAAGCCACTGTGACACAGAAGTAATGGGAACAGGGGAACAGAATGGCGGGTTATAGACATGTGGTACCTAGGTGTGTGTGTGTGTGTGTGTGTGTGTGTGCGTGCACATCCTCACATAGGCCACGGTGTTAACCGGTGGCAATTTGTCATTGTCTTGTGTGCCCTGCTTTATCGTTGTATCTATGGGACCCTGCGCTAACGAATGCCTCTTTTAGCTTGCCCGCTAATAGGAGCACATTGTATCCGGTGGGATTTCTATTTGGCCCATGTTACCCTCATGCATGAGTGCTAGCCTGCCAGGTTGCTAATCCTAAACCCCTTGGGCATCGGTTTCAGCCTGTACACATTGGGGTAGGAAGGGGAGGGGGACATTTTGACCCTCTGGGTATTCTGACACCACGGGATTAGCATCACTCTCTTAAACCCACTTAACTCCATATAATATCACATAGGCTTGTCATGAGCCGGCTAAGATGTGACATGTGGAAAGGAAGGTGCCGATATCCGTCACCTGATATACGGTGTGAATAATTGGATGAGCGCCGGGATCAATAGTTCCCTTTCTCAGCCACCTTGCTGACTGCTGCTGCGGGAACTCTTGAGTCGCGTCTCTGTAAGGGGGGTTAGTCACGTCACACTGCACGCTGTCTCTCTCTGTGATGGAAACCGACGGCAGCCAAAGGCAATGGTGTGTTGTAGTAGATCTAATCTGAGGTGCGTTCAGAATTGGTGAATAGGCGAAAGTCTTGAGTTTTGAGTAAACATTCAAACAATATTAGATTTAAAGTGACGCTCTTCTTCCAGCGCCAATGTGTGTTCGCCGAGAGATACCTCCTCAGACCGTTTGCTTGTGTTCACAAACATTCGCGGCAAACACAAAGCAAGGGGGAAAAACTGTTTGAATAGTGTTCGCAAACATTCGCTATGTTTGCCAATTCTAAACGCAACTCTGGAGATTCTGATCGTCTCTGTCTGATACAGCATGACTTGTTGTTGGGAAAGCAATGTACCGTACGTTACGCTGGCTTGGTCCTGTACTGGTGGTGGTGTTAATGTATCAGCACCATGGAAGCACACCATACAGTAGGACAATGCCTAAGGTGATTTTTGTGCAGTTGTACAGAATTTTACAGAAACATCCATTTGAAATTCCAAAGGGAATATGACATTTTAGGACAATAAAGAAAATATAAGTTTAGTTATTTAAACTAAAATGTGCATGTCAATACGACAACAGTGTCTTTCCTTAGGTGGTAACTCGATGTTGCAATTTGCAATGCTATGCTACTGTATTAATATTGCAGACATATTAAAAGTACCGGTATTTTACTTTTTTATTTTATTTTTTATATTGGAATGGAGGATTAAAAATGCCTACTGTGACCAAGGAGTTAATCTAAGGCAAACGTCAGCGGGACAACTGATTAAGGAAATGAGGAAGCTACTGCTCAGCCCGGGTCAGTTGAGGCCAGGCTGCTCTGGCTAACCGAGCACCTTGAACGTGCTTCATTCCCACCGGTCAGAGTATAACTATAGAAGCCTTGATCCCCTTTCACAATGGGCTTGTCAACACTGTATGGGTATTTTTAGACATCAGGAATGCGACGTGCAGCTTTATAAAATAGCTAGGAGGGTTTTCATTCTACTGTATAATAACCAGCCTCTGAGTCTGGGTTTGTGGGTTAGCGTTTAGAGCTGTGTTGTTTATTCGTTTGTGTTAAGCTTGAATGTTTTTTTTCTCAGGAGGCCATAATAGTCAATGTTAGCCAGTTTGTGCCGAGCTTGGCCGAGCCCCCTGGAAACCCCAGTCAACTCCTGACTGCGAGCTCCTCTCTCAGGCCCGGGTCCAGGATAGGGCCCCTGTGTGATTTTCACGCACAGGATCCGGTGAAACAGTGTGTTGAGCATTTCATATACAGGCAACAACAGATACTTTTAACAGCCAAAATGCTTCTTGAAGGAAGAGTTCAGAGTGGGTTCTTCCTGCTGTTGAGTGTCTCGCATTGTGCTCACTCGGCCTGCTTAAGTAGTGACACATCTGATTAGTAACTCCCCACACCTTCTCCCAATCCCAGGAGTACCGTGGCGCACATGCACACACACACACCACTTTTTTGCTAAACCGCAGGCCACTCCCGCACAGCCTCCTATTTTATCCGGTTTGTGATCTACTACAGGATAATGACGGTTTTGGAGTATCCAGATTGTTTGGACTGAACTGTTTGCACAGGCTTATGGTCGTGTTGGCTTCACCAGGCTTTGACCTTCTAACTACGATTTATCGGCAAGTGTGAATTGGCCGGTATGACGATCATCACCAAATGAGATGTTTCTGTCACAGGAAAGGGAGGTTTTGTTCTCCCTCCGAGTGGGGAAGGGAGACCCTACCCAAAGTGGAGGAATTCAAGTATCTTGTGATCTTCTCCAGCCTTGTTTACGGGTGAGTGTAGGCTTGGGCGTGAGATCGACAGGCCAGGCAGATGGGTGCAGCAATCACTGTAATGGATTATTGTGAAGAAGACATAGCTCCCCCCGAAGGCAAACCTGTTAATATCAGGGTTCCCATTGGTCATGGAATGTCTGGAATATCATGGAATCTTTTTTAGTGTAACTGCACCCTAAAATGTGTTTTTTGAGACGATTGATGAGGCACATCAATGTTGTTGTTCATATTAACAAAATTCCTGCAAACATCTGCATTTTATGGGCTGAAAACAGAAGTACACGTCATATTCGTTAAAAATCACCCCATGACCTTGCTGGTACACTTAGTACGCTCATACGTTTATCAGCGTTAATGTTAATGGGGTCCCCCTCTCAGCCACTGCCTTTCCCTCCCCTCACTCAGCTCCTTGATGCATTTTCCAGTGAATTGTGTGTGTGTGTGTGTGTGTGTGTGTGTGTGTGTGTGTGGAAGGGTATTTATGAGGGTGTGTGTGGGTTTGGCAATATATTTATTTATGTGTTCCCTTTAGTGGTGTATCGGTGCTTTCTCTGTGGTGCAATAGATGTACCCCACAGGCCCACTGCCAGGGGGGTGGGGTTACTGTCAGAGGATGGGTTGGTCTCATTGGGGATTAATACGGTTCTGGGGAAAGGTCAGGCTGATAATGGTGTCAGCTGCCTCTGTCCAGGAGGAAAGCACTAATTACAGCTGTAACGTGCGGAGACTGACCGGCCTGTCACATGCTGGAGCCCCAGGAGGTTGAGATGTGGAGAGCACCTTTGCTGCCCTGTGGACAACAACTCTGTTATAAACCATGTTCCCCGGGCTCCTCTCTTTATATCTGTCTTATGCTTTGGTGTCCTGCTCTGATAAAGGTTAGTTAGGCACTATCAATACAGCAGTAGCACTTACGGCTGGGCGATATGGACCAAACATCATATCCCGATATATTTAGGTTGAATACTGATACATGATATATATCGTTATTTTCTATAAAGTGGGTTTAATGTTCAGGAGGATAAAAAACAGGAAGCCTGAAAGGAAATGTGATTTATTTTTTATTTTAATTTTTTTTTATTTTTAGTGACTTAATTGTAGTTGGTTAAATCCATAGCAGAGGGGTTGTAAATATTGCAGTGACAGTTTAATCCACATTTGTTTACCGGTACCTTGTCATACTAGCTGGCTACCTGTATCTGTTTGTCAGAAATGGAAAATGAGCATGTGACTGAATATCTGCTCTCTCATTGGCTAAAAAGAAGTGTGTGAATATAACTATATTGATATAAACTATATTGTCTAATTTTATATCTCTTTTGAAATTATACCGATATAAATTAAATATCGCCCAGCCCTACTACACTACACTCAATACAGGCTCAAGTCATGCGTGCCTTACCCCTTTTCTTGTGTTGAGTAAGGTCAGGAAGGTTGTAATATTCTAATAACCCACTCTGTGTTTATCTGACTGAATAATTTATGTTTGTCCTCTGCTATGCTGAAGAGGCTCCATAATTACCAGTCCCTATAGAGTGGCTGTGTTTATATTGACCGTCGCTCTTCTCTTCCATTGTGCTCATTAAGCAATCAATCTTAAACTGCCAAACTAATATCCTTCCTCTCTGGAGATTGTTATACATCAGCTTGTATCTCCTCGACTTGACCTGCTGTAACTCTGTACACTGCAATTTGTCAGTCATCATTGTCACACGTCATTTGTCTCACACACAGACGGCGGCTGCTGCTAGCTTGACCGGCTACCAGGAAGGTCCACCACATCTTCTCTAGTTGGTATCTCTTCACTGGCTACCAGCTAAATATAGAATATATTATAAGGTGCTGTTTTTAAAGAAGTACATGAATTGTCTCCATTGTACGTATGCCACAGTCACATTGTACATTACCCATCCAGGCCCCTTGGATCGTCTAACTAGATACTGTATATTTCTCTATTCCATGGTCTCGACTAACGGCCAGGCCCCACTAAACACGTAGCATATGCGGAGCGGAATGTATCTTTTTACTGGTTACACCTGCAGTGCACATATGGAGAGTAATGTCCTGTTTACCGGTAGCTTGCTTTAAAAATAATCCTTGACAGAAGTTCAAGGATTACACCTCGCGTAAAGACAGTTTTCATGAATATAGACAGTTTTTTAAACCATTTTTACAGATCTCCACAGTGTATATACGCACCACTTGCGCACTGCTCTCACGCCTAATGTAGCCGGTTCCATTGATTATTATGGAAGCGCAGCTTTGTAGCATGTGTTACTGTAGGTGTTGGACGTTACCTGGCTGCAATGGTGATCGCACTTTTTCTCTTGTGGCCTCTAGACTTTGGAGTAATCTACCCTTGGCTGTATCTCTAGGGCAGGGCTATTCAACTCCAGTCCTGGAGGGCCGCACCCTGCATGTTTTAGATCTCTTCCTGCTCCAACACACCTGATTCTAATGAATGGGTCGTTATCAGGCTTCTAACAACCTTCAATCAGCTGTGTTGGACCAGGGAGAGATCTAAAACATGCAGGGTGCAGCCCTCCAGGACCGTTGAATAGCCCTGCTCTAGGGTACAGCTATACCAAGTTCTGGACTAAACCGTTTGTGTGTATTTGCTACTGAACTGATTGAACTCCGCTGAGCCAGTGCTGGCAACGTCATGTGCCTTCAGTAAAATGCATATGCTTTCTATCCATGACAAATATGGTCCTCCTTGCACCAGAAGCCCTGTAGGGCTAATGACATCATTTCCTTTGACACAATCTATAGTCCAACTAATGGGACCTGTAAGGGAAAATGGCTACGTGCCAGCCGGCATGCGTTCAGCCCTTCAGCCAGGGCCAGGTGTGTGTGTGTGTGTGTGTGTGCTCGCACGCACTGCCAATATGTGGATTGCCTCAGGACAGAGTCTCGCTACTAACAAGGTCACAGCTCAAGGCGGGGCAACTAAATGTTGTAAGCGACACGCGCACGCGCTGTCACACGCACGCACAAACGCATCTTGAGGCGAGGGCTAGAGCTGGCCATGCTGTCGCCATGGAGACGGGACTGTAACCACCTGACCCACATCCTCGCGAGAGAGAGAGAGATAGAGAGAGAGAGCGCGAGAGAGAGTGTGTGTGTGTGGGGCATGTCTGAATCGTTGCGTGATTACCAACCAGTTCCTCCCTCCCCACCCCCTCTTCCCCCTCCCCCTCCTACATGAGATGGAAAGCCAGAGGGCACTTCTGCCACTCACACCTCAAATGTCACACTGGGATGCAGGGAGTGATCAGACAACACCGTAACAAGGGCTCTGGCTGACCTGAGTGTGGGAAGCCTGTGAGAGGGCAGACCCATAACACAGCATGTCAGAGACCTGCAGCTGACACTACAGCCATGCTTTAGATATACAGGTTGAATGCATTCTGTTGTCGTTTAATCTGACTGAGCGGTAATCAATCAACAAACCCGTTATTTGAATATAGTGTAGCACATTTCATACAGGTACGCTACTGTAATGTAATGATGATTGCATAAAATAAATTTAATAAAACACCAGACAACCATCAGATATGCACCTAGACCAAATAAAAGTAATATATACAAGACGAGTGCTTAAGAGCACTTAAGGGAAAAGAGGCTTAAAAACGTCAATGCATCTGCCTTGGGTCTGCATACCGTAGCATTCCGCAGCATATTTCTAACTCCAAATGGCACTGAATGTCAGTTTTTAAGACATAATCTTACGTAGTTTTATCAGTTATTATTTTAGTGAATCTCAGTTTACATCCCTGCCGGACTGTCTGCTGCTCTCATTCAAACACCGTTCCTTCGAGAGTCTCGTTGGTCTTGAATGTAACCGGCTCTTTGATGTCTTTATTTAGGACAGCTTCAAGCTTGCTTGTCTACCCGCCCCTAAACTCTCCCCCCCACCCACCCCTTCATTTAATCGTAAGAGCCCAACAAAAATAAACGTCTTGTTTGTTCAGGATGGGAACAATGAGACTAGACTGTGAACACCAGGCTCAGCTGTGTCGAGCGGAGCAGCTCTTCCGTCCCGCTCTGGGAAACAAACTGCACGCGCGCACGCACACACACACATGCGCGTGTACCAAGGGGAAGAATAAGACCCCCAGCCGTCATCAGGACGTTGTGGAAAGGAACTGGAGGTGGGGGTAGGGGGGTGGGGGTCTAGCAGTAAATATGCCTGAGAGGTCAAATAATAATATTGGATAAGGCAGCAATGAGGGGCTTTCTTTTAGCACAGGCGTGTCAAATGTAATTTGGATAGTCTGCTGGTTGAAAAGGCCAAACGAGCTGCAAAGTGATATTATTTCCCTCCATCATTGTAATAATAATTATGATCTCAGTAATAACAAGCCAGATCATCTAAGTTATTCTTTCATAAACGTGCTGTCCTCGTTGCACTCGAGCTACGTGATGTCTGCCCCATAACCAGTCTCCTTAATAATACAATGCCACAGCCCTCACACCAGTGCAATATCTGGGTGTAAGAGGCTAGGGGCGTCTAGCATCCAGCAGCTTGGTGCTAACCAGGCTGGTACCTGGGAAGGCTGTATGGGGATAAAATGAAACGCTAAAATCTAATCTCATATCATTCCCTGTATTAATACTGTATTATTGGGTGAACCGTTTTTAATTATATAAAGGTAGGATGGGCACATCTGCAATATTTTCAAACGCAACTTGTTCTTTTTGAGGTGGGAGGATTTTCAGTCGGTACAAATGTATTGATTAACAATTAAAAACATTTCCTGCTTCACGCAAGTTTGACAGACTAGCTGCTTGCACATACTATATGTAATAATAATAAATAATGCAATCATGCATTATTTATTATTACAGGATGCATTTATTAAAAAAGTAGCAGAAAATAAGATGTGCTTTCCTGTTTGATGTTGGGAATGAGTCTAGTCTTATGGAAGACACTGCTGGTCATTGCTGAACCTGTGTTGTGGGCTTCTGTTCATGTCATGAGACCTAAGGTGCATTCACAATTGGTTTGCAAACCTATTTTGCTTTTGCATTGTCTTCGCCGTGAACGTTTTTGAACAATAACAAACTGTTTGAGGAGGTAGTTCTCGGCGAACACGCGTTGAAGCTGGACGAAGGGCGACAGTTTAAATCTAATATTTTTGAAATGTTTACACAAATCGTTCAAAGTTCAAAGCATGAACGTCACAAACGTTCGCTATGTTCGCCAATTCTGAACACACCTCTGGACTCTATGGTTTTAATGATTGTTTCTTTCTCTCTGTCTCTATTTCTGGTTTCGTCTATTCCTATTCTTGCTGTTTTCCTCTTGCTTTGTGCTTCCTTTTACTTTTATGGCCTTTTCTACGTCTCTCTTTGCATCCGTCTCATTCTGCATTGTTCCTGCCCTGGTTCCTCTGCTGTCTCCTGTGTGACAGGGGAAATATACTGGTGGGGATGGGCTCATCTGTCATGCTGCTCTCGCCGTTTCCTGCCCTCCCACTCCAGACTGATGGCTTTTTAACAAACTGTGTGTGTGTGTGTGTGCGCGCGCGCGCGCGCCTGTTTGTGTGCACAGCAGTCATTCAATCAGTAACCATGTAGCCCTGCCTGTCTGCCCACAGCATGTCGGCGTGTGCTTTCCATTAGTGACATGTTAAACCCGTGGGAGCCACGTAACAGTGGCACATTGCCATGTCGGGTGTCAAGTATCACAGAGGCACTGGGGGTTGACCCACGTTGTGTCTCTGTTGTGGCTGGCAGTCCAGTTTGTAGGTCACGTACGGTAGCAGTTAGCTTAACACTTGACCCTCTGTTGCTGCCCTCCGCGTCAAACAACAGTGTAATGTCTGGTGCTTGGCTGTGTGCCTGTGTTCTGTTGACTTCCATTACCTCATGTTTACAGTAGCAACTCCAGGAATATAAAGACCGGACTAGGGGTGGTGGATGATACAGGACAATAGCCTGGTGCGTAACTATACTCAAAATTAACTTTGCGAACAGGGTCTGGACGCGCTCGGTTTGTGATTGTCTTTGCGTCCTAATATGCGTAGACTAGGCAGGATAATTTTCAAACTATTGGAGTAGCTTTTAACCAATCAATGTTGCTACAGCGGTTTGTGTCGCTTCATCTAGCTCTACCACCATTTTGAAACAAAGGTTTGTCTTCAACATTATTGGACTATTGCACTATACTAATGCGTTGACTGATTCATGATAATAAACAAAAAGGAATAAACAGACTTTGAAAAACCCATGTGAATAGCCTAAATGTGAAACTGTTTCACCCCAAATGTTTGGTTTCTAGGCCACAGCCACTTGAGTTCTCAAGCCACTGCCGGATATGACGTCACGCAGTCTAGACGAATAGACCACGATCAGCTTTGCAGACAGATATAATTGAGAATCAAAATGAATTTAAAAAAAAACAAGAAAACTGCTGAGTACATACAAATATTACAAATATTTTAAATAGTTTAAAAAACTGTTTAAAACAAATTTTGTATTTGCTGAGGCTGAATAGTTTTGCATGTGGGTTGTATATACTTATCAAGGGTCTGCTAAAGTCTACACACACTTAACGCTTTAGTAAGGTACAGTAACAAGGTAACAGCTTGACACTCCACGTTTTGTTGGCTAATGTTGTCAAGGCTCATTCTCACTTTTAATTGAACTGTTGATGCTCCCACAGAGCTCATCTGTCTCCTGTGTGGCAGGCCAGAGCAAATATACTGTACACACAACGTCTTGCTTGCTTGCTTGACTTTGAATTTACCAACAGCATAATATGTTGTGCAAAATTGCGGGGTAAAAATTGCACACTTCCTGATGCACTCATTTCTTATTATTATTTCTATTAATAATCTTATTGTTTCCTTAATGGTTTGTGGTTGCTCGTACCGGTGCTGTCTGCTTACTTTGCAGGGCAAATATATTTATCTGTACCGTGACGCAAGATGGGCCTCTCGCAAGCAAGTCTTTACAGATGTGTTAAACCTGTGCAAAAATGTAGAACAGCAGCTCATGTGACCTTTCAGTCCTTTTCTTTTTTTTTTCTCATGGTTAAAATATAAATAAATATTTAAAAGCTTCCAGCAATATATATATATTAAACCATTTTGCCCCCCTCCCCACCTCCCAATATCCTCTACTCCAGTTCCCCTGTCTTTGTGCTGTCTAAACCTAGCAGCTCTCTTTTGTCCCCAGCGAGACCCTTCCAGTCGCTTTATGCTGTGTTTGCTTATCTGCGCCCTGTTACCCACTGCTGTTTTATCTCTCTCTCTCTCCCCCTCCCATATTTGCCTTCCTCCCTCATCTTTATCCTGACCTCCCACTATCTAAGGTCAGTGTGTCTTACTACAACCTGATGCTTACAGGCTCTGTCCAGACCACCCCAGCCCCTCTCCTCCCACGAGACTCCCTCATTCTCCTGCATGTGTGTGTGTGTGTGTACAAATCAGCCCCATAGCTGCAGTACTAGTATATCTGCTGAGCGAGTTATGACAGGAATGTGGGCTGACGTGAGCAGACACGTCCGCCACCCGGGCACAGCAGACAGAACGGGAATGGGACCATGTCCATGAACTGGTGATCTTGAGCCAGACCTTGAGCCATACAAATTGCTCATCTGGGGGAGATCAGCTAGAGGTGGAGGGTTGGTGGTGAGCTGTCTCGAGGACGCAGATTTAATTGTGAGCGTCGATGTGTGTATTGATCGCATACAGGCTTGCTGCGCTCAGCAGAAGATGATGGGTGAATGTCTGTCAGCCATTGTATTTGTCAAATGAGACATTGTGTTTCCTCAGATACTGTACCTCTGTTTGTGTGTGTGCGTGCGCGCGCGTGTGTGTGTGTGTCTTTGTGGAAACAGCCCAACACCCTGCCCAGAACATAAGAGCTTTAAAATACATATATGTACATTATTACCTCTTCATTTGTGTTTTATTTCAATACTGCCTCAGGATTTGTTGAGGCAGTATTGATCTGGAATTCCTAAGGTTCTAAAATCTGGGAGCATATATACAGTACGTCGCATTTATTGGAGGAACCGCTGCGTGGTCATCGTGACTGGGAGTCCATCTTAGAGCTCGGGTTGTCCGACCTACAGTGAAGATTTATACACACAGTCCCTCTGGCCATGAACCCGTTGGGTCGTGGAGGAGGAAATAACTGTCCAACAGGACAGCCTGGAAGTGGAAACAATGGCACGCAGGAAATCTTCTGTCCGCTATTATCACACACTGGGGACGGTGAACGAGCATGATGCGAAAGGTGATTAAGCTGTGAGAATCACACACACACACACACAGGACGTGCTGCAGTCCATGTTCCTGTTTTAAAGCCGCACAGCATCTGCGCCACCGGAAAGAAAGAGCTGGATGATGATTTATGTTTCTGTCATTCTTCTCTCTCCCATCTCTCTCCCATCTCTCTCTCTCTCTCTCTCTCTCTCTCTCTCTCTCTCTCTCTCTCTCTCTCTCTCTCTTCCCTCCCCTGTAAAATATTGCTTGTGTGCAACAAACAGTCTCTGTATTCCCTAGTCGTGACTCTGGCAGTCTGTGTGTGTGCTCCACAGAACATCGACGTGACCAACTTCAGCAGTAGCTGGAGTGACGGCCTGGCGTTCTGTGCTCTCCTGCACACCTACCTGCCCGCTCACATCCCCTATCAGGAGCTGCTCAATCACGACAAGGTCACAAACCGTCACAAACCACACCGCCTTTGTGTGTTTAGAGGCTGTAATAACACCTTGCAACACGGAGCAACAGGATTTTAATATTTACAAAGAGATAAAACAAACAGAAGACAGGAAGGGTACACTACGGATAATACAATTGGCCACACAACATTAAATATAGGTGTAACTTACAGGAAGTTGGCTAATAATTATGCAATATCTTGTCTATGGTATGATCTTGCCAAGATAGGTGAGAGCATCTGCAAACTGTCACAGTTCACTTGAAATAGTGTCATCTGTTACAGTATGTTACGGTATATACAGTATGATGCAGAGCTATGGGCTCCAAGCGGCAATCATTTTGTGGGGGTAAAAACTGTGCAAAAACAAATGTCTGAAATAAATCTTGAGTTGTTTAATGACAATGGTTCTCCTAGAGGGTCGTAACAGCACAGCGTACTTCTTGCAGCTAGAATAACAAGAGGCACTCTCTAGGCTTGCGTCTTGACCGAGTCATCCTTTCATTAATGTACATACTTTGTTGTTAGTTTCTTAATACAAAGTGTCGTAGAATTTAAAGGGCCGTAAACAAATTGCCCACTATTAAAGTTATAGTCACATTCAAATACACCAAATATCTTTTCGCGTTCCGAAAAAGATTCTGACACTTCTGCTAATACTGCTATTATTACACAGCCATGGCTCCTACTAATACAACTACGACTTTCACAATAAATAGGAGCATAAACAAAGTGGCGAACACCACTCACAACAACAAAGCCGCAGCACTACGCTTTGCTTCACAATGCGTATCAATATGTGAGGCTGCGCTGCGGAGGGATATTGTTTTGATTTGAGCTTGAAGTTAGCAAGCGTTCCCGTGAATGACTGAACCTGCCTTTAAGTGAGAGACCCTGAGAGAGGTGAATTGGATATGCGGATGGCCAGGCCAGTCCTCCGTAAACAATGAGGTTCCTCTCTTTTGCTCTAATGTTGATTCAACCAGCAAACAACATTAAAACAATAGACATGCACCTGGAGAGTCAAGCACCTCACAGCAGATGTGACAAATCGGTATTAATGTAGTAATGTACGTGCTTGTGTGAATGTGTGACATAAAACTGGTGGCAGTGATATTGTGCGCCCCTGTCTATATGAATAATTGATTAGAAGCATATTGGCTTTAATATCTCTTGCTGAGTGACTTTCCTAGCACACTCAGACATCCAAACACAAGACTCTTCCCAGGTCTTTGCCGTCCTCTTCCAGAAAGCCCATTACGCTCTTTTAGAAATTGGTTTATGTTTATTCTGTATACTGGGAGGCTTTTAAGTTTTAATAAGAGAGTGGTATATTTTATTCCTAACTAGCCCTCTAAAGCTACACTGAAGGCCAATCCTTTTTGTTAATAAGGATTCATATTTTATAAAAACATGGACCCATTAACTCAGTCTGAACATGTATTGATTCATGCGTCGGAGTTAGTGGAACATTAGTGGTGCCAAATGACAACTGATTTGATGTCCAAAATGACGGGTAACAAGATCTGATTATCGAGCCTGCCCTCTCATTCACACAGATGCAGTGCATTGAGCCACATACCATTTACAAAAATACACTAGAGCAGCTCTAAATGCAATTTTCAAGTTACATTAGCATAGAAACACAAATGCTCTTAAAGATAACTGGAGCTACCTCACGGGCATTGCATTGTGTCTGTGTATTTTTTATTTTTCCAACTCTGTTGTTGTTTAAAGCGCTACGTGTTGAACTGACATTGTAATACAGAGACCTCCGGTTTTATTGTGCCCTGACAACCCATTTGTTTTTTCTACAGGGCCGGAATCTGACCCTGGCTTTCCAGGCTGCTGAGAGTGTTGGCATCAGACCATCCCTGGTGAGTTGAACATGACTGCACACAGACACACACACAACACAGACGAGTTGACATACCGGTATCTATTTTTGCCAAACTATAGGAGGAATGTTCTAACTTTCCATACAGAAAAGAGTCCCAAACTATTTTCATTACAGGCTATGGGTGCTGTTATATAATATGCAACTAAGATCTTGATTGCATTAAGCCTTTGTTATAGTGTGAACTGTGTAATACCACATGATTTGGCGAAAATCATGTGAAAAATTTACTTTAATAAAGTATTCATATTTTTAGTTTTTGTCATTTTAGGCACCTTGTAATGCTCTCTTAAAAATGTGAAATCAAAAAATTGTACAATGTTATTAGTGCATATTTGTTTATTGAAACATTCTAAGGTTTTCGCAGTTAATCATTGCACACACGGTCAAAAACCATAGCAGTAGCATTATGTATTTGGTATTAGTTTTAGATTAGATTTTCCCTTAATTATATTTTAAGTCAGAGGAACTTCTACAATACAAAACCTGCCCACCTATAGTTTCACAGTATCACAATAGTATCACAACGGTTGCTATTTCTTATGAAAATCATACTATCACGCATATTTACATAACATATTTGGAAAACATTATAGTTCATAATGCATGTACATGCATAGCAGCGCACACACTATTACAGTAATATCAAGGACATGCGATCACAGAGCATTTATATATTGGCATGTGAACACTCAGTACATGTCAAGTTAACTCCTCACACACAAATCTTGTCATGCGAACATGTAAGAAAGAAATTGGTTGGGTTTATCAGATTCTTTTAAATCTGCTGCCACTGCCAGCTGAAATTAATTGTTTTTCTCTTTCATACATTTACAGTTACTATTTAAAGTGTTAAAGTTTTACTTTTGAAAATCTACACGTATGAGTTCATAAGTATGACAAAGCTCCCATTGTGGGCAGGCAGGGTATTTCCATATAGTTTCTACATGTACACTACCAGAGAAGCACAACCATAACATAACATTAGCATCATGTATCCAGGTAACTAGGCAAGGATTCCGTATGAACATGACTAAATGGACCCAAGAGTAAATACAATCGATAAGTAACAGGCTAGACATTAGCCTGTTACTCGAACCATTGTTATGACACTTTGACTTCCAGAAGGACATGAGAACACTGGAGCAATCCCAGATATAATAGCTGTGGTCTAACCAAGTCGCCAGCATTGAATGTCAAACTTTAGAAGGGGAGACTTCCCACCACCAGACGAGCAGAGGCAGTACTTTCTTGGAGCGCCGGGCCCTCTCTTCCCGTTACTTAAAGCTGACCCACGGCAAGGCCTTTGTGACGCACAGTTGTGGGAAGCCTGATTTATTCTGACTCATGACGTTCCAGGAGGATTTAGCTCAGAGCAGCTAGATACGGCTTGAGACATGCCAAGATCAATTTATCTTAATGAGCGTCTACCGTTCCCATTTAAGAATGTTGACCCAGTGGACACATATTAAATTAATCGTAAATAATTAAAATGAGCAATGATCAATGATGTCATCAATGTTTGCCCAGGTTTATATATCTTCTTCCACAGTGGGGTTTCTGTGAGGGGGATATTGGGGTGGGGGTTTGGGCCATAATACAATTTTTATTATAGCTCTTAATCAACCGATGGTTGTATTAACCACAAATATACTGCAAATGTGTGAATAAATATGAAGACCTTTGCAAAGGTCATAATGGTTGTACAGCTGCCCTGTCCCCTAGTTCCATAGTGAGAAGCTAGTCTCTCTTTCTCTATCTCTGTGATCTCTCTTCTCTCTCTCTCTCGATCTGTCTGTCTCTCTCTCTATCTATCTCTCTGTGATCTCTTCTATCTCTCTCTCGATCTGTCGGTCTCTCTATCTATCTATCTATCTCTATCTCTCTGTGATCTCTCTTCTATCTCTCTCTCGATCTGTCTGTCTGTCTGTCTGTCTATCTACCTATCTATCTGTCTGTGATCTCTCTTCTCTCACTCGGTCTGTCTTTCTGTCTATCGATCTCTATCTCCCTGTGATCTCTGTTCTCTCTCTCTCACCCAGGATGTCGCTGAGCTAATGCAGACGGACAGACCCGACTGGCAGAGCGTCATGCAGTACGTGTCGCAGATCTACAGGTACTTTGAGACCTGACTGCCACAGGAGCAGCAGGAGCCAAGCTGGGAGGCACAGTGGAACTTTCTGCCCAATCCCACACACCGCACCTTTACCCCACCAAAGACTGAACAGCATTTAATAACGCTTTTCAGGCCTCCCGTTACATGACCTACTACCCATAATTATGCTTGTACCTGTTACACGTTCTACAGCACAGCTCTCTACTCATTAGGCCTGTAAACGCCCTTAGCGTTGTGGTTTTCTGTCCTTCATTACATGACACTGCAGTCGACACGGTGGTCCAAATTCACTGAGGCTGTGGCGTGAGAGCTGTCAGTCATTGGTGACCAGTGTGTCTTACCCAGTAACATGTTTACATTTTAGGCCTTGTTAGGTGCACAAAAACACTAGAAATTGAAGACACATTTGCCAGATATATACAGACTTTTACACTTATCATTCCCTAACCCACTCAATGCCATTGGCTTTTGATTGATTGATTTATTTATTTAATATTCACGTATATGGTGAGAGGTTGAATGGGAGAGTTAGTCGGAGAAGCAACAACCCTTTTATGGTTGATTTATTTAAATGACTAATTCGGCAGTGTTGGCACGGTTGCCTCAACCATCACACTGCTGGGAAAAGCTTATTCATGTAACTGACAGTTAAGGTGCATTATTTGTGAATCAGATGCTCTTATTTCAAGTACTGTACATATCAATTTTTTCCATATAACACAAATGCAAAGCTGTCTAGACGTGCATGTCAGGACTAGGAAATTATATGAGGTTATTTCTTCATTGTCAGGTGTTCCATTGTTGAATACTTTTGTGAATTTGGTTAAGTTGGAAATGATGAATCCTAATTGTGAGCACGTATAGGATATAAAACAAAGTGAATTTGTTATTGAAGTTGTACTTTCTACACATCACCTCGTATAGAGATATTAGGTCAGGCAGGGTAGAGTTTTAACTGATGCCTTCATACAGTATGCTCCCAGCTATATTCTAGGGTGTCCAGTTCATAAGACGTACACTACAATGATCTACCGTTACAACAAGACTGATTATTTTTATAGAAATATATTTTAGAATAAATTGATTGACTTCTGCTGTTGCTGTTAAACATTGACTGTATTTTATTATTGCAGCTGTAACTAAGTTAAGAAAGGAATAACACATGTTAAAATCTGAGGCATGTTAATGGTGGTACAAATTCGACATGTTTGCAGGTAGTTATTTATTTACATGATGTGATGTTTCCTGAAGAGGAGAAATGTTTCAAATGTTTTCTATTTTTCAAGTTTGGTTTGAAGGCCTCTTGGATGGCTATTGACCAATAAAGGATCACGTTTTATTAACCATTGTGTTTTAATTCAACAAGCTTTACAAAAAAAAAGGTCTTATCCTTTAATGTATTGTGTTAAAGTAAGCATGTCCGGGATTTACTGTGGCTTTTCCATTAAGTCCATTAAATATTCATTGTTATGCCATGTTCCATATACATATGCATTGGAAAGAACAACAGTACAAAATCTACTCAATTGACTAGAATTACTGTAGATATATTGATAGCAGTAGCAATTACTCATGCAACTGTGTAAATAAATAAGATCTAATAAATAAATAATATCTAATATATATATAATAAAAGGTAATTACCGAATTATTAAAAAAATACCGGTTAACGTTTGCTTTTGAAAATACTAGGTTGATTGAACTTTGTGTTATGCAAGTGATTTAACTAACAAGTCGAATGTCCTCATAGTATTACTTTTGGTTAAACCCTTAATTCTAGGCATGCTTTATTTGCTTAATATAGGATACAGTAGCTTGTAAAACGTGGGGTTTTGACGTCTTTATATTTAACTGGTGCGTAATTAGACTACCATACAGGAATTGCCCGCTCGTCTTTGAAATTCTAATTGTTGTGTCTGTTGTGGGAAGCGTCTGTGTGATTGTATGGCTGTTTGAGGCGTGGCTACGGCCGTGTAATTGACTTTCTCTAGTTGAAAGCTAGTGTTGGGGGAAGTTGGGTGTCAGTCTGCTGGTTTTACCGTTCATAGCGCAGAGATCCGCGCAGCGCTTAATAGCCAAGGTGGTCGATGCTCCTTTTGAAAATATCGCCAGACAATGCAAACGTTAAAAAGGGTAAGCGCTTTCGCCAGGTCTATTTAATTTTTAAGTGACAAGTTCAGTCATAACGTGTGAGTTTGGTGCATTGCTCCACTATAGTGGGCTGTACTGTGTTGCTGTGCATATTAAAACAAGTTCTTCTCTTGTTCTTTCTCAACAGATGGGTGTTTATGCAAATCACACTTGGGGATTTTTCCTGGATTACAGCAAAAAGACTTGTGGATTTGGATCTAGCTACGTTGCATGATAGTTCTTTGAATAGTCTCACTAGTTGCTGAGATGAGTCAGTATTACATAGTAATTGAACTGATAATTGCAGGTCTGTCTATATCAGGCAATGTGTTGGTTTGCTGGGCTGTGGCAATTAACACCACTTTGAAAAACGCCACGAACTACTTTTTGGTGTCTTTAGCAGTTGCAGATATTTTGGTTGGTTGCCTTGCCATTCCTTTTGCCATAACCATCAGCATCGGCATACATCTGGACTTCTATGGATGTCTTTTCCTGGCATGTTTTGTTTTGGTACTGACACAAAGCTCCATATTTAGTCTCCTTGCCATTGCTATTGACAGATATTTGGCCGTCAAAATCCCTCTTAGGTAAGTTACGTATTCTTTGGCTGAATGTAATAGGCTATGTCAGATCTAGGATAAATCACTGTCAGACACCGATTTTGAGAAGAGTTATCGGTTATTGTTTGTTTTATTTTAAGGAACAGAATTATAATTATAATTCTGTTTAAAACTGACAGATCAATTTCACCATAAATGATTATCAAATGAAATGTATTGCATTGCTTGTATTTGGTAGACTATTCAACTTGCAGTAGCCAATAATCTTGTGATGACAGCTTTCAGATAAATGTATGCATATAGCTAATTTGTAGTAGGATATACTGTCTCACGCTGCAGGAGTCCACGTGGTTTCGTCATAGGTTACAATCACGTGGTAAATACCTGTGGTTAGGTTATTGAACCAGTTCCCACAGAACCGGTTATTTGACATGTTTCTTAATATGTGAGGTCCAAATAGGACTTGACGTACCTGCAGGCTTTAATTCAGGCCAATAAATGACCATAGCCTACTGTATAGTAAACCGGTGCAGTGTCCTGTGCAGTGTGCGCCCAGAGCGACCGCGACCACAGTCTACAGCAGCCTAGATACGGGACCACCTAGCTTGTATCTAACTGGCGGACATGTGGGAACTGTCACGTAAGAAAGGTGATGACTAATACTGTGTGGCTATTGATTATGTTCTCAAGTGGGTATGGTCTTTTAATCCCATGCGTGACGCCCGTGGTCAATAACTGGCTTCTGTATATTGAAGCGAAACACTGCTGCTAATCTATAGTTAACAGTTGAAGTAGCACAGAATTGCGCTCTCATATATTTACTTTATCTATCAACAACACAGACCATCAGAATCATCCCTCCCTTGAAAGATTGATTAGCGGTAGGTAGCGCGAACACGCCTATTTATTTGAGAGTTTGAAAGAGTTTTCTGAGCCCGCTAAAAAGAACGAACGCGTAAACTCAACCAAAAACCCAGTCCGGAGTCGGTCGGTTTTTGTCTTAGCAATGACCCCATGAGTACGCGCATCACGATTGACAGGCAATTGTTAAATTCACTGGACCAATAAGGGAAAAGAGAATCAAAATTGATTTATGAAAGGCAGAGCAGATTCAGAATTTCACTTGCGGATTGCCTAAAATTGTAAAATCGTATGCTGTAGTTAGTAGGTCGGAAACCTACTAAAATCTAATAAGAATTACAGTATAGGCCTATATAATCTAAAGCTATACATATATAGGCTAAGATTGTTGATATTTGTACTTAATCAAAACAACACCTCTCCATTCAATGCTACATAGGGTGCTCCCTCCGAAGATCTGCCCCCTACATTGGAGACCCACTTAGAAGGCCTAATAGGATAGGGGGCCAGTATAGCCTCCCGAGACAATCATGATCTTGCAAGCTTAAGTTTAATTTATCCGTGAGAGTCAGTCTGGAATGTCTAGGAATCATTGCGGAAGTGTTCAGTAGTAACTGAACTTACCAATAAGTGTCGTGTTTAGAGCTATACGGGCGTGGTTTACGTGTGCCGACAGCAAAAACAACCAGATGGATCATCCAATCAAATGCCAAGTATTGTTTTGAAAGTACCTGCACTTTACAGTTTCGATGCATGGCTCTCCAGATGGACTCGAGACAACAATCCAACTGGCATGTCAGGTTAGGGGGACAGGCGGCAGTTTCAGGAAACCCTGACACTGTATTAATCCACCTCACCTACTTTTTTTTATTGATGATGGCACTGGCAACTGAAAAACTTACCTCCATATCTGCTTCTCATGGTCAAATCAAATAAATCAATTAATTGGTTGACCTAATGATAGCTTCCCAAAGACCATTTGTCTTGTTTACTTAATTTTTCACGTGCTAAGCAAATTGCTTTTAGTACCCCCACAGCACTGAAAAAGATCCAAATAATGAATCTCATCCAACTATTGTCTGAGATGCTAAGAAGCCACAGGATCAATATTACTGTAGCCATTTGCCCTTTTATTGATCATTCCTGTAAAAGGCCCCCCATTCACTATGTATGCATGTACAGTATGTACAGTACATGTATGTTGTACTTGTTTTGTGTACAGTGGCACCACGTTCATTGATCTAGCTGCACATTAAAGGTAGGGTCAGTCACCTGATAACTTAAGAGCTCAAATCAAAACAGTATCGCTCCGCGGCACTACGTGGCGGTGCCTCACACATCAAAATGCATTATGAAGCAAAGCGTAGTGCTACGGCTTTGATGATACGAGCGGTGTTCGCCACTTTTTTTATGTTGACATTTACAGAGCCAAGGCTGTGTAGCAGTGTTCGCCGCTTTATGTTGTTATTTACGGAGCCAGGGCTGTGTAGAAATATCAGATTCTTTTTTCAACACTCAGAGAACGGTAAGATAGCAAAATGCGAGGAGTTGTTTGGTTAATTTGACCAAACGGGCATTAGCTTACATTTAGCTTCCAATAGCTGACTTGACCTATACTTGTATATAGAATTGACACTTCCTTTATCCTGGCACCATTTTAGATTTTCAATTCAGGGATGAATTGTGAAACATCTGTACTGTGGCTCTATATGGCCTAATGCAATTACATTATTCCTATATTTCTACCCTCCAAGAAGACATTAATGTCTTGGTGATGGCTTTTTTACCACATAATTGCATTTTATGGTTCAACCCAAAATAATGTTTCAGGCACACACACACAATACAGTACACACATGCGCACGTGATGAATGAGAATCGGCTGCATGTGCATACTTAGTTCATGTCCATAGTGATGTGAGGGCTGTATGTGCTCGTGTGTGTGAACTTTGTAATGTTGGGTGTGTGTCTAGGGTAAATGTTGTCTCCCAGATGAGAGTGTTTTCACAGATGGTTAGTTGAAGGGAAAAGCCAGAACCAGATGTTTTTAACTCCTGTGAGATGGAGGGGTTGCACACGTTCCTCTAGCCCTTTCATTTCCTCTGCTCGTTTCCCAGAAAGAGTAGAGTAGTGCTGTATGTGCGCTGCAAAATGAAACCCTGGCTGAGCCTAAAGCATCCGTCTTTGTGGCGTTTTCCACGCCCACGTTAACACCAGTGACCGTCTCATCCTAGCTCATCTGCTGGACAGCGTCTGCTGTGACTCAACATATTTCCATCTCTTGTTCCACAAATAACAGTTCAGGCTTACATTGCTCCCTGCAGTCCCAGACCCTAGTCAGCCATCATCTGTAACGCGTGCTTGTTTCACAATGTAGGATGTGGCTGGCAGCACTTTCAGTTATCATTTTGGATGTTTGACAAATGACATGTAAATGCTGCAGACCATGTTTGGTTGGAGGTAGCCTTTGCCCAATAATCTGATTGAGCATCTTTTTTTTTGTTAATCTAAAAGCAATGATTATTGTTGAAGGATAAAGGACTGTCCTGTCTGTGAGATGATAATATTGGTGACTTATTAAAGTAACTTTATCCATTTACAAAAGATATGTCCACCAAAACCTGGAAGAACATAAAATACACTAAGGCCATTACATTCTATCAGAATCTTTTCCTTTAGAAGTTAATTGACTTTAAATTGAGTTTTGGGTTTAACATCTACTGCAGACAAATGGTTAATTAAAGGCAAGCTTTTTATTATTATTTTATTATTTCACAAATTATTATTATTTTTTTTATTGAGACGAGGAAGAGGAAGTTTAACAACCCTTTTTTGTTAAGAGAAGAAATTTTGTTTTGTTGGCGGGTTTATGGTTCACCACCTGTTTTCATAACTTTAATTTTTGTTTACAATATTTTCCATACATTTTTTAAAAGATAGATTTTCTCAGAACTTATAAAATTGGTTGACTTTGTTGGCTGATTTTCAGACTACTATTAAAAATGTAACAAACATTTTAAATATGAGAAATAACAAAAAAAAGGTTTTTGCATCTGAACTCTTCAAATGTACTTTTAGTTCTTAAAAGTAATTTGAAATATAAACAGTATCCATGTTCATTCTAATATTGTATAAGAATAATATTTCAATTTGCTTGGTACAGCATAACCCAACCAGTTGTAGATTTTAAAATAAATAAGAGGAACCTTTGATTTCATAAATATGTAGCCATTGCATACTACACTCATCCTACCCTTTTACAAAACCCTTGGATTGTGCACTGGTTTACAATATTTGCACATACAGCTTTGTGGAAAGAGGGGGAAAAACTAGCATTGGCCATTGAAATAGCTACAGAGTGTGCGTGCATGCGCGTGTGCATTTTATTATAAACTGATCAGTGGAAGTTGATTGTTTACTTCTGCCAGTATACCATGCAAGAAGCAGCAATGGTGTTGATGTTATGGAGAAATGAGCAGGACAAAAAGTGAAGAAAGCAAAACAATGATGCCAGCATGGTGTTGTCATGCCAGAACTAATCCATTGAGACAGCTGTCCTAAAAGAGAGAGCGGGTGGGGGTGCTTACTCTCTATGGACCTCATGTTCAAACTGACAGTCTACGTCGGGGTTGGTAAGATTAATACAGACAGGTGTGGCTGAAGAATTAGAAGGCCAGTCGAAAATTAGTCACACAACTGTACACATTCAAAATGCCTGATTCCCAACTGTTATGTATAACCTTTAACTATTATTACCTTACGGAGCAAACCCCTAATTATTAATAAGACATTTTCATTCTCTATCTCAAACACTATTTTACTGAATTGCCAGTAATCTGCATTAATTGACAGCATTAAGCAGACGCTGTTATCCAGCGCGACTTACAAACACTACATTTGTCATACACCAATAATTGTAAGCATACAAAATTCTGTTAGGATAATGAACTTAGCTATACATTTTCAAACATATTATAATATCATATTCAGTTCCCAGAAATAATTGCTAGAAGCCAAAATATCAGCAAAATGCTTTAAATAAAGTGCTAATCTAAGAGCAGGGAAAAAATTGATTTTTTTTTATAAAACATACTGTATATAAATAGGGATATGATTAACATAGGGATCTTCTGTTCATGGACGTGTGGGGTAGGAAAGTGTTCAAAAAACGACATTGTACATGCAGCAAACCTTTTCTTGGCAAAAGGCACCGTTTGGCTGCACAAGTCAACTATAACTGATCCATTCAAGGTTAAATTTAGATCAGAAAATAGTAAATACTGTACATAATGGTTTCAGGCAGATAAGCAAAGTTCCTCCAACGGAAACTGGTTTGTGTCGTGTGATTGTCTGCATGCGTGGGTGATTCATCACTGTGCAGTAGCTCACCGTGTTTTCAAAGAAAACCACACAAACATCTCATGTACGGATTTATGTGCAGTGGAGAGTCAGGACGATAATTAAAGTTGCTCATAAGAGCAATACTAATGACTTGCTTGGTAATTCTTGAGCACATTTAGCATTATGCGTCATTGTGAGATTTATTATCACTCACACTTTCCGCAATCTAAAAACAAGCATTTCCTTTACACTTCTCGGTCACACCAACCGAAAACACCAAGCACAGTATCTCAGACATACATCTGAGTTTTGCCACACAGACTCAAACTATGACTTCAGGTATTTGATATTTAGCTCTGATTATGCCAACATGATTGGTGATAGTTTGTGTCATTTAAGTGGTGGTTGGTCTGTTGGCAGAAGACAAATGTGTATATTAACGCAGAGTTCACTTTTGACCAGTTTTCCAAAAAAGCCCCAGCTCAGGAGAGAAATCACAGCACGATCCTATGAGCGTTGATCGTGTGGTGTGAACTGCTAAGCAAGCGAACTGAGAGTCCCCACCGTGTCAATGACACGTCGCAAGGCCGACTGGATATTTAGCAGGTGACATTTCTGGACCTGTCGAGTGAACGGTGTTGTGACTGGTAATGACAGTGTCAAACAACCTGCAGCCAATGACAGCACCAGACAACGGATGAGAGGAAAACGAGGAGAACAAGGTGGAGGAGTGATTATCTTAGTATAGCCCAACAATAAATGAACACGGCCCACACACACATGCACTAGCATGCATACTCGACCGGCCCGGCTATGAAAACAGAACAGAAGAGCTCAAATTACAACGCACAAAGAGTGATGTCATTCTCTGCTCTGGATGCAATCACTATATATTTACATAGAAAATAGTTGTTTGCTGCCATTATTGTTAATATTGTGTGTATACATCACCTTTAAAGTCAGCTATTGTAAGCTAATACACGCTTTATCATATTCACCAAATATCGATTTTCATTTCATTTCACTACAGTTTGTGTGTGCTGAAAAAGGTAGCTGGCACCTCTACACAGCCCTGGCTCCATAAATAGGAGCATAAACAAAGTAGCGGACAAACACCGCTCACAGCAACAATGCCACTTGGCTTCGCAATGCATTTAAATTTGTGATTTAAGATGGAGTTTAGCAAGCATTCTGGAGAATGACCCTGCTTTTAACTAACGCCATGTCTTCCCCAGGTACAAGGAGCTGGTGACAGGCAAGCGAGCCAGAGGGGTCATTGCCGCCTTATGGATTCTCTCCTTCATCATCGGCCTCATCCCGTTCTTAGGCTGGAACTTGAAGGGCTCGGCGTGCAACAGTAACAGCAACAGCAGCTCGGGGGAGAGGCCGGGCGGTGGAGGCGCAGACGTGCCCACGAACTGCAGTCTCGTGTGCTTCTTCGAGAACGTGGTGGACATGCACTACATGGTCTACTTTAACTTCTTTGTGTGCGTCCTCCTGCCGCTGCTGATCATGCTGGGCATCTACGCCAAGATCTTCACCGTGGCCAGGAAGCAGTTGCGCAACATCGAGCTCAAGTGCGTGGGCAACGGGGATAGCCAGCACCGCAGCCTGCTGCAGAAGGAGATCCGGGCCGCCAAGTCCCTCTCCATCATCGTGGGCCTGTTTGCCATCTGCTGGCTTCCCGTGCACATCCTCAACTGCCTCACGCTCTTCTACCCGGACCTGGAAAAGTCAGCTGTCATCATGTACGTGGCCATCATTCTGTCGCACGCCAACTCGGCGGTGAACCCCATCATCTACGCCTACCGCATCCAGGACTTCAGGAACACCTTCCGCAAGATCCTGTTCCAGTACATCCTCTGCCGCAAGGAGGAGATGTACCTCAGCTCCAACGGCAGAAGACACACCAGGGACCAGATCCACATGACCATTGACCCGCTGCTATAGGGGCAATGTCGTCATCGGACAATCACGCGCGTTACCGCGTTTTATTTCTTGAATTCCATTGTCATGAGGTTTCGTGTTTACAGAACAAGGGGAAGTGTATGATATGTGACTGTGAGCGGAGTGACGCCTTGAATGTGGACATTTATTTATGTTATCGACTGACTATTGACCTGAGGTCAAATGGTTTTATAAAATGTTACATTGTGAAGGATTTTTTTTCTGTTCAAGAAAATGTTTTAACTAACTGGATTTGTTGAACTGTGAAATGTATTCACATCTGAATTTGCTACTATTCTACAATGCTATTTATGTTTCTGAATCAATGTTATCCTATTGTCAAAACACACATTTTCCTGCCCTAACTTATACAGAAGGTTCTATGTTGTTTTTCAAGATTTGTCATTGTTTAATAATTTATTTATCATAGTACTGAATTTGAGAGCCAAGGTACAGTAGTCAGAGACGACATTGGCCGTGGGCTGCTAACAGTATAATAGCAGAATATCCAATGAAACAAAAAAATTTTTAAAAAGTTAATTAATACAACTATATACGGAAGTATGTTTAACCATCGGAGGTGCTTCAACGGAATACTCCTGAGTTTGTGTCTTACAAAACCTCCTCCTGCGTTCGCACTGCTCTCTACACCTCCCCCCTATAGTCTCACACCACTCTATATCATTCTCCTACAGCCATGTCCTGTTTGTGGACTATGATGCAATCAAGGAGTGTACCTTTTAAAAATTAAATATTTTTCATGGACAAAGCTCAGGAAAATACCTTCAACTTTGACTGTGCCATGCAGGAAAAAGAAAATACCTGCTAAGATTATTTGACATGCGTTCTCAATCTGTAAAAACGTCACAATAATTTGATGGTTCATAGGCTACTAAATAAAACATAAATGCAACTAAATGCTTTGGAGCAGTTGTCCTTAGCTGACACAATGACACCCCCACGCTGCCTGTAGTCCACTAGCACACAACTCCCCAGGCTACGGTTATCATTGAGCTGACAAACTGGTGGCACAAAGAGAGATCTAGGCTGAAGTCTCTCAAACATGACACATTGCTTTACGACAGGAAAGTTGTCTTTTTTTTCTACTGCCAGCGTATTGCTGTAAGATCATTTGTAAGTACTTTTAGCGCTCTGTCGGTTAAAACTACACAAATATTTGATGGTTTATATTAAACAAAACCGTATCTCAAACATGCCACATTGCTTTCATTGCATTATACAAACTCACACGTGACTTTTCTCCATACTGGTTTTCTATACAGGTTTAGATGCAGGTGGCTTCACAGCATTGTCCAACCTATATAACCCTACTTAGACCGAAGGTTCAACATTGGACTTGAGACTACCCCTAATATCCACTGGGCGCGTCTCTGTTCCGTCAGCTATAATGCATGCTCTATACTTTACAGTTACTCACCGATGCTCTCCCACTTGTTATCAGGGTGTGGTGGATTGCATTGTTTGTGTTCCCGTCAAGCCTTTGAAAAAAGTTATTTTTATCAATCGAAGACTGCGAGAAGAACAATAATTAATATACATTGACACCGTGTACGTGCAAAAAATGTGGTATTTCCTAATTTATGAGAACTTTCACTATGCTACATCAAAGTATAACATTTATCTTCTGATTGGTGTGCTTCTCTGTGGTTGATGTTAATGTATTCTGTTATGGTTTCACAAGTGTTCTTAACAGCAAGTCCAGTTCTTGCCTATACAACTTACAAAAGTATTTTCCCTATTTACTATTGTGTTTAGTAACTAACTTCAAGGGCTAATACATAGGAGTGTGCCATCTTTCTAGTACATTCCAATGGAGACATACTGTACTGTAACTGCACTGTAATTGTAGTATTGTCTTTGTTCACTGTTGTGTAACAATATACAGTAACTGTTAACCTTTTCACAAGCCAGTGATGGATGGACTGTTGCCTTTTCTGTAATTTAAGAAGGAAAATTATAACGATCTATACATTCCTGCCTTTCGTTCTGACGTATAGATTTGTCCATGTGAGACCATATTGTTAAAATCCACAGATTGTCTTTGTAAGGACTATTCTTCCACTCAAAACTAAAACAATGCAGCTATTTCACATGCTATCTGTATTTATGGTGAATTTTGTTAATAAAAAGGTAATGTTTATAATTTGTTCAATACCAGAATCTTCTTTTTATTTATTTATATATATATATATATATATATATATATATATATATATACACACACACACACACACACACACATACAGACGCATAAATAAACATATACACATACATA
>JAODUK010000006.1:3241654-3254516 GCA_027564635.1 Typhlichthys eigenmanni
AAATGCTTGGGAAAATGTAGCTTCTGTGGACGCTACCGCACTACTTGATCAATTAGTAGCTTCGCTACTGAAAAGCTTTTTGATTCAGAAAACAGCGCCGCTATCGCCACGCTACTCACAAATGTAGTTTACTGCCCAACACCGCAAACCATGACAGTTTGAGTTGAGTTTAGTGTAAGTACCCAGATATAAATGCTTTGCCGTGTCACCCCTAGTCCTTATTAATGATCTATTGGAAACATTTTATTGTATGGTGAGCTGGCGATTCTCTCCGAGTAGCGCCGGTAGTTTAAAAGCATGGCAAAATGTCTCATCTACAGTTTTGTTTTCTTAATGCTGGAAATGTATTTTCCAGTGATTCTTTTGTATATTATCTCTCCATGCCCGCACCGCCTCTGTTCCCTAAATCTGTCCTGCTGAGGTGAAGGACACTGGCACAAAATCAACCACAGAACTGACATGAACGGGAAAATTTATCTTGAAGCACCACGGTGGTTTCAGATACATGTTGTAAGCCTGTAATCCACCACCACTAACCCTACAACTAGGAAAAACATCTTTTTAGTTTTACGATAGGGGACCTTTAAGAAGAATTACCTTAAATTAACCTTTAAAAAGTATTAAAGTCAGATAGGACAACCACGTGAACAATAAGACTAAATAGAATAGGAATATAGGGAACAACGCATTAAATAAATACATTTAGGGCTGCAGACACTGTTCACAGAATTTCACACATATGCATACAAGGAATTGCGTTTCCTAATAAACGCCTGCATGATAGCATGACCTTGTTGAGCAAGACCAGTTTGTTTATCAATTGACAATGCGACTGTGCCAGAGAAAGACGGATTAAACATTAGCAATAATGTGTGCGGAAACAACACTACCCACAGTAAACGAAGAGTAGTGCATTGCATGTGCCCTCTCGCGCCCTCGGGACGAGCAGAGGCTGTGACCCATTAAGCCTTGATTAAACATTGGGCGTATACATATGAACGGTTTACAACTTTGCAGCAGCGCACAGCCACATATGCCCTGTGCATGAGGAGAAATTATTAGCCGCTAGAGGAATAGCGAATTAGAGCTACGTCATCGCGTGATTAGCAGAGGTACTGGGAGTTCTTCTTAATTCCACTAATCTTCAACTAGAAAATATCTGAATGCCTGAGGAAGCCACAGCAAAAAAGTAAAAAATATAAATAATAATCATCTTTTAGAGCAAGTTTTAATTAATCCCCATGAATTCCTTTATTTACTCTTAGTTCAGTGGTCTCGTATGGAGCTATACTGACATAGCACTGACAGGGGGTAAAGCAGGAGCTTGGCAAGTTGAGCCATGTGGTGACTGCAGCACTTTTAAAGAATACACCATAAAAAAAATAATATAGAAAATAACACTGAGAAATGTAGTGGGAAGTGTTTCAAATGTGACTAATAGATAAGGGCAAACTGTCACGCTCTGTGCTTTTATTATGGCTGGCCATAAAGCAACACAGCGCAGCGAGAAAAGAAGAGGGGGAAAAAAAACCCCACTCCATCGCTCCCTAAAAGCCTGCGGTTTGGCGTGTTGTGATGCGTGCGTGTGCACGACGTGCACATGCATCAGGACTGGACGCCACAAATAGAAAGCGAGGAGATGGGGGGAAAGGTCACGTAAGGCAAACGTGCCAACAGCGAGACACAGACAGAAAAGAAAGCCTACCTTTTTTGGCCACCTCCATCTCCTCCTCGGTCCAGCGAGAAGTTTCTCCGCTCTCTGCGCTTGCGGCTGGGTCACACAGGGGAAGAGACACGGCGGAGTCAGCGAGAGGGACACTTCACTTCACTCCTCCTGGACTCCTTGCCATGGCAACTAATCTAATGATCTGTTTACATTAAGCGGCGACCGAGACCTGAGCCTTTACACATTAGCTCTCTCTCTCTCTCTCTCTCTCTCTCTCTCTCTCTCGTCTTCCTGCCCGCCCCCTCTCCAGTCCACAGACAGGGAGGAAGGGAGGTGTGTGTTTGTGTGTGTGTGTGTGGGGGGGGGCCTGGTCAGATGACCCTGTTTCGGACTGCGACAGAGCAGGGAGTCAAGCCTCCCTCTTTGGGAAACGGCCTTGGACTGAGATGGACAGACAAAACACCCATCCCCTTCTGTCCACCTTCAATGGCCACAATACTCCAACACAAGCCAACTCCTCTGTGGGCTCGGCCTGTCCAAACCTTAGCCCTGCCCTCAGGAAAATTCACAGAAGCCGGGGGTGGGTGAGTGGGTGTGTGTGTGTCTGTGTGCGTGCGTGCGTGGGGTTGAGTGAACCCTGGCCCACTCCCCTCCATCGGCACCCACTGAACTTGTGTAAACACTTGGACAAATATAGCAGCAGCTGAACCCGTGACATTTCCATGAGGCTAGTCCCCCCGCCCCGCCTTGAAACATGAAGAGCTCTACTTACACTGTTTAGACGGCTCCCGTTCTCATACCCCTGGGCCACACTCACATGTTGCAGTAACATGGTGCGCTCCAATTAGCGCCCCTTCCCCTTCTCATGAGGCGCATGTAGTTCATTGAGTCTACCAGCGAGAGAGCCGGAGCGGTACGGACTATTGCCGTGCATGCGCTCCCAGACGACCCCGGTAGAGATCAGGCCACGAACGCCTGGCCTCTCTGAATCAGTAGACGACAGGCGGGGATTGACCGATAGCAGGCATCTGTGCCTAGCACACTTCTAAGAAGAGCCCTAGCCCGGGGTTACTAAAGAGCAAGCACACACTGAGAGAACACATTGACACACACACGTCATTGATCAGGGGGTTAGTGAGGTTGAGGCGCTGGCAGGACAGGAGGTACTCTTAATATAAAATCAAATATTACTAGATAATAAAATATTAAAAGTGTCGGCGATATGGTGTGAGTACCACACACCTTGTACAAATACTGTGAATGAACTGTAGATTACAGGTGTAAAGAGCTTAACAGAGGAGCCTCAAAAGGAGTACAGCGCAAGTTAAAGCCCATGGTGGACAGAAATGCTAATGTCAAACAACGTCACTTGGCATGGCGCGGTGTGCTGGCTATGCACGCCATGCCAATACAGGACACGTGTTCGCCTGAAGAACATGTAAACTGGATGCAGAGCAACAGCAGCAGCTCCATGTGATGGTGGTCAGGCTGGCTGGTTCAGGCAGCCCTAAGCTGGGCCTGCTTGACAGTTCACAGGGCGTTACAGGGACTGCTCAGCTGGCCCCAGCATTCATTTTACAAAAAGGGAGGTAATGCGCAGTAGCAGAGTTCCAGCCTTGTTATTCTTTTTCCGCCACCAGCTGTGGCCTCCACAACGTACTGCTTGAATGTTGCATCGCTAACTACATACATGGTAATTATACCAGTGCCCTTAATTGCTTCTGCTTACTGGAAAACCTTCCCCCGACAGCTAAGAAACGTAAACTTTTGGATAACATTTTTGATGTGCTGGAAACCACGACATAAGAACCAATTCTTCCCCCCAGAATGCAATGCAGCCTAAAAGGTTTGGGCAATTCATGCCACGTGATGATATACATTTTTCTACTGTTGCTAATAAAAGGTGTCATACTGAATCAGAGCAGTCAGGACATGATTTGGCCAGTCTCATACAATAATGTTCCATTCCAGGGAAAATATTTACAATAATGGGTTAATGATGCTGCCATACATGATGTAAAGCTCCTCCTGGGCCAATTTCAAGAATTCAAGAAACATAATTGTGTGCGTGCGCGCACGTGCGTATGAGAAGGATGGGGTCTTAAAAATATAAGAGCTCAACATTTATTTGTATTTTTTATACAGATGAAAAGCACATATTTCAGCATGTGGTAATCGATGGGCAGTTATCGTCCAAAGTACTTACAAGATTCCATCCCTCTAAAAAATACCTGGGCTCTAATTATACATTCATAATGTAAAATAGCCACCATCAATCTGTAGAGTTAACGAGGCTGACAATATGCAAAGGACTGTACCAGCAACACCGAAGGCATGCTGCTCACCTTTATTAGCATCCATGGCAACCGTCAGGGATTGGGTCTTGGCGGGCTCCTTCACGGTCTTCTGGCTCAGCTCAGACTTGTGGGGCTGCGGAGGCTCCGGCAGGGAGGGCTCAGAGGCGGTGGCGGTGGGTGGCGGTTCCTCGGCCGCCACAGACGCGGCCTCGTTGGCCATGGAGCGGGTGGTGATGCGGCCCTTGCGGCGGCCCTGGCTGTTGGCGGTCTTCCTGCCGCGGGGCGTGTTCTGCTCCTTGCCGTCCTCGTCCTCCCCGACGTCGCACTTCTCTTTGTCCTTTCCGATGTCCCTGGGGAGTGGGAGCACGGCCACGCCGTCAAGACTTTGACTGTTCCCATGTGGCTTTCCTGACCATGCATTGGGAACTAGTTTCTCCATGCTGTTATGGACAGGTAGACCAAACGTTTCTGATGTGCAGGGACGTCTTTTCCCGTGCGTGCAAGATTTCCTGCCATTGGTCCCACCAGACCAAAACGCTACTAGCAGCCAAACGTATATTCACACTAAAGTGTAAATTGACACATTTTCTTATTAATGCACACATTTTATAAATGTGCCATCTCATAAGAGTTATATATGAGTGACTTAAATATGATTTTAAGAACATATCTTACCAGTACATGTTTGCCATTTGATGGATGGAGTTACCTATCCAATGATTGTTGATGTTGCTAAGAAAATATGCCTCACTAACTGCTTTCCTTCTATTTTTGGAGAACCAATAGTCAACAATAAATAAATAAATAAAATATATAGTTTTCATTAAAGACAAGGTTAATCCTGTCAATATTATCAAGCAGCAAACAGGCAGCACCCCTTGTCTAATTTGCAGTGCAGCATTGCTTGTTGAAATAGTAACCTACAGTGAGACCTTGTTTTGCGTGGTCTGTTTATAACCAGGAAAGCCTAATGACATGTGTTTCTTAAGTGACAGACTGAGATTTGTACTATTTCGGCATGATCCACCTCCGTTATTGTAGAACTTGCAATTGGCATGATCTTGGGCTACTTTAATACAAGGGTAGGTCTAAAACAACAAACATCTGAAGCTGGTTCGACCTCATGTTTTATACGGGAATGGATTGTCAACACGGTTCATTTAATAAAAGGAAAAGGAAAGTGGTCCTTCAATAATCCAGTTGCATCAACTGTAAGTCTCAGTTTACTAGAATACGTCGAAGTAGACTGCCACTGCACCTCTAAACCTGACAAACATTCAGATGCGTCTCAAATCACCTGGAATCCTCCTTCTCATCTTTTTCCTCCTCTTCTTTCCTCTCCTCGTCCTCTTTCTTCTCAGACTTCTCAGACTTCTCCTCTTCGATTTTGTCTTCTGACTTCTCTTCTTGTGAGGGACGAGTTATTTGCTGCAAAAGAAAAGGGAAAGTGTTATGTCATAACTCAGCCTTTAATAGATGTGGAAATGCACCCAAGACAACCATTTATGACTCTTGCCTTGGTTAACTTCAGAAGTAACTAGGCTACTCTTCCCCATTACAGATCTCTGAACTCAAATTTGTTAAGTTCAGATGACAAGATAGAAAGTCACAAAAGGACTAAAGAACAATGTGGCCTTTTAAATGATCAAGTCTAAAAGCAGACTGACCCATTCAAGTGGGTAATTATTATTTCCTCATATATCCCAGTCTTTACCGCAGTCCAAAAGTGTTCATGTGCTAACAAGTAATCAGCAAGGAAAACAAAGGGGTGCAGAGTCACAGAGATTAAAATAAATTATGGATGTGTCATCCTTTCATGACATTCACGTAAACACACCCAAGGAAAAAAATAACAAAAAGGAGTTGGTTGTGAAAAAGAGGTCATGGAGATGACCTACGTTAACCTGGTATAACCAGTTCCAAAAATAACTAACCTTGGGGATTGTTTAGAGACCTCACTCAGGTTAACTTTGAAACAATTTGAGAAGATTTTAACCAAATCAGCTGTTGATTTATATAAGGCTACCACCGCCAAATCAATTACCGTAATTATGTTTTCTTATTACGTTGACGTGAATGTCAATGTAATTGGTAGGGATGGCATCGATACGATAACTGAGATTGGAAATCGGTCCGATACTGACTTAAATAGCTGGATCGGTATCTGTGGCAATAGCAGTTTCAACCGATCCATGGTGCTGATCCAATTAAATTAATTTACATGCGTAGGTCTACTGTCAAGCATCAGCCATGTATAACCTACCCAAGCCACGCTATCAGCAGCAGGTTTCTAAAATGCATTCTAAAATATGTCATTTACTTTGCAACTTAATTTAAAAGAAACCACTTAAACTAACGCATACATCAATGACAACATTGTAATATTCCCTTTTATTCACATATAGCCCATGTAACATTATGTTTTACAGAGTTGGAAAGCAATGTTTGCCTGATGGTTCCTTACACAAAACATGATTCCCAGTCTCTTCATAAGTCACAGTCAGCAATACAACTTAATAGAACACTGGAATTGGAATCGCATCGGCCGATACCCAAAGTGCAGGTATCTGTATCGTAGGGCTGCACGATATTACTTAATATCAAAATCACGATTAATTGAACATTGTCCCTCAATTACGATTAACGATTTTTTTGCCTTTGTTTTGCTTTTGTGTTCTGCTCCGTGATGCTTCCATTCAGCTGAAGTTGTGTGAATACACCAAAGAACTATACATAAGGAATACACACACGCGGTAGTATTAATAGCAGCTTTTGTAAAAACATACTACAAGCATGATACTTAAGTGGTGCTAGCAATGGGCTAAAACATTAAATATTTAAAGATACCTGGAGTCATAATTATTAGAATAAATAAAAATATATTGACAGGCCAAAGTTTACCCTGCTGTATTATCATGTAGTAGGCAGCCTATGTTTATCATTCAAGTATGTATTTGGAATTTCCTTTTCTCTATACATTTTTGTCTACTGTGATATTTTAGAACCATAATTCCAGAAATTGTATTTCCGTAGGAATGTCTCATTGAAAGAGTTTACTTGACATTGCTATAGCTTAGAAGTTACCATGAAGGGAGGCGGCACCCAGAAACATTATCTATTTGATTCGAACTTGGAAGGAAGAAGGAGCTATCTGGAAAACCGTAAAAGACCTACAATAGGCAGATATATTAACACACGGTTTTTAGAAAGCCCACCTTGCTATATAATAAGGTCATATAATAAGTTGTCTATCACGCATTAGGAGTCTGTTCTGCTCTGATAAATGTTTATGTGACCCTGAGTAGTAGTTTCAAGTGTAGTTTCGATTTACGTTTGTCTCGGTTGATACTAGGGCTGGGCGATATGGACCAAAAATCATATCCTGATATATTTAGGTTGAATACCTATACACATCTGTCTATCTATTGGTATTTTCTATAAAGTGGGTTAAATGTTCAGGAGGAGAAAAAAACAGAAACCCGACAGAAATTTTTTCTTTTTCTTTTCATTTTTAGGGAATTGTAGTTGTACATCCATAGCAGAGAGGTTGTGAATATTGCAGCTATAATGACAGTTTGCTCAATTTAATCCACATTTGTTTTTGATTACAGGGTACCTTGGAATTCTAGCTGGCTACCTGTATCTGTTTGTGAGAAACGGAAATTGAGCATGTGACTCAGTATCTGCTCTCTCATTGGCTACTCTGATAAAATATGCAAATATAACTATATCGATATAAACGATATCGTCTAATTTTATCTCTCTTTTGAAAATATACAGATATAAATTAAATATTGATACATCGCCCAACCCTAGTTGATACTAACGTTGGTTACATTAATAACAGCAGCAGTTCTCAGTAGATTCTGCTTGTTTATTGATGTGCCTGGGATCGTCACGAGTGTCCGGGTCCAGACAAATAGGCTCATCTGTAAAACACGTGTCCTCCTATTTACGTGGCGCTTGATTGATCAGGATAAAAAGAAAAAAGAAAGAAAAAAAAAGAAACGACATAGGAAAATTACGTCGGTTAGATGTTCTGAATTTCAGTTTTGATTACTTTTCGGTTAAGCGTCCAGCCCTACTATATCAGTATCGGGACTAAAGAAAATTGGATCGTGCACCCCTGCAGTTGCTGACTCATCCACACTTTAGATTATCTGAGCAAACCTTAACACACACAGGGCTTCCAGGCTATAATCTCAGCAAAATCTGATCTGCGTGAAATAATAATAATAATAATAATGATACATTTAATTTGTAATTCACTTTGCATTTGAACAAATCTCAAGTGCTACAATTTAAACTCATAAAAAGCACTGTAAAAACATCAGTAAACAGATAAAAAAAGAACTAATAATTACAAAATAAATAAAGAATAGCAAGTTAGTTTAAAAATCATAAGCTCTATTAAATAAAAATGTTTTCAGACTTTTTTTTTAAAGTTGGTTGGTTGGGATAACAAAATAAAGAGCACAACATGACACGGTTCAGTAGCTAGATACGACCCTCATGAAAATCAAAACTATCAACCCATGATGTTCACCGAGACACTAGCCAGCGATGGAAAACAGCAATTCAGTCTAAAGTACAGTCATATGGAGGAAGTGTCTACGCTTTGTTCCAGATAGATATTGGCAAGCTCTGAAGTAGAGAAAAACCAACATGGTTCTAAAGAGGATTTTAAAAGCAGGTCTGACAGACCAGCATTCTTTATCACTGCTGGTGTGGCGCACCACAGAATCCCTCCCCCCTGCCTGTTCGATGGGAGTACTGTGTTGGAACATGTCTAGCCCTGCCAAGCCAAACATCCCATGCTGGTACCAGATGGGGCCAAGGAATGTTCCCAACTCACTGGTAAAAAGGCACAAGAGGGGAACAGAGGCAAAGATAGGAGAGTATTGACTACATAGAATTTTTTTTAATAATAAATAATTATTATATTTAAAAACGGAGGGGGGGGGGGGGAGAGCAATGGTTAAGGTTGTATGCAGTTAAAAAGGAGTCTACGGTGTAGTCAGTTCTAAGACTACTTGGCTCTGCAGACGAGGCATCGGGCTTTTGTAGCAATAGCTGATATAGATGTCAACTGGCAGTGGCTACCTAACTGAAGTCTGACACAAAACAAGTAAACAGATGTATGCAATTGAAATCCTAGGTCTATTTAGAAGTGTTTTGTAAGTACTCCGTTTAAGTTTTTCCTGGCTCTGGTCAGGTATATGGACATTTAAAAGTAAAGTCATTCATCAAAATCAAAACTAGACTGCAAGTTAATAGGAGCCCAGTTTAGTCCATATACCGTATCTCTGCCAACTAGGCTAAAAGTCACTCTTTGTTTTGTGTTTCCTTTAAAAATCTATATCGACCACTGTGAAGTGCAATGTTTGCAAATATATGCCGTGTGTTGATGGTTCGAGCATTGGGTAACTCACAAGCTAGGATTCGCCATTAGCCTGCTTTAGATTGTCATTAAGTTTCATTCCGATTACCAGCTAGCCATGTAATAAGTTGGTGGGATGAGGTGTGGTCTGAAGAACATGGCTAGCAGGGATGCACTGACTCACTTCCTATCTTGTGTAGTCTGTACACTGTGTTTTCTGGCACATGAGAATCCATTTGGCAGATAGGAGCGGTTTGCTCTACAACAGAGAGCTATTCCCACCATAACATGTCCTCCAGCGAGGTGTTGTTCTGGTTGGGTCAGCGAGCTGAGCACCAGTGCTCGGTGTGGATGGCGCCAGGGAGACATGGCACTCATGCCTACATTTCCACGCGGCACTCAAAGAATCTCCACAAAGATGTTCTAGAAAATGTTCACCAAGACCCTGCGGTTCTGTGGCTCCTTGTTTTTAGTCTATACGCTTTCCTGATTTGGCAGGAATATTTTGAGATTTAATTTTCCCCTCGCTCTTTTGCTGAGTCACATGGCCCATTTGATTTAGGATACAGGGAGCCACAAGTCAGTCTGGCCCCTCTCTCGTTTCAATAAACTCTGCTAATAAAAAGGGAAATTAATAACTCAGCATTTGCTCTGTTCCGCGACATATCCCTGCATATTCGCCCAAACTGTCATTATCCAATAATATGATTACTCCAAAAGCAATTTGGGGCAGATGAGTAATAAAAACTGTAAAATAATTATCCAGTGAGGGAATTCTTTTTTACAACAAGACACGCCTGAAGGCATATTATACAGAAGGCAGAAGTACAACAAAAGGAATGTGGATTTACCTGAGGTACAGTGATATGGTACAACTTGGGTTACTGTAGGTTGCAGTTGTGTTATGTTTGACACAAGCTTCATCTGCCACCCCCACCCACAACCATCACAAGCTGCGGTACGGATTCTTACAAAGTCTTCCCAAAGGAAACATTACCCATGACCCAGTTAGTATAAATGCACGTCGCATGCTATCAATTAGAAAACCATACTCCAGTGACATCGTTGTCAAATATATATGGGAAGGGGGGGGGGCTCCCTAAATATATTACATTATAATATTTTATATTATTTTATCATGTACCAATACAAAAAGAATAATCTTAAAGATGTTAATGAAAAACAGCTGCTTTGAGTGATTGGTTGGGTGTGCAACACAAACCCAACTAACAGTGGTTAGTCAAACTCTATGGTGATCTGACTAAGTTACCTGTAATTGTGTGTGGCTGCTATTTTGTATACTAGGCTATTCAACTGTGTGATGTGACAGATTGAAGGCTTTCATTGCCACACATTTTTCAAACTCATGTTGCTAGACGTTAAAGAGACAGGCCGGTGTTTAATGCTACACAAACACAAGACTCACTAATATTTGCCTTTGAAAGGAAACTCAATAAAAAAAAAAATTTCTCAGCTCAAGTCTCAAACATGCTTGCTTCAGCTTTTCAAAAAGGACGAACAGTGAGAATGAACATCAATGAGAACCAGTGTGTGTGGCCGTGCTGACAGCGTTGTCTGCCCTTTTGAATTTCGACTGCTACACAGAATAAAGCTGCTGCAACAAACATCCGTTGGACCAATTCAGTGGAAATAATTGGCTAGCTTGAAAGCTAGCCAAGTAAATACATAAGCCAAGTAACAGTTTGTCCGGGAGAGGGAAGGAAAGAAAAAGAAAAAGAAAAGCTTGAGATCAAGACTGCAATGTAAACAATTGGCACAAGGGGCATTCAAAATACAAAGCGAGCATGTGACAGCAAGACAGACAGCAGTTGCAAAGCCAGCGACATACCTTGAAGCCCATCAGATGGCTATGATAAGACCTTTGCTACTCCGTGAGCCAATGCAGATGTGAGTTTAGCCCCCGGTACTTCCATAGCCGCGGCAGGAGTAGTAGCAGAGGGGCAAGAGAGCACCACAGCAGAGCTCCTTAGAAGGGCTGCCTGGCCAGGTCTCTACTGCACATATTCCAGGAAAGCATGTCAACTGGCTGCTTAAGCCGCCCAAAGAATTGTCCATCTCACACACATGCACGCAAGCGCGCACACACACACACACGCACACAAATCTACGCAGGGTCACTCAAGGTAATCCGTGCCGTGCACTCCTCTTTGATTGGCACTCACAGCGGCACAGCGAGTGTTTTGGGCCTGTCAGATGGCTGGGCCATACCACTCGGCCGCTGCCAAGAGGGGTGTCTGGCTCAGAGGACGATAGCAAAATGGAGCAGAGAGAAGAGAGGGGGAGGGTTGGAAAAAGAAATAGAAACCACAGCAAACAACTCTGCAGACATGCGCTGAGCACAATGCCGTCTCTCTCGCTGAGGTCTCTTCCTCCACACACACAGCACTCCTGTCCCTGCATTTCTCTGCTCTTACTAAACTGAGCCACTCACTCCGGTGTGAGGAAACTGAGTCGTTATGCAGCAAGTAGGGAATGGCCGCTGTCAGTAACTCCCACCAATAGCCTGTATGGAGCAACACGGAATGATGATGGCTGATATTCCTTCCCCGCCCACTGAATTTACCTCAAGTCTCAAAAAGGAGAATTTAAACTTGAACGAGAACGTCTTAAACATGAAAGTCTTAAACGTCCTGTGAGGGAAAATTAAAACCTAGTCCAATGTTCACTTGCCCACGGTGGTTGAATTGTATAGGCAAGCTAATGCGTTACATGGATGTGTACTGTATGTGCAGTTGTAAACTATGGTTATAGTTGTTATTGATTTACTGAAAGGTTGCCAAGAACCATTCCTTCTGTGCTGCTGCAGCTGCCTTTGTTATTGCTTGTACCTTAGCTGCTGGTGTAGGAATAGTAGCCTCTTCCCATTATATCGCAAAACACACCTACACTATGCTGCCCGACAAAGTGCAGTAACTACGCAAATAGTCAAATGGCAAAAATGGCTTTAACGTTTTTGTTTTTTTTAACTGGCCAGTTTTGTAGTTACAAAAACATACTGAACTATGAAACGTTGTCACAAGAGAAAGTGGATATCAAGAAATTCATTTTTAGTAATAACTCAATTTTTACCAGATACATAGTTACTGCAGTTAGGCTTTGGACGGCAGTACGTACCTGCCCAAGCCTATTTGCCAATTATAAATCACCGTTGCCAAAGTGATTTCAGTGCCCCCTAGTGTTCTGGCATGACAACATCACCCTATACCATGTTAAACACCCATAATTGCCTCCTACATTTCTTATACATTTCTAGTCCTGGGGGAAAAAAACAAACAAATAACAACATTCTAATAAATGTAAGGTGGTACACTGACACATTAAAACCCCTGCTGCTGTGTACTGTACCAAAACAACAATGCATCACCCTCCTCTATTCACTGTATTGTAGGGCTGCACAATTAATCGAATATTGATCGCGATAACGATTTTGGCTTCTCACGATTAAATGAACATGATCGACTGCGATATTGATGTTTAAAATACGTGCTCTGCTCATAG
>JAODUK010000006.1:3270872-3296474 GCA_027564635.1 Typhlichthys eigenmanni
GGGCTCAGCACAGCTCAATCAGCCCCCGCCAGTGCCCCCCCCCCCCACTCCTTCTCTTCAAATCAGTCGTGGCATAGATGCCTGTTTATGTCTGAGCCGTGACTATCAATAATTCAAGTGGAATTTGGTACCCTTCTGTTATGTGCACTATAATTCCAATTGGTGCGCAAGAGACTTCTTCAATCCCCAATTAGAAGCATAATGACTTGTTCTGCACCCGGGGTCCCCTTCCCCAATCCCCCTCCCACAGCTGCCAAAACCCTTCAGATCTTCAACATTGAGATGAAGAGCAAGATGAAGGCGCACACCATGACGGATGACGTCACCTTCTGGAAGTGGATCTCCCTCAACACGGTCGCCCTGGTGACGGACACCGCCGTCTACCACTGGAGCATGGAGGGTGACTCACAGCCCGTCAAGGTCTTCGACCGCCACTCCAGCCTGGCCGGCTGCCAGATCATCAACTACCGCACGGACGCCAAGCAGAAGTGGCTCCTGCTCATCGGGATCTCGGCCCAGGTCTGCTGCTCGTCTGCCAAACGCGTTGTGGTGATGGGGGAGGGTATATGGCGACGGTATAGTCGGTCATTCTGGAGGAAGCTTGTTGGCGTTTGAACTCTATGAAACCTTTCACTTCAATGCAATAAAAGGCCACCTTGCCAGCATCCTCCACCAACAGTGGTAATGTCTCCCACAGTTGACCACAGGGCTCACAATGCATAGGATATTGTCACGATACGTAAAGGTACAGTCAGCTATATCGCAAGCTATTTTTGTCAAATTCACCAAATATCTCCTCATTTCGCCATCTTACCGTTCTCTGTGCGTGTTGTAAAAAGAATCCGATACTTTCACACAGCCCTGGCGACTTCAAAAGCTCCGCCCCCCCCAACACGCATTGGAAATGCATTGCCATGGATGAGATATTGTTGTGTGGTGCTGTCTACACCACTTTGTTTGTGTTCCCAATTACAGAGACGGTGTAGAAACACCAGATTATTATTTTTTATTTCTCAGCATGCCCACAGAACAGGCAGCTAGTGCACCGTGAGGAGATATTCACGGAATGTGACAAAAAAAAACATTCTCATACAATCGCTGACTATCCCTTTATGTAATAATATAAATGGGCAGCCCACGCAGCCACGAGAGCACAAAGCCCGTTCCCTCTGCGCTGATGCGTATTAACTGGCTCTTTTTGTTTCCGCTCGCTCCAGCAAAACCGCGTGGTGGGAGCAATGCAGCTGTACTCCGTGGACCGGAAGGTGTCCCAGCCCATCGAGGGCCACGCCGCCAGCTTCGCCCAGTTCAAGATGGAGGGCAGCGCGGAGGAGTCCACGCTGTTCTGCTTCGCCGTCAGAGGCCAGGCTGGGGGAAAGGTGAGTGAAGGCGATTCCTTTGTGGCAAAGGCAAAGTGAAGTTCACCCCCCTGTGTGCCTGGGCTTAATGTGCCTTCTTTGAACATGCAGCTGCACATCATCGAAGTAGGGACGCCACCCACTGGAAACCAGCCATTTCCCAAGAAAGCGGTGGATGTGTTCTTCCCTCCAGAGGCCCAGAATGACTTCCCTGTGGCCATGCAGGTGTGAGAAATGGCACAGTCATATCCATATCTTTGTATTCGTATGTTTTTTTTGTTTTTTTTTTTGTTGCTAGATGTAGTTGGATCTTTTCCCAGTGATTGACACTTACCACAAGGCTGATGTAATCAGCTCTTTTAAAGGTTATGTATATAGCTTTTAGCCCACCACATTCAGCCATCACTACAGGCGGGCTGGGTATTTGTTTTGCTAATAGTGAATCGGCCTTTTTATTTGCAGAATATGTGCAGTTAAACAAGATAGTCGAGATCGCTGTAGCTCATCTGAAGACTCCACATTGATAAGACTTCTCCTCTATATGCTGTGGAATTAGAAGAATACATGCACAGAGGCTACAGACATTACATTTGCATGGTCCTCTCGGTGAAGCCTTTATTGACATTCCTGCAACACCATCCCCCCTCCCCCTGGCTTGACACTGTTGCACAGGGTCATTGTGTATGAGCTTTTTTTTACAGACTGTAATCTAGTTCTGCTTTAGGATATGCTATCAGCAGAACACCAGAGGAATTAGTGCTGAGTGTGTATTGGCTAGAATCTGGCGGTACGATGCGCATCACAATACAGGGGCCACAATTAGATATGTTTTTCGATGTATTGCGATACTGTAAGCAAGGCAACGTATTGCTATTTCTAATTTGTGGAGAACTTTCACAGAAATGCTGACGTGTGGTGCCGCTGCAAAAAATAACAAACACGTGTGTAAACTTGCTCAGGTACTGCAGTTTGTATATGGACCCTTTTTGTACGCATTAAGCAAAAAAATGTATAGCGTTTTAGAGAATCGATACAGTATCGTGAAAGTTAATAACATGATATTGATGTGTATTGATATTTTCTTGCTCCCCTAAGAGAGGAATGTTATAGCTGTGGTGCTCAGAAATGCAAATGTTGCACTAAGGCTAATTTAATAGATCTCTTTTTTTTTTCTTTTTACATTTGAAAGAATTCTGGTTCTGAGACTCGTCTCCTCTTCCTCCCAGATAAGCTCCAAGCAGGATGTGGTGTTCCTCATCACAAAGTATGGTTACATCCACCTGTATGACCTCGAGACCGGCACCTGCATCTACATGAACCGCATCAGCGGAGAGACCATCTTCGTCACGGCCCCGCACGAGGCCACCTCCGGCATCATTGGCGTCAACAGGAAAGGACAGGTACACGCCAAACCCTCGACTGCCTGTGGTTTTTAATGCGTTTGATGTAAAAGATGTAGTGACTCTTTACTATTTAGGCCACTAGGAAACACTGTTGGATGATTTAATGATATATTGACGATATGATTTGACTCTGATATAATATTGGTTGCTTACAATTGCTGGTGTGTGACCTGTCCAAACGATGACAAATGTACTACATACCGTAAATGTAAAATGTAGTGTTTTGATAAATCAAAGCACATCCAGGTGTAACTTGCTAGGTTGTGGTTTTAATACCGGGTCTCAAGGGTCAGGGGGGCCGGTCACTGACATATCTCTGCCGTTGGAGACCCACAACAGATTCCAGCCACCGTATGTATGCAGCTCTACTCTTAACTCCTTGTTAGCAAGCGCAGCATCGAGCCATGGTTGTGAACGGGCTGCAGCGGGCGGCAGCAAGCAAACACTGCGCCGCGCACCCTCTCGTTTGTCTGTCGTTATCGGGCAAGCACAGTGTCTGCCGGCAGGCATTCATAAATAATCCAAGGTGTAGCGTTTCACATGGGGAGAGAGGAAGGCCGCCTGGCTCCGGCAGCCATTGTTGCTGTTTACCGGCACAGAGAACTGGATCCAGCCAGCTGATGAATAATGATCCAGCTAGGCCGCACGCGTCGCATGAATAATTGATTGAGGAGAGGAAAGACTATCTGAGGCAGTGAGAGACTAGCCATGATGGAGCAACAGTGTGTGTGTGCGTGCGTGTACACAAACATGGAAGCAGTGATCTCGATAATGATACGCTACTGTCTGTGGCCGCATCATTTCCACCAATTGAATCCTGTTATTACCAGCCTTGCGGCGAGGCAGAGACATCCTTGGGAAATGTTCTCTTCCCCCTCCTCATATCTAGGTTCATATTTGTATAATAACTTATCCTAATGAGCACAGGCCCAAGACAAGAGATGAGACCAATACAGAGTCTACAAAACAGAAGGATTTGTAATGCTCTGTTATGTGTATGTGCCATACACATAACAGAGCATTATGAGTAAGTGTGGGAAAACCAAGCTCTGGTTAGGCTGAGTGGGAGGGTTTATGTGAGAGACACTGGAGTAGGAGCAGCTTTGAAGCTGTGTCACTAGTACCATCAGTAAGAGTGGCCGAGCGCTGGCTATGTGCGTATGCTAGCGCTGCTAACCCATGTGAGTTTCTTAGTAGAGGCTGAGGAGTTGGCAGCTGTGTGTGTGCGCGCCAACTGCCAGTCCTGGCGTGACCTTGACAGGGGAATGCATGTGCTCAACAGCACTTAAGTTGTTACTCAATCCTTTGAACTGCATTTCCATGGATAAACATCTAGATGAACTCCTCACGCAGAGAAATGAAGGGCGGTGAGCGAGGCAGGGAAGGGTCCCGCTGTTAGTTAGTGTGATGTGAGTTTGGTGAGCCCGCACAATACTCTTTAGTGCAAGCGCTCTTGTCCAATCACAGCCCTCTGCCTGTCTCACTCAATTCACTCACTCACTCTCTCATACAAACACACGTCAGCAGTGTTGGGCAAGTTACTAGAAACTAGTTACTGTAATATTACTTTTTTCAGTAACTAGTAGTGTAACTAATTACTATTTCCAAAGCAGGTAATACTATTACTAATCCAAGTAATGCTGCATTACTGCGTTACAAGAATTAGATTTCTGGTCCTGGCAAACATAAAGTAGGCTAATTGAACCAACCTGTCCAATCATCTGGTTTGAGAGGCTGCAATATTTTCACTTTGGCCGATTGTTGACTCCTAAGGTTAATTATTGTTCCAATAAAGAGAATTCAATTCTTAAATGAGCTGGCTGCACAAGTTGTCTTTTATCGGAAGAGGCGAGACAGGCTAGTGATTGTGAAAGTAATAGTAATTTATTAATGTAACTACTAGTAACGTAACTAATTACTTTTAATACTAATAATATGTATGTATGTGTGTATGTATGTATGTATGTCAATTGTAACTTATTACAATTCCTGAGTAACTTGCCCAAAACTGCACGCCAGAATCCTGCTGTCTGTGATGTAATATCAGGTGTGTGTGTGTATCTGGGCCAGGGTACCACCTGATACCCCAGCTCTTCTGTCGGCCGGTGCTCCGCTCACCTAGATTACCTAGGTGATGTCCGCTCACCTAGAATTAATTTCTAGCAGGCTTGATTTCTTCCTACTTCTACGCAACTTTGATCAAGGCAATTAATCTGCATTTGACTTGTTTATGTGATGCCGTTAGAAGGAAAGATCCTAAGGGGATAAAACAATGTTATTCGTATTGGTGGTAGTAGTGGTATTATTATTATTATTACACTCACACAAACGAGACATGCTTGTTGATTATGGGGGGGTTCCTTGCTTGTGGTTACTTATTGGTTGGGCCGTTTCAGCAACGTGTGTTACGCTGCTTTCACTCCTATTGGTAATTGCCGTGCCGCATCGCTCAGTATTTGCATAAAATAGACGTATTTTTATTTATATATTTTTTTTCATTTTCTTTTGTAAAACATTGAAAATGAATAGCAGCCTATCGCTGGGTCTCCTTTGTTTGTTGCTCGTGTGAACACAGGGATACCCATTACTGCCTTTCTCTGTCTCCATCCCTATTGGACCAGCGTACACCATGCAGGCCCCAGGGCGGCAACAATCACATCCACTCCGCTAAGAGCTCTATTTTTATCTCCCCCTTTTCTCCTTAGTTGTCTGTGTTTTGGTGGCGGGCGGTGTGTGTGGTGCACAGCCAGGGACACTGACTGACTTGCCCTGCTGGTTGGTGGCGGGGACAATCCTCCCCAACCTGTTTTTATTTATCTGATTAATTCTCTCCTGCCCTGCTTACTAGAGCTGTGCGTAGGGTTGTAAACCTACAGCAGTCCTATTCAATTTGTGGGCCAAATGCGGCCCACCATCTGCCCCCATGTGGCTCATGAGGGGATTGCACCCTTGACCACTATACATTACCTCAAAATACTGTATAACCACTTTATGAATCAAGTCAGTATATTACTGTAAATTAGTTATTAACTGTTCTACAGCCAAGACATCATGGTCTTAGTCAGACATCATAGTCTGTTTGTAAATGTAATGTTGTAGTCCAGACCTAATAATCAACGTGAAGAAATTAGTCTAAGTGACATGTGCCCGTAGCTCCTATTAGTGAGGATAATGGTTGGGTATGGTACTAGTCACATTTCAGTATGCAATGAATTAAATCTTTAACACCTGTCTACATTTTAAAAGGCTATTCTACCTAGTCATTGCTACCACACAGTGTCAAGCTCTACCTGCCTCCCTAGGGGAGTTTAGTCCTTGTGTTGTTTTAGTGCTCATCAGAACATTTGTATTTATTTATAAATCAATCCTGAATCCTGTCAATCAATGTCACCAGCATTGACATTTGAATTATTCGTGCCTAAATGAAAAGACACATTTCCCTCTTCAAATAGGTTTTATTTCTTCTTCCAAAATATTGAAATTGATCAGAACCGGATTCAATGAAATTGCAACGATTCCCACACCTGGCTATGCGTTTACACTGCACAAACCATCGCCCGGCACAGCAAACGAATGCCCACATCGTGGAATTGATTTTAAGATCAAGCAACAAGGTTATAAGCTTGCTGTGACTCCTGCAGTGTGTTTTCCCGGCATAACAGTTGCATGCATCGCTGAAAGCAAACACCCCTAGTGACCCCCCGCCCTCCTCCGTGCACTCCCATCACACACACACACACACACACACACTGCAAGAAAAAAAAGAGAACCCCGTATCAGTTACATACAATTGCTGCCAGGCTTTTTGCAAGGAATACATGGATGGAACTTGACATCAATACTTCTGCTACTACTGCAGTAGTAGTAGTAGTACATTCTGAATGGGGCGAAGTTGAAATCATCTTTTGGTCAGGTCCATGTACAAATGCATGTTGCCCGCGCAGGGGTGTTTCTGAGTCTCTGGTGTGTGTGTGTGTGTGTGTGTGTGTGTGTGATGCAGGTGCTGTCTGTGTGCGTGGAGGAGGAGAACATCATCCCCTACATCACCAATGTGCTGCAGAACCCAGACCTGGCGCTCCGCATCGCCGTACGCAACAATCTGGCCGGCGCTGAGGAGCTCTTCGCCCGCAAGTTCAACAACCTGTTTGCGGGAGGGAACTACTCGGAGGCAGCCAAGGTGGCCGCCAACGCGCCCAAGGTAACCCGTTGGCAATTTACGTAATGGTGCTGTGGAGAACATTTCCCAAGTTACAATGAGAGGGTTTTATATTCAAAGCAGAGGTGGTGTTTGACATTTAACTGTTTTAATGACGTTCTCCTGAATGTCATCCTTGCAGTTTCCGTCAAAGTTTATGTTCTCGTGTTTTCATGATGGCGAAACAAACTACTTTCAAGAGGAAGATCTAGTTATTATGAATGTTTTTTATGTTATGGTGTGCTCGGTGTTTACATATGACTTTCGTGACTAATTCATATTTAGTTCATGCATAATGTATATTCCCCTCACGTAAAGCAGTTGATTTGGCTAAATCCGTGACACTCAGTAATTGTGACCAATGCTGACTCTACTCTGCCTCCTCTGGACAATAAATGCACACTACACCCTTTTTAACAAGCAATGTCACATGCAATTGTGTATGTGTGTATGTGTACTGGGTCCCTCTATCACTCGCCATACTCCCACCTGTGGCTTAGCAATTGCATTGTATACACTTACTGCCCTGTATAATGACCCCCTCCCTCCCTACCTCCAGGGTATCCTGCGTACCCCAGACACCATCCGGCGTTTCCAGGGCGTGCCGGCCCAGCCGGGACAAACCTCCCCCCTGCTGCAATATTTTGGCATCCTGCTGGACCAGGGCCAGCTCAACAAGTTTGAGTCCCTGGAGCTGTGCAGGCCTGTGCTCCAGCAGGGACGCAAGCAGCTCCTGGAGAAGTGGCTCAAAGAGGACAAGGTAAACTCTTCCCCCGGCCCGATCGCTATCGCACACCCTGCCTGCAGGAAATGGCTTTTCCTGAGCTCGCTGCGTTTATTTACGCCACTTATTTTAGTGTCTTGACTGATGCGAGAACATTGGTTACGTGAGGTATTTGTAGATTGTTTCTACTCCACTGTCGAACAATGGTGGCTACAGATGTTGTCTGAATGCTCCGGTTTTCTTTTTTTAATCCCCTGTGGTTTCCAGTGCTGATGGTTGTCAATGCTTTTTCTTCTCCTTCCAGTTGGAATGCTCAGAGGAACTGGGAGATCTTGTGAAGGCTGTGGACCCCACCCTAGCCCTCAGCGTTTACTTGAGGGCCAATGTCCCCAACAAGGTCATCCAGTGCTTTGCTGAGACTGGACAGTTCCCCAAGATTGTCCTTTACGCCAAAAAGGTAACTACACCAACCCTTTAGTAAGAGACTGTATTCATGAAATGGTTGTTGTCATCCTTTTTTGTGGGTCAAAAGGGCGAGCAAATGCTGTGCTCGTGTTTTTCTTGTCAAGGACACTATAGCGCTCTAGATGGGCAGAAAATAGGTTTGCCTCAATGGAGTTTAGAGAGTTCCACCAGAGGTGGAATCCTGAGCTTTAAAACCTTTTTTTGTGTGTTGTGATTCCAGGTGGGCTACACTCCAGACTGGATCTTCCTGCTTAGGAATGTGATGCGGATCAACCCAGAGCAGGGCCTGCAGTTTGCCCAGATGTTGGTCCAGGACGAGGAGCCGCTGGCCGATATCACGCAGGTTAGAGCAGGCTAACCCCCTCCCCCTAAGTAACTTTCCATTATGCATTGCAGGTCAGAATTCTTAGTTAACGTTCTCTGTACAAGAAATGGGTAAAAAATGTGTTTTTATTTTGCCATATTTTAATTTTATTTTTTAATATTATTGCCCTCCTATATAATGTGCACTGTGGGATGGTCTTGTAGCACACTGTATTACTGAGTCAATAGAAGACTTGCTGACTAGCCTGTAATAGAGATTAGATACACCCGGTATTGCAGTCTGCATTACCGGTAGTGTTTTGTTAACAGGTAATAATACACTGTCGGATGAATGTAACAGAAAACGTGGAGCAATCAATTTACATCCTGTTTTAAAGAGTCACATTTATTTGAGCCAAAACCCCATGAGTTCTATGCAATAGTAAAACACCATCAAACTGTGGAATATTGGGCACATTAAATAAGGACGCTTCTTCAAGTAATGTGCTTGATTAATAATGGTCACAGTTTAAAAGCTCTTCTTTTTTTCTCTCGTTGGTGTGAAGATTGTGGATGTGTTCATGGAGTACAACCTGATCCAGCAGTGCACGTCTTTCCTCCTGGACGCCCTGAAGAACAACCGCCCCTCAGAGGGGCCACTGCAGACCCGTCTGCTGGAGATGAACCTCATGCACGCCCCACAGGTGCACGCACACACACACACACACACACACGTCAGTCATTCTAACAGAACCGTATTGCCAAAAAGAGGGAGCATGTACTTTTTTTTTTGGTAGTCAGCGATTGTAAACTAATGCAAATGAGAGAAAAAAAATATATCTTTTTTTCCCCTTTTTGTTTTTTTTCTTTAGTCAATTACAACAAATATTGAGTTAACGTGACCTCTGGCGATGCCGTCCATTTTGTTGCCGTGCTTCCAGCCCATAGTTGCCTTCCTATGCTGGCGGATGGTGAAACAAACATGAACAAAACTGCTTAAACCTTTCCTTTCAGCTCACGTTTCCTTATGGTCTGTCTTGTTAGGTTGCCGACGCCATCCTTGGCAATCAGATGTTCACCAACTACGACCGCGCCCACATCGCACAGCTATGCGAGAAGGCCGGCCTCCTACAGAGGGCGCTGGAGCACTACACAGACCTGTACGACATCAAGCGCGCTGTGGTGCACACGCACCTGCTGAACCCTGAGGTAACCTTTTGGACCGCTGACTCTTCCCCCAGCCCCATAGCTAGCCAGCTGTACAGCGTGGCTAGTTTATGTATTTACGTTGTTTATATGCTGTTGACTCTCGACACATGCAGTTGAAGACTGCACAGGCTTTAAGTTACATGAGGGTTGTTATGGCTGTCAGATTTTTGCATATATTTCTTCGTAATTTCGTTTTTCCTATTAATGATGTTTTCTGTGAAAGGTGCTATATAAATAACCTTAATGTATATATTATACATATGAATGTATGTGCATAACTTAAACAACATAAAACATATGTATATATGTTTGATGGAATTTCAAGAGATCCTGTTTATCCTACTGTCTGTGTTTCTGAAATGTAAGAAGATTGCCGCTCCACTGCAAACCACATCCACTTAGGCGTACAAATAAAGCAACCTGAACCTAATGTCTACCCCCTCTTCCCCTCCTTCCTCCAGTGGCTGGTGAACTTCTTTGGCTCCCTGTCAGTGGAGGACTCCCTGGAGTGTCTGAGGGCCATGCTGTCTGCCAACATCCGGCAGAACCTGCAGATCTGTGTCCAGGTTGCTTCCAAGTACCACGAGCAGCTCTCCACCAATTCCCTCACGGAGCTCTTCGAGTCCTTCAAGAGCTTCGAAGGTGAGAGGTCAAGCTCTGCGCCGTGTTATTGGAGGTCTACATACCGGCTTCATCCTCAGCATTACACCAGCTGATGGCACTGGCTGCGATGTTGCTGTAGAGCAGGGTTCCCCAACCCTGGTCCTGGAGGGCCGCTGCCCTGCATGTTTTAGGTGTCTCCCTGCTCCAACACACCTGACTCAAATGAACGGGTCGTTATAACGAGGCATTCGTTTGAATCAGGTGTGTTGGAGAAGGGAGACGTGCACTGTATAATGGGAAGACTTTAAATAATTCACCTGTTTGTTTTTTTTTTATGCATTTAAATGGTTTTCTGGTACAGAGACTTAATTTTCCAACTATTTGAAACAGATCTGCTGCTTGTAGTTGTGTCTGTGACTGACATGACCCGTTTCCCCCTCAGGCCTGTTCTATTTCCTGGGCTCAATCGTCAACTTCAGCCAGGACCCAGAGGTCCACTTCAAGTACATCCAGGCTGCCTGCAAGACGGGCCAGATCAAAGAGGTGGAAAGGATCTGCAGAGAGAGCAACTGCTACGACCCCGAGCGTGTCAAGAACTTCCTCAAGGTGCGGCTTGGGGACGATCCCACGACCCAATGAGAGCGGTTCTGTTCCCCTCTGCCTGGTCCATCTTTGTTACAAAGAGAAAATACACATTTTCCTATGTGGTTTTGTGACGCGTCATAACAAAGTGATAAATCTGGAGCTCTGCCCACTGGTTCTCCAGGGTGTTACAAAGTATTCTGAACTTTGAATACAGATGTTGTTGTAGTAATAATCGATTTCAAGCCTCATCACGTCACTAGTAGGACTGCAAATACATTTGGATTCCTGCACTTACAGATTTGAAAATGCATTTTGCATATGCAAGCCTGTGTTCCGCTCAACCAATCTGATGGCAGATATGATCTTTTCTGCTTGTCCCTTTTTGTCTATGGCATGGCAGGACATGTATCAGGTAAATCAATCCCCTCCCACTATCGGAGAACAGGACTCACCCACCCCAACCCCTATTGCTTTATTTTCATCCCCTCCCCTTAGGCCCAGGATTAAATCTGGGTTTTTGTATGGTGGCGTATGTGCGTATACACCACCAACCATACACCCGGCCAGCCTGGGTTCCCAGTGCTTGAACTAGTTGTTAGGCATCCGTGCGTGACTGTAGTCAGTAGTGTGGGCAGAGTAGTAGTTCCTGTTCCAGAATCATCGGAATGTCGCGCCACGTGCACACTTCAATTTAGTGCAGTGTGTGTACACTAGTGTCCCAGCCAGTCAGTCTTGGCATCTAGCGTTGCTGTAATGATGCTCGCTCTCTTTCTTTTTCTCTCTCTCTCTGTCAAAAAAAGCAGAATTTGATTTAATACTTAACCATCCCAATGGCCTCGTGGCGAAGGAGGTTGACGTTTGTAGTAGAAACTCATTTATAAATTATTCAGTATGTACTGTTCTGTTTTTTATGTCAAGTTTTCCCCCTGTGATGTTGTGCAATTTCAGAATCACTTTCCTAGGGTCGGTGTAACTGGAAAATGATAATTGACCTTTATTTTCAGTGATTCTAACCATTTTCTTTTCTTATATTGCATAAGTTAGTTACAGTACATTGGCCAGCAGCGTTGCAGTCAAACTGACGGCATAGTCCTCCCAGTATATTAAGTTGCTCTCAAATTTAGGGAACCTACTGTGTGTGTATATTACTCCTAATGTGTGTGTATATACACACATATTACATTACTCCAGGCGAAATGCGCCCGTAAGTCTTTTATTTCAACTGTATGACTTGAATATCATTTCTCCAACAGTCAGGTTTGACTGACCAGCGTTGGTCTGTACGGTGGCATTGAGGAGGGGTACCACTGACTTTGTTGTTCTGTGTCTCTGTCACACAGGAAGCGAAGCTCACCGACCAGCTGCCCCTCATCATCGTGTGCGACCGCTTCGACTTCGTCCACGACCTGGTCCTCTACCTGTACCGCAACAACCTGCAGAAGTACATCGAGATCTACGTGCAGAAGGTATGAATGCTCTGCTTGATCTTGATGAGAATGTAGTGTTAAGCGCACATTTTGGAGGTTTGTTTATGTACGTGTGTGTGTGTGCGCGCGCTAGGTAAACCCCAGCCGTTTGCCAGTTGTGATCGGAGGCCTCTTGGACGTGGACTGCTCCGAAGACGTGATAAAGAGCCTGATTCTGGTGGTCAGGGGACAGTTCTCCACCGATGAGCTGGTGGCTGAGGTGGAGAAGAGGAACAGGTACCACCTTGATCTCACACACACACACCCCCCACTCCATAACATGCATCGTAATTCCATACAGTAGTTGATGTAATTTAGTCCTTGAGTGTCCTGCAAGGCATCTCGCAAAATAAGTATTATTTGTATTATTATTATTAAAGCTATAGCTTTAAGCTAAGATAATACTTTTTTTTTTTTTTTTTTTTTTGGTCAAAGTTACCAAATAACTATCTTAGGCTAGTTTACCATTCTCTGTGCGTGCTGAAAACATAATCTGATACTTCTACACAGCCCTGGCGCCTACATCATCACACAATTGTACGGGTTTGTTTGAATTCGGACTAAACAAAAATTTATGGAGCGAATTTGGAGCGGCAAATCTTTTTTTCCCTTTGAGCAAAGAGCAGTTTTGTGCGGAGTGATGTGAAACACTTGAGGAGGAACGTAAACTTCGCTCACATACTCTGGTGGGGGCGGAGCTTCTGAGGAAATTTGTTTTGGTTTGAGTTTGACGCTAGAGAACTGACTAACCATGCCATTAACGACCTGTTCACGTATTCAGTCAGTCCCGTTTCTCTCTCCCCTGTTGCCGCGTCCCAGACTGAAGCTGCTGCTGCCCTGGCTGGAGGCTCGTATCCACGAGGGCTGCGAGGAGCCGGCTACCCACAATGCCCTGGCCAAGATCTACATAGACAGCAACAACAACCCCGAGCGCTTCCTGCGGGAGAACCCCTTCTACGACAGCCGCGTGGTGGGCAAATACTGCGAGAAGAGAGATCCTCACCTGGCCTGTGTGGCCTATGAGAGGGGCCAGTGTGACCAAGAGCTCATCAATGTGAGGATCTAATATCTACATTTTCTTTTCAATATATTTTTTGGTTTTAAACTCATACATTTTACATAATACATTATATCATGTAATTAAAAATACAAAAACCCTACTTTTAATAATTAAATATTCAATGTCACGTAATATAGGACACAGAAGTATTCATCTGTATTGATCTGTTTGCATGTCCCAGGGCGAATATCCTTCTCCTAACACGTCTCTTGACTAAACAGTGTGCAGAGCAGCAGGGAGAATATCCTCCTCCTAACGCGTCTCTTGACTAAACGGTGTGCAGAGCAGCAGGGAGAATATCCTCCTCCTAACGCGTCTCTTGACTAAACGGTGTGCAGAGCAGCAGGGAGAATATCCTCCTCCTAACGCGTCTCTTGACTAAACGGTGTGCAGAGTAGCAGGGAGAATATCCTCCTCCTCTTGACTAAACGGTGTGCACAGTAGCAGGGAGAGTGTCCTAACATGTGTTTCTGTCTCCAGGTGTGCAATGAGAACTCCCTCTTCAAGAGTCTGTCTCGCTACCTGGTGCGTCGTAAAGACCCTGAGCTGTGGGCCAGCGTGCTGCTGGAGACCAACCCCTTCAGGCGACCGCTCATCGACCAGGTCAGTTCCCGGCAGGGTGCCGTATGACTTTCTACCACTAGATGTCGCACTAAGCGCACCAGCATCACAAATCAAAACAAATGCTTTTTGGGCCACAGCATCCAATTTTTCAGTACCGATACCTGCACTTTGGGTATTGGCCGATACAGAGTACCGATCCGATTCCAATGTTCTATTAAGCTGAATTCCTCAATGTGACTGAGGAAGACACTGGCAATCATGTAAGTAATCATCATGCTTGAACATTGCTTTCCTAACTCTGTAAAACATAATGTAACATGGGCTATATATGAAACAATACAATGTTGTTCTTGACATATGCATTTGTTTGTTAAGTTGCAGAGTAAATGACAGCCAATCTTTCTTTTAGAACCTAGATGCATTTTAATCGGATTAGCCCCATAGATCGGTCATAACTGTCCAATTGTCACCGATACTGACGCAGCTATTGAAGTCAGAATCGGATCTATTTCTCAGTATTGTATCGGACCCTAGCTAACGCACCTAAAAACAAAGAGCAGAGGAGCTCTGATTACCATGCACACAGAGGGAGTGTGATGCCATTCTCTACTCGGGACACCATTACTCAGCTACATCTTCACATAGAACGTAGTTTGCCGCTATATCTAAAATAAAATTAAAATATCGTATAGAGAACCTTTAAAGCGTGGCTCGCTTCACCCCGGTGTTCGGCGTGCGGTTAACCTGCTATTCTTGGCCTCGTCCAGGTGGTGCAGACGGCATTGTCGGAGACCCAGGACCCCGAGGAGGTGTCGGTCACAGTCAAGGCCTTCATGACGGCCGACCTGCCCAACGAGCTCATCGAGCTGCTGGAGAAGATCGTCCTGGACAACTCGGTGTTCAGTGAACACCGAAACCTGCAGAACCTGTTGATCCTGACGGCCATCAAGGCCGACCGGACCCGCGTGATGGAGTACATCAACAGGCTGGACAACTACGACGCCCCCGACATCGCCAACATCGCCATCAGCAATGAGCTCTTCGAGGAGGCCTTCGCCATCTTCAGGAAGTTTGACGTCAACACCTCCGCCGTGCAGGTCAGCCATTCGTTGTTCCCTACCAGCCACCGCACCTGGTCATTGAATTTGTGGAATATCACGGAATATAAAGTCTATTCCAGACATGGAAAGTCAGGGAATGTAGTCATTTTTCGGTCGACTCGTGTCACATCAGGGAATTTTTGTTTGCATCACGTTTACATCTTATTTGGTATATGTCTTACAGAAATGATTGATTGTGTACATGAGTAGTACCTATGATGACGCACATTAAAACTTAAAATGAACACGTGTGATAAGTGACTTTGATCCTCTGGTTCTCAGGTGCTGATAGAGCACATTGGAAACCTGGACCGGGCCTACGAGTTTGCAGAGCGCTGCAACGAGCCGGCGGTGTGGAGCCAGCTGGCCAAGGCTCAGCTGCAGAAGGGCCTGGTCAAGGAGGCCATCGATTCCTACATCAAGGCCGACGACCCCTCTGCCTACATGGAGGTGGTACAGGCCGCTGATCAGAGTGGTGAGGGCAGGGGACGAGGGAAAAGCCATTATCTTGTTGAGCCCATCACTATATATTCGTATTTTAATGTATTGACTGTTTTTTTTGTTTTGTTTTCAGGAAATTGGGAGGACTTGGTTAAATTCCTCCAGATGGCTCGTAAGAAGGCCCGTGAGTCGTACGTGGAGACCGAGCTGATCTTCGCCCTGGCCAAGACAAACCGCCTGGCCGAGCTCGAGGAGTTCATCAACGGCCCCAACAACGCCCACATCCAGCAGGTACCCCCGTCCTCCCAACTCGCCGTTAGCATTAGTGTTACATTAGTTTAGTTTTAGTGTTAGCTTTTCTTTGGCATTAACATAAGCTTACCATCAGCATTGGTGTTAGCATTATCATTGGTGTTAGCATTAACTAACGACACATCAGAGCTAAGTACATGTGTTCTGTGGACCAATTGCTAGCTTCATTCCTCCGTCCGCGCTGCAGGTGGGTGACCGTTGCTACGACGAGAAGATGTATGATGCCGCCAAGCTGCTGTACAACAACGTCTCCAACTTTGGCCGCCTGGCCTCCACCCTGGTGCACCTGGGCGAGTACCAAGCGGCCGTGGATGGAGCCCGCAAGGCCAACAGCACCCGCACCTGGAAGGAGGTGTGCTTCGCCTGCGTGGATGGAAAGGAGTTCCGGCTGGCCCAGATGTGCGGCCTCCACATCGTGGTGCACGCCGACGAGCTGGAGGAGCTCATCAACTACTACCAGGTAGCATGGCAACACAGCGGGCACACTTCTCATTCGCTCTCTTGCTCTCATTCACTCTCTTGCTCTCGCTCTCGCTCTCTCTCTTGCTCGCTCGCTCTCTCGTTCGCTCTCTGATGTAGCTCTGCTCTGCCCCCAGGACCGTGGCTACTTTGAGGAGCTGATCACCATGCTGGAGGCAGCCCTGGGCCTGGAGCGTGCCCACATGGGCATGTTCACAGAGCTGGCCATCCTCTACTCCAAGTTCAAGCCCCAGAAGATGAGGGAGCACCTGGAGCTCTTCTGGTCCCGGGTCAACATCCCTAAGGTGCTGCGGGCAGCCGAACAGGCCCACCTGTGGGGCGAGCTGGTCTTCCTCTATGACAAATACGAGGAGTTCGACAACGCCATCATCACCATGATGAACCACCCATCGGATGCCTGGAAGGAGGGCCAGTTCAAAGACATCATCACCAAGGCATGTTGTCAGTAAAGATGGTAGAATACAAACAAGGCATGTTGTCAGTAAATATGCTGGAATACAAACAAGGCATGCTGTCAGTAAAGATGCTGGAATACAAACAAGGCATGTTGTCAGTAAAGATGCTGGAATACAAACAAGGCATGTTGTCAGTAAAGATGGTAGAATACAAACAAGGCATGTTGTCAGTAAAGATGGTAGAATACAAACAAGGCATGTTGTCAGTAAAGATGCTGGAATACAAATGGGGCATGTTGTCAGTAAATATGCTGGAATACAAACAAGGCATGTTGTCTGTAAAGATGGTAGAATACAAACAAGGCATGTTGTCAGTAAATATGCTGGAATACAAACAAGGCATGTTGTCTGTAAAGATGGTAGAATACAAACAAGGCATGTTGTCAGTAAAGATGCTGGAATACAAACAAGGCATGTTGTCAGTAAAGATGCTGGAATACAAACAAGGAATGGTGTACCTTTCTAAAGGCGGATGCGAAAAACCGATCTTTGTTGTCAATTAAATGGCTGTCAATTCACCGCTAATTTGGCCTTTTCTTGATTTCATGCTTTTACCTGGATAAAAATGTTATTTATATATGTTATACAAGTCAATTGGTCAAACGCAGACAATTATACCTTTGCGTTGCTCGCTTCGCTCTATTTTAGGTTTCAGTTTAATAGGTGCGTCAGTAGTGGGGGTTGGGATTCGTCCATACAGCAATTTATTTGTCAATGTCCTTATCCCTCCGTCTCTTGTGTAGGTGGCCAATGTGGAGCTGTACTATAAAGCCACCCAGTTCTATTTGGAGTTCAAGCCCTTGTTACTGAATGACCTGCTCATAGTGTTGTCCCCAAGACTGGACCACTCCCGTGCTGTCAACTTCTTCACCAAGGTACACCTCAGCCAGTCCCTTGAGTTCCCTACACTGAAGGTCAGCAGCCTCTTGTGTGCCAGCGTAGCTGACTGCCGTGTGTCCACAGGTGAAACAGCTGCCCCTTGTCAAGCCATACCTGCGATCAGTACAGAACCACAACAACAAGTCAGTCAACGAAGCACTTAACAACCTCTTCATCACAGAGGAAGACTATCAGGTCAGTGCTTTTCACGAGCTTTTCCCGCTTCCTGTGCCTCGAGCCTTCTGTCGGTGAGCCTCATCGCTCGGTTTCTCCACCACAGGCGCTGAGGACATCGATAGATGCCTACGACAACTTCGACAACATCTCGCTGGCCCAGCGCTTGGAGAAGCACGAGCTGATCGAGTTCAGGAGAATCGCCGCATACCTCTTTAAGGGCAACAACCGCTGGAAACAGAGCGTGGAACTCTGCAAGAAGGACAAGCTGTACAAGGTGCTCTCTCCTTGGCGGTTTCACAAAGTGAACATGGTCTGTTTACACCAGGCTAACGACACTCACCCTTTGTGTTTCCGCCTCAACCCTGCCCCCTGCAGGACGCCATGCAGTACGCGTCGGAGTCAAAGGACACGGAGCTGGCGGAGGAGCTGCTAGCCTGGTTCCTGGAGGAGGACAAGAAGGAGTGCTTCGCCGCCTGCCTGTTCACCTGCTACGACCTGCTGCGGCCAGACGTGGTGCTGGAGACCGCCTGGAGGCACAACATCATGGACTTTTCCATGCCCTACTTCATCCAGGTCATGAGGGAGTACCTCTCAAAGGTGGGTGACCTAGAGGGCCACGCGTGCCCATCACCACTCTGAATCTGATCTGTGTGCAGAAAGTAGCCAGCAAACTCCCGCAGGCTGGTTTTCTGAGATGTGCCTCTTTTCTTCCAGGTTGATACTGTTGAGGAAAAGGTGAAAGATGGGTTGTTTTTTTTTGGGTTTTTTTTGTTGCTCCGTGCACATTTTAATCGTTTGAGTTAATGTACGCCTGGTTGACTGTAGCCTTGTGCGTGTGCGCGCGCGCATGGTTTTAGTTCTGACACGTAATGTTGGATAGTCATTCAAGTGAAGCGTCGCTTGGAGTTTCCTACACCCGTAGAACGTGAGAACATCAATAGAGCTGCGGCAGTCAACCGTAGGGGCTGAAGCGTTTGTCCGTGTGATGTTGGTTGAAGTACCTCAGCCCTTACAAATATCCCTACTGCAAGCCTAAAACAGTCTGAACCAATAGAACTGAGCTAAATGTATTTGATCAGTTTTGAACACGTCAGTTATCCCATCCATGGATGGATGGATGGATGTCGAGTCGCGGGGGGCAGCAGCACCAGCAGGGGATCCCAAACTTCTCTTTCACGGGCCACATTAGCCAGCTCTGACTGGGGGATCCCGAGGTGTTCCCAGGCCAGGGTGGAGATACTATCTCTCCGAGGCCTCCTCGGGGAAGACCCAGCGGAAGAGCAGCGGCTATACTCCGAGTTCCTCACGGATGGCCGAGTCCTCTCAGTTATCCCTCTGTCCTTAATTTGCACTTGAAGACCATTCACACCGATCTTTGCGTACATACTGGAGAGCGTCTGTATGTGCTGTATTTTATAATGCATGTTTTATTATTACATATTTTGTTATGATGCTTATACTACCAGTGAGTCCAATCAGGGCTTGTGCTTTCAACGGAAGGCTTTGAGCGTTGTCACGAGCACGGCGGGCTGTCTTTCCACTGTGCTGCAGCCTCCTGTTGTGCACGTCGACATGGCCCTTGTGTGGGCGTGTGCGTGCGCTATACTGTGCACTGCCAGCATGGCACCGCTTGTCCTCTCGGTGGAGCTTCTGCTTGATGGAACGGTGTGAGACGTCTGTCTGTGATGAGGCGTGTGTTAACCACCAGTGTGTGTAGCTCTAGTGCAGGAAATACAATGTCTTTGCGGGCCACGTTACGTTTTTAACCACCATGCTAAAACATTTTAAAAATAGCTAACTTTGTTAACTTGCATATATAGGCTATTCCACAATTTTCATAATCAAATGTAACGGTTCACTTTAACTGTATTTTTGTACGCAGCAGTAAATGAAGTAGCATTCTGCAGAGCTCGTCAAATAATTTTAGGTTGTATTTTATTTTTTTTAAAGGTTGATGTACGTGGCGGGCCGGGTAGAATGTCTCAAAGGGCCATATCCGGCCCCCCGGGCCTGACTCTGCCCAGGCCCATTCTACTGTATTACCAGGGGTTGTCCTTTTAGCTGGCAGTCAACCTTCCTGCCAAACCAAGTTCAATCAACCAATCAAGTTTACTACAGACTCAAGGTCCAAAGTGCAATACAATGATAATAAAATACAATATAGAATATTAGAATAATATATGTTATGGTGTTAACACCATGTAATCTCTGTCCTACATGGAAACAACTACCACAGGGATTGGTATCGTATAGAGCTAAACCATATTTTTGATAATCTCAAAATGTTCTGCTTGTTTTGTTTTTTTCTGTGTGGATAACCTAAATGTTTTAATAATTTTGTGTTGCAGGTAGACAAATTAGAAACCTCAGAGTCTCTAAGGAAAGAAGAGGAGCAGGCAACAGAGACGCAACCCATTGTCTACGGTAAGACTCAATCCACACTGCTTTTCTGCTGGTTCAACTCCTTGCTAGGCTCACAGAGCCAGCCTTTCACTTGCGTGAAGTCTGGGACAGTGGCTAAACTGCACCAAGACCCGCCTACTTCACAGGAGAGGTATTTTGAGTGACGTGCATGACGACCAATTGCATAACTCGGTGACAAAACTGGAAGTTTCGTTGATACTGAGGTATATGTTGGGGGAAACTAAACGACAGGACCGTGACTGTTTGCAGGTCTCGTCAATCTGTTAAAGTAGGCTATAGTTACAGCTGAAATACAGAAATTGGTAAATTAAGCACTGTGTGCATGCACTCACACACAAGCATGCTACTATCAAGTACAATATGCAATCAGAATTACTCACGAGAAACTTGACAAAACTTCACGTCAAGCACCTTTCTTTCTTGGTAAATTTTTGTAATATTTGATATTTTTCCACTTCAGTGACAAAGTCGCTCATCGTCCATGACTGCTGGTCAAACGGGCGATCATGACTGCTGGTCCAGCGGGTGATTCAATAGAGCAGAAAAGAACCCCACGTGGGGACGGAAGTGTTCCCTGAAGCTACGTTCTAAACCGGACAAATGCCCCATGCGCCACGCGGGGTCCCAGGGTTGCACGCGTATACGTGGAGGAAAAAACAACTTGTTTTTCTAATTCTAACACGCTACGACGCAGCTGCGTTGAGACTCACTGCCCGTCTGAACGCTTCCATTAATGCCGACGCATTCTATTGGCAGCGCATACGCGAGTCTTGTGAAATGGTCTTAATGTAACCGTCTGTGTGTGTGTAGGAACACCCCAGTTGATGCTGACCGCAGGCCCCAGTGTTCCCGTGGCGCCCCAGCCGGCCTATGGGTACGGTTACCAGGCACCTGCAGGGTATGTCCAGCCAGCAGCTCAGCCAGGCTTCGGCTACGGCATATAAAGGCCCGTCCGTGCAGGCTGGAGCCAGCCAGTCGTCATCCAGCTCTCCCACAGTCCTTCACCAGCCCATTGTTGCTCTTTGACCCGCCGTGGTGGACGTCATCGACAAGCATTTCTATATATACATTTCTTTTTTTTTTTTACTTTTTATTTCATGTTTATTTCCATTGAAAACTGTCATGAAGGACTCTATTTTATTCCTGTTGTCAAAAGAAAAATATTGAATCACAAAGAATGATTTCTTTTCCCCACATTCCATATTTACTAGATTAATTTTTGTCTTATTTTATTTGGGAAATGGGTTATGTACAATGGGGAGGGGGGAGGGTGCTTGAGGGAAGAGCCAGTTCTCTTCTCAGGTCTGTTGTGAAGCATCTGATTTGCACTCTGTAGTGAGAAGAAATTTATGTAGAATCTCTTCATTTTGATGTGTGTGTGTGTGAGAGCAGCTTGTTCTGTCCTGTAAAATGCATTTAATAATTGTATATTCAGAATCCAAAATGTGTTCTTTATTATCTGAACATTAAACTGCCGCTTCCGTGATCAAACTAGAAACACTACGTCACACCAATAATGTCCCTACACACTTGGAGGAGCGGGTCGTGTGCAGTTATGGAGAGGACCTAACACATTACTTGATCTTGCCTACTTGATTTTCAGAAGCTTTCATCCATGGCAGAAAAAGCCTATGCAGTGTCTCCAGTATGACCGCGTGGAAACAAGTGTGCACTCGGATGACTTTCTTGGTCTTTAAATGTTCTCATGTGGACCATTCCATGTTGGGAGGGATTGCTACCGATGCATCGTGTTTTCAGATCTGTGTGCATTTGACTAACCTCCCGTGTTGTAATTCTATAAGTCACTATTAATTAGTGTCCAGGGGAGAATTTTTCCATTTGTGTTCACCCTCTATTGATCTAATTCATAAATATCACAGGACTGTGGTAATTTCGAGTTTTATTAAAGGTTTGCCTTTGTATAGGAAATCAAACATTAACTTCCTTCACCTCATTCTTAAATTACTTTAGATTTAAGTGCGCACTTAAAAGATAGTTAATGGTGCATAATCAAAGTTATAATGAGACAGCAGTTTCCTTTTCCACTTAAAAATAAAAGCTTCTTGTTTGTCAAGAAGACTGTTCTTGTCTTTATACTATACTGGCCTGTTTTATCTAGTTCAGATGTACTGTGTATATAGTGTAATTTTCCAGTTATGTGGTGGCACAAACTCTGGGTTAAGTCTTGACAAAAGTATTAATTATAGATTATTTAACAAAAACAATAGCTGCCATTATGTAGGTAACCCACAGATCCAATTAATGTAAATAATTTCAGACAAACATTCCTTTTGGACTTTTAATGAGTTGTCCGTTTGACATATAAAAATCAACTGGGTCTACACATTTGTATTTAACTGGAGATCTATAAGAGTTTCAAGTGTCCCGTGACATTGTCAACTAGATCTGCTGGCCCTGGTCCAACTCCCAAAACGGTGCGTGATCCTGGCGCTATCTGTGTCCTCCCTGCATCTTGGATGAGGCTGACTGGCAATCCAACTTCTTTGGCGCGCTTCAGCAGATCGGTCAAGCTGTCCTCGTCTGGTGCCTTCACTACCACCTTGGGCTGGCCGTTGTACTCCCACTGTTTGAGAAGCTCAGGGTTCCTGCATTGCACCTGCTTGTAGGCTGACACAGCAGCATGGGCACACTGTGCAGCGACCTTCCCCTTGCCCATCTTGAGGTCATTTCTGACGATCAGAACCATCTTGCACTCCCCTCCTTCTCCCATCATGCTTTCAGTGGCATTTCCCAGGGTCTGGGTAAGGCTTATGGGTAACCTGCCAAAGCGACCCCTGAAGTGCCATCCAAGGAGAAGTCCACAGCCCAATCCTGCTACTATTCCCAGAGCAAATGGGCTATAGGAATCCAGGTCTAAACCTGTCAAATGTAATACATTGCACATATTAAAGTATTAATTACAGGGTTACTTAACACACATACTTACTTAAGCAACTGTCAAAATATATTGGGCGACTGCCAAAGTATATTTGGCAACTCATCTTAGAATGTCTGTCAGAGAGAAATGCCATCCGTCATCAAGTAAAGTTGGTGGATAATCTCCCCTAAATCTATTAACTGGGGTTTCTTTAATAACAATGCCTTTGCTGTCCAAGGTATGGTACTGAATATTTGACAATTGGTCAATATTAAGCGATTCGACTGTTGTAGTTGTAAATTTGTTAGAAATGTAAACATACTCTCCTAAAACATGGATAATAGGTTGTTCATATACAAAGGCTACTGCACAAATAAATGCAGCGCATCATGAGCAGATTACAAGTGCGGGGTGGATATTCACAGACACATCCCTCGACCACTTCATACCACCACCTACCACCACAATTAAATTTCAGATCTGAGGGAAACACTAAATCAAATAAATTGAATTGGGTGGAAAAACTGCAAGAATTTTGTGCAACTGTTTAGTTCCGAATTAGGTATATAGGCTGCATCAGAGATGGCCTAGCAAAAAGTGAAAATGGTACCGGTATATAAAATAAGCGATTATGTACAAAACGAATTACTGATTATGTCAAACTGTATAGTGTATATATTTTAGTATTTTAATTACGGTAATAGTCATCATTTAGTAATTGTAAGAAAACGTATATATAAGGTTTCAGAACAAGAAAAGCTAGCTATCCTAGCATCTAGATCACACATTAAGTCACCATTATCAATGACATAGTTTGTTTAGTGGCTGATCCCTGTTAATATATGCATTCACCAGAGCTACCAGCGTGTACACCTATAATTTTATAAAATTACCCATTTCACATGGTAATAACCTGCCTACCTGTATTTAGCACCTTCAAATGCATAGCTTCTTGTCCCCTATTGATGACGTCTACGTTCTCTACGTAAACACTTCGTTCATTTCTCCTGAAGTCGTGTTTGTTTCTTTGATAATATTGTTTATTTTATCAAACCAGATATATATTTACATTATATTTACTTTGTCGAATTACTTATTTTGTTGAATACATTTCACATTCATCATTTATTTATTAATGTTTTTTGTCTAAGCCAAATTTCATACACTTTAATTTTAACATTTTAACATTTACGCCATGTCTATGTAACACGCAAAATAAAAAATCTGGCAAAACATGTTCTATCCTAACGAAGTATTATTTAATGTTATGTAATGTATGTAATATCTGGAATTTTTATTTTTTCTTTGTGTATTTCCTCTGTTATGTAAGTGACTATTTCTTTGTTGTATACTTGCATGATAAAAGTGTAAAATATTTTTTTAAAAAGTCGTCTTTGTTCAAAATGTTTAAAACCTAGTTTCTTTCATTAGCCTATAGTGTCAGTTGCATAACTATTGTTTCTTTTTTTCTCAACTTTGTCAAATTATTTATATGTTTAATTGACATAGTAACACAACACAGCTTTCATTTGTTTTTTTTAATCACATAGTCTATGATTAACAAAAACAACAGATTTGAACGAATTGAAACAGCCTGAAAACTGTCTTGTGTTAAATGGGAACAGATCAGGTGGGATATTAGCTCATGACACTGCTCTGAAGTAGGTTCTTACATTTGGCTTCACAAAAGTATATATCGCCACCTAGTGGTATGCTACATTTGCACAACAACCAGAGTTAACTACTTGAAATAAAAATCTACTACACTATTATTTATAGGCCTATACTATACTGCAACAACTTCCTCATTTTTAAGTTTCAGCAAACACAAAAATAATGTCAGAAGGTCAAAAAAACGCAGGATCAATCTAGAACCCACTCAATAAATCACCTTGTGAAGGAGAAAGTTTCACCTAATCTCCCAAACAGTGCAAACAAACCCCAGAGTTTACAATATATTAGAAGGAATAATGGACAAAATGAAAGCTGAAAAACACTCGACTGGAGAGGGAAAATTGGAAGGAATCGGAAAGACCGGAGAGATAAAGAAATTAAGCTAAAGCATGATTGCATGAAGCTGAGAGAAAGGTGTATTTAACTCCTGTCCTCTTCCTATAGCGCTTGGTGGTGTGGAAAAGGATGTCGGCTGTCTCTGGATGCATTTGTCACTGACTGCCTGACAACAGGGCTCAGCAACCCCCACCTTCCAACTACATGACGGGACAGGAAGTGTCTGCTTGATTGAACTGAAGATTTTAGTTATTCTGGGCATTTTCTACACCACCTTACCATGGAACCTGGCAAGCATTCCTGGTTCTAGCTGCACTGAGCAAAACAGAAACAGGTTCACCTTATAGTCCACTCTTGAGAAGTTTGTGCTAAACCCATTCCCAGACATCCCATAGGGGTTTGGAAAAAGCTGTGGTCTGTCTCCCCAGTTGTCTTTTGAACCTAACTTGACAAGAATTTGCATCCACACTGTGATTTTGGCCAACCTGGCAGCCTAGGTGAGATTACAACC
>JAODUK010000006.1:3300912-3320137 GCA_027564635.1 Typhlichthys eigenmanni
TTTTAAAATATCAAAATTAATATCGATATTGCAATTTTCATGATCAATATCGCAATATCACATTTGATCAATATCGTACACCCCTAGCGTGTGTGTGTGCGTGCGTGTACATGTATGTGTATGTGTAATAGAGTGTGTGTTGTTATTATTTTAATGTTTTTATATGCACATTATGGACATTACAATTCAGAGTAACTGGGTGTCTTTGTGTGTGTGCACACGAGCATGTGTGTGTGTGTGTGCGTGTGTGTGTGTGTATGAGTATGAGTGTTTATTTGATTTAATGTGTTTCCATGCGCATTAGGGTCATTAGTATTCAGGGTAACTGGTGTGTGTGTGTGTGTGTGTGCGTGTATGTGAGGTGGCAGGACACCCTCAGAAGTTGCAGGCAGGTCAGGGGTCATCTCTGACTCGCAGCGTGTGGAATTTAGATTTTTGGCCAAACAGATGCAGGATGCCTAAACGTGGCAGCAGGAAATGATTGAAAAATGATATGAGGATGGCACACACAAATGAATTAAAACCCGTTCAAGTACTTCCTCAACCACAATGTGTCCAGATAGTTCACACATTCAGGAAGCAAAGAGGGTGTTTATTTATTTATTTATTATTTACACTAATATAACACTTGATATATGCATATATCATTTGACCACAACACATACTTACTTCCTACATACAGTATTTGGTAGGAGACAATGTCCTGGTCAATGGGTAGACAATTCAGTGCTTATCCAAGTGTGTAAGAGAGTTAGTCTTCTTCTAGTATCTTTGTGGTGTGTGTGTGTGTGTGTGTGTGTGTGTGTGTGTGTGTGTCAAACGTATGAATGTTTGGGGGACTGCATATTTTCATGGAATGCCATGTCATTGCTACTTGCATAATTTACCAAAGCAAACAACTCAGTTCTTGTCTGTTGTTTTTCATGTCAGACCGTGCTTATGTTTAATCAGAGTCTTTGGATTTTAGGCAACATGCAGTTAAGTCTCCATTTTGTTGTTTGGAAAACTACAAAGATGGCTGGTCTCGCAAAATAGCTGTTTCTTCCAAAAATAAATTGTTATGTACCTGATAATTGCGCGTGTGTGTGTGTGTGTGCGTGCGTGCGTGTGTGTTTGTGATAAGGGCATGTCTCTTTTAAATTGTATTGGAGAGATTATACTGTAGTTGGCTCGTTGTCCTGGATGTGTTTGAAGACAATGCCCTAGATATTCTCTGTCTGAAGACAGACATTTTGTTCTGGTAACATATATTCATTATAAAATTAATTGAATCTGTGTGATTTATAGTACTATATAATTATATAGTGATATTAATTTTGATAATTGAAAAAATCCTAAATCATACGTACTGTAGACGATGACGTGGCATAGGTTTAATGTTGACTCTGTTTTGTGATATTTTCTTGGCTAACTTAAGTTAACCCCATAGCGATGCCTGTTTTGAGAAATGGCAATGCTATGGCATATCTTGCTGCTATTTTTATTACATAGTGTAGCTCATGTTACACCTTGCTGTTTTCAGACAATTATTATAGATGTGTGCATTATTTTGAATTCTTATTTCTATCAGCCAGTATGTCTCAATGGCACTGGAGTATCCAATAAAGCATTAAGTGACTTAGCATGTCATTATTTTTAATAATGGTAGTTATTTTTAAAGTTAACATTAAATGGATGACTGTTTTAGGAGCTCTGGTCATTTGCTCAGAACCAGCAGGAGCATATTAATTATTTATACAGTAATTAGGAATGTTCACATTTCTATAAAACTACTTTACATGTATGGTGTGTTGAATTAGTCACATACGTATATGGAAACAGCCACATACATTCTATGACCGATACTTTCATGAGTTCTTTGTTCAACCTCTGGAAGTAATTTAATCAAGTGGAGAGCAAGAGTTTTAAAATTTGATAGGATCCACACATGCATTCTCTTTATTACCTAAAGATACATTTATTTGCTGTTTGTTATTTAACTATTCTGCTTGGTTTGTGTATATTTTGATGGTGACGAGAGGAACTGCAGTTTCAAACTATCTACCATTGCTTTTGTGCTTTTTATGTGTTATTTTTATGCAACCCCACAACAAAGGTATAATGAAAGTAAATAAGTAACACATTTTTATTTCAGAAATATATAATTTATTCTCTTATTGTACAAATTGTCACATTTAATAAATGTTTACACACACCAATAAAATGGAATAAAGATATTTGTCTACAAATGCTAGAATTATTGCCTTCCCAAGTACGTTTGTTATTTGTATAAAACATGTGAGCCTTATTTTATGAATATTTCCTGCAATTTGATTTAAAGCCATTAAGAAACCATTCTATAGGTAGGGCAACATTAATGCTATTAAGGTGCTTTTTATAGAAAAAAGAATACGGCTGCTTTTCAAGAAACAAATGGCTTATTTCTAAAGCAGGCAAGAATCTTTAAGATCAAACTATTTCTAAATTGTGTTAAAAAATAATCTTCTGGAATTTATTTATTTATTTCTATTGAATACCACCAGCTGTTAGAACCCAATTTAAAAATGAGAAACAAGAAGAAAGTGAATTCTGTTTAGGTGACTTAAATAAAAAAGCATGAGATTTCATCATGTATTCCATTAAGTTTGGTTCAACTTCTGATAAGTAAAAGTTAGTTCCTGATTTTAGACACTATATTTTTCATGCATTATACACATATAATACTATGAAAATTTAAATGGTATTGTTTAAAAAACCTTTTTGAACAAATAAAGAAACTTAGAACATAGCCAACTGTACAGTATACATTTTATTACAGTGATATAATATGCATCTATAGTTAGATAGGCCAGGTAACAGGATGTTAGAGCTTGAGTCTAAAAATAAACAGAAGACACAAAATACATTTTTGAACACAAAATACATCTTTCCAATGTATTTTTTTTCAGGTACTTACGGGTAGTTTATGAACACAATTACAGTAGTGATACTCAAATCCAATATTTTCACTTCATCTTCTGCAGAAAGTGAAAGTATATCCCCAAAAGGGTCCAAATGAACCACAATTTCAACAGAAAAGCCAAGAGAGTCCTGAGGTATTAAGACGGTTTTTGACTGCTAGATTTGAATGTCTTTCTCTTTGTTGGTAGATTTACTCATCATGACTCAGTATTGCTCATCGCCCAAAGCCCGCCATTTCTGATATCGTCTCTCTTTTTTGTTAATGCTATTTTGGTTTAATCTGCAGAACTGGTAACTTTGTTGCTGATTTTTATATAATTATTTATTTTAGGGTATTTAAAAATGTAATAAAAAAAAGGTTCATTACAATTTCTGTGAATCTTTGAAAGCATACACACTTAGGGTGTTTCATGGGATTGGAAGGGGGGGTCATAGGAGAAGCATTTTCCCTCCAAAATTGGTCTTTGTTGATGTTTGATACAGTATGTGTCTTGGGCTTTTTCTATTGTGTAATTTGAAGCACCAACTTATTCTCCATTTGTTCAAACTTCCTGCCTGTTTCGTGCCGTGGGAGATGTACATTGCCTTTTTTTGTCATAAAAGGCTCCACTGTTTTGAATTCGCTCCGTTATCCTCCGAAAGGTGTATGTGTGTGGGTGTTGCAGAAATGCTCTTTGTTTTTTGAGTGAAAGTTAGCAGCCATAAACCCAACAGCACACAGCCGTGTCTGTACCCATGCAAGCCCTTAGCCAAAACAATAGGCCAGAGACTACGTACAAGAGTAATAAGTGTCTTTAGTAGCTTGTGTTTGTTTAGTGATTAATCACTAACCCCAGTCTAGGGATGGGCAACTGAATATTCTAGGACATTCTCTCTCTTCCTTCTTGTGTGTGTGTGTGTGTGTGTGTGTGTGTGGGGGGGGGGGGGGGGGGGGGGTGGGCTGACTAATCTGTAAAGGGTTTCCTAATATGGGCCGTCTTACAGAAGCTCCCGCCCCCTTGTGGGCTGACCCCCCTCAGGTCCCAGCCAGTGAGGACACGGGTCTGGGTAGGACTCACTTCCTCACTAATTGGCTGAAACCAGTTGTTACAGGAACCGCCGGTGATAAATGTGAGAGTTCTGAGAAGTCATTCATTCCTCCTCGCTGGCTGCAACGGAGGAGCCCAGGCACTGCAGGGGAGTTGAACGGGTTCACGGATGTGTGAGTGAGTGTGTGTGTGAGAGAGGGAGCGAGCGAGCGAGAGAGAGAGAGAGAGAGAGAGAGAGAGAGAGAGAGAGAGAGAGAGAGCGCAGTGTGAGTGTGTGTGTGTGAGAGGGAGCAAGAGAGAGAGAGAGCGCAGTGTGAGTGTGTGTGTGTCTACTGCCGTATGTGGAACAAGCCAACTTTTTTCCTTTGCTTCTCTTCTTCTGTGGTTTTTCCTCGTCCTTCTTCCTTCTTTCTGCGTTTGAAGCAGACTGCTTAGCATAGTGTGGTCCTACGTGCCATACTCTTTGTGTGTGTGTGTGTGTGTGTGTGTGTGTGCGTGCATTCCTATCAGAGGGGATGAGCTTCGAGGGATTTCTCTTTCTATCCCTCACTCACTCGGACAGAGAGAGAGGGAGAGGGAGAGAGAGAGAGAGAGAGTAGGGTGATCGGGATACACTGTACGGGAGGTAAAGGACAGGGTGCCTTGTCTTTGTTGCTGCCCTTGGGCTGGTGAGTAACAATGACGTGACGTGATCTGTGTTACCCCCACCTTCCCCTCCTCCCCTCCTCCCCCCCCCCCACCCCCCCACCCCCCCTCCCCTCCCCGTCTCTGTCTCGGTGTCGGCGTGTCGACGGAGCCAGTGTTGTTCCCGCTCTGGGCGCGGCACTGCAGCGGCCCTTCGGGGAGCGCCTCCGGAGCCAGAGGGCCGGGCTGCACCACCACGCGGGAGACGGGCGCCCCAACGGTAAGCGAGCAGGGGCTCTCAAGCCCGTCATACCCCCCTTCCCCCTCCCCTCCCCCCCCCCCCCCCCCTTTCTTTCTCTATTCATTTACGTTCAAGCGCCAAGGGAGAAGAATGCGCCCCCTTTACTTTTTTTTCCCTTTTGTTCTTTTCTATTCTTTCTCTCATTCTCTTTCAGTTTATCTCTGTTGTCGCCTTTTATCTTTACTTTGTTTATTGCTTTTTATCTCCCTCGTGCTTTTTTTTTTTATTTTCCCCTACTAGCCTATTTTCTGGCACCTTCTTTTCTGGGCCCAAGTCTGTTTAATAATGGAACCGGTTGGTTTATTATCTTCTCTCCCTAAAATGGAAAGTACAGTGCCCTCGTTCCAGCGGGGCTGCCGGTGCTTTCACTGGATGTTTCCGCTGGTTTTATCTGGAGCGATAGCGCAGATTACACAGGCTGGTTTAGGGGCCAGTGACAGAATGACGGAGTGGGCTAGTGCCGTGCTGGGCGGGGGTGGGGGAGAGAGAGAGAGAGAGAGAGAGAGAGAGAGAGAGAGAGAGAAGGGGGGCGGTACAGGCGTGCTGACTCATGCTTCCTCTTGGTGCGTTTGCTCGCGCGTGATCCCTCTCCCCGTGTGACACACAAGTGCCCCGCCTGAACCCAGCGCCGAGAGACCAGCCCCCACCCTCCTCTCCCATTCCACCCCGAGTGCCCCTCCTCTCCACCAATGACAATCTATCAACCGCCCTCCCCCCCTACAAAAAAAAGAGCCAGTTGTAGCAGCAGTCGTATCTCTCGTAGCTCTCTCTCTCTCTTGTACTCTCTCGTTCTATGGTTTAAGACATAGTGATTCATTGAAAACGGTTCTTCTTTTTGTTTTGTTTTGTTTTATCCTACTCGTACGCACGGCCGATAGATAAGAGCGGTTTTCAAAAAGGAGAGAAAGGGTTAGATGTTGTGTTGCACAATGAGAGATTAATAAGGCAGTTTCTAGAACAATGTTCTTTTTTTCCCCCCCTCTCTTGTAACTTGACACTGCAGTTAGTGGAGAGGAGCGGGACAATTTAGCAGGCTGGGGTCAGTGGGGGCGTTGGGAGGGTGTGTGTGTCGGGGAAGGGGGGGGGCTGTTGCTGCATGTTTTATTACCCCTGATCTCTATCTGTCCTGCACATGGGCCTGGATCCCTACCTATGTAGCCACAGGGTTGAGGGTGGGGATGTCAGCATGCAAGCACACTAACTTTAACACGTCTTTCTCTTCTTCTGTGGATTCTGGCAGGAGGGAGAGCTGGCTGTCGTGGCTCTTCGAGAAGGTGGTGGTGGTCATGGTCTTTGTCTGCTCCGTGGCCCAGACGCCAAACACCGGCAGCAGGAGAAACACTCCCGGGGAAAAGACTGAGTGAAGTGAAGCACCCCCCCCTTCTTCCAGGAACCACTTGTTCTTTTTCACAAGTTGTTTTCCTTGTTTTTGTGAAAGCGCGTTCATTGAGCAACATGGACATTAGTCTACTGGCTGCTGAAGGCTGTGTAGTTTGATAGTGATTATTTCATAGTTTTGTTTTGGGTTAGAGCTTTGGTGTCTTTAAGGTAGGTGCTTGCTGCGGTGTGTGTGTGTGCGTGTGTGTGCGGTTAATGTAGATAGGTTTCAGCATTGGGTTCTACGCAGGTCCGTCAGTGTGTTAGTAAGTATCTGCTAGCATTTATTATCCTTACTGAGGCCTTGCTTCCAGTAAGATAAGTAAGGTTGTATTTCCTTAGAGCAACATTCTTTCATATTTGTTGCTTCTAAATTGATGTGACTTTACTGTAACACAAAGGTTGTATGATTTACACTATAACACCTATTTATTTACATATTTTTAATTGTTGATTTTTTATCATTTAGTTTTTCTATGTTGTTTTATAAAGTTATTATCACTTGTTATATGTTACAGTTGTCCAATTGTCCAAGTGTTAATTATACAGCAATTCCATTGGCGCATATCATTTCAACAGCATTGTCAGAACACTTGCACACATAGTGGTTGTAGGAGAGCAGCGCTACACACACACAGCTTTGAGATGAGAGCTGAGAATTGATAAATTGGTTGTGAATCATCCCTGCTGCTGCCTTTGTCCTTCTCTTATTGTTGCACTTCCAGGAAGAGAGTCAGCCGTGGTGGGGGTGGTGTAAAGACGGGCCGGGGGTGGTGTGTGTGTGTGGGGGGGGGTCTCTCTGCCAGATGCATCCATATATTGAATCACATCTATGACTGTGTGTGTGTGTGTGTGTGTGAGAGGGAGATAGTTGCGTGGCTGACACATTTGTTGCTCTTCCTTTTATGTTTTTATAGACTACAGCGGGTCGTTGTGCAGTACGAGACAAGGACGCTGTCTCTTAGTCGCCGTGCAGTTGAGAGAGGCTCATTTAGAGCTATGCTTGTGTTAGGCGTGCTGGTTTAAGGCTCACAGTAAACCCTTTTCCTTTGTCTGCATTCGTCCGAGGTGCTTTTTTCCCCCCCTTCCTCTCCCGGCAACTGTGAAATCTCAGGATATCAGGTTCACGTTCGACATCCCGGTCTTTCGTTTACGTTCTGATTAAAACGTAAGACATTTTTGGTGGGGAGGGGGCTTTTTTTTTTTTTAAATGTCGTTGTTTCATTCCTCACTGGACTACGTAGGCTGCCATTCTTAGCATGTTTTCTCTTTCCGTAATTGCCAGCAAAGTGTGTTTTTCTGCTCTCCGTGCCGCTGCTGTGTTACGCTGGACAGAGCGCATCGATCGCAGGCAAAAGCAAAGGGGCGGGACTGAAAAGGAGGGAGAGAGGGAGAAAAAAAATCCTCCGTGCAGTGAAAAGCGTCTGTGCCGTTACCTCGGCTGAACCTTCGAATGAACTCGATGCACTGCTCTCGTTGTTGCGCCAGGAGACGAATCACTCCAGTAGATTCAAAACAGAAGGGTACTGTTGAGCTTGACGCTCGGCATTAGAGCCAGTCAGAGCACTTGCACATCCACTCTTACTCTCCCTTTATGGTAAGTAAGATTAGGATTTTCTTGTGTTTACTCTACGTTTATGTGTGTGTGCATCGGGCATGTCCGTCACTTTCCCGGCCTGTCAGATAGCTTATCAGACTGGTGTTGGCTGTTAGATTGCAAGGCGACAACAGTCTGTAGGCTGTCCGACATTTCGGGCTCTTTCATCTTGACCAGCATCCTGTTTTGTTGTTGTCATTGTTTCAGTCAACATCAGTCCTCATTCAGGGTACGGTGTATGTGTGGGACAGTGTCACTTCCCCTTGTGGCCAAGCCAGGGACATCGCTCTGATGTATTAATGTGGTTTAACGTGGGGGAACCACGTTGTGTGTAAATGTAGATGTAGGCTGTTAAATGTAGCTGTTGGGTGATTGTACTTCTGTGTGTGTGTGTGTGTGTGTGTGTGTTTCCAAGGCTTGGCTCTGTTCTCTTGAATAACCAGAGAATCCAGAACACACACACCTTGTTGCAACACATTGCAACAACAAACCCCTTCCCTTTTGCACTTCCCTTATTCTCTTTAACCGTGAACGTTCCTCTCTTGCTCAATAGTTCAATTTTTGTTTAAGGCTGCACTTTTATTGGGACAACCCAATAGTGGGAAGGGGGGCTATTAATTATACAATGCTGAAAATAGTTTTAGATAATCTATGTATTAAATGATTTGTTTGAAAAAGTGCAAAAGGGTAACGCTTTTTCCTGGTCATGAAAATCACTGGATAACATTGGAATGGCCCTTCTAGTGTGGGGAGTGTGTTGTTGTTGGCAGTTTCAGGACGTCCTGTTCCATAAGGGACCCCCCTTTGGCACGCCTATCTGAATGTAAGTAAGTGTGCGTGTGTTTTTGGAACTAATGCTTCTATGTGTAAATGTATGTGTCTGTGTAATGGACATCTGCACTGAGTTTTGTTTTTATGTGTATGGACCATATTGAACTCTGAAATAAAGTTCTGTTGAAACGTGAACTGACTGGTTGTGATCATTATGTGTCCTGTGAGTTTTTGGTGTGTGCTGAGGCCTCTGACGAATCTCACATATCAACCAGGGAGGGGATTGAGGAGGATATTGAGTCCATCACACTCCGATTTCCTTGTCTAGCGTTTCACATCCAAGCGGTTATCGCATTACAGATATGCTCCCTCAACCTTGACATCCTCTCCATTTCAGATTCCGAGGCCTGTGGTGTCCATTATGGTTCATCATAACAAGGCGTATGCTAATGATACTACAGTTTGGCTATATTTTACACATCTCATACTAGTATGATATATGTATGTAATGTTGCTACACATTTGGTCATACACAATTATCTTTAACACTTAATTACTTATTGTACACACAGGATAATCAAATATATGTACATATATTTTTTTATTCCACTATTCTACTTTAAATAAATACTTCATGTGGTTGTGATAAATAAATATATTTAACTATAGTGATCATCACATGTATCCCATAATGTGACATTATTCTGTATCTATAACAATTAGTAAAGTTAACTGTTTTTCAACACACCACATTTAAACTATTTTTTATGTTTTTTTTATATATATATATATATACTGTGTGTGTAACTATACATTATTCTATAAAAACATTTGTTTTGGGATTTGTAATGATCATAGTGTGTTAAGATATTTTATGCAATTAGCACTTTAAAGATTGCAGCTCAAAGTGCTTTACTGATTGACCAAATATTATATAGCAAAATACAGAGAAGGCAGACAGTCTTCCTGAGGTCAGAGGTAGTAATGGCACAGAGCGATGTGTTGCCACCAGTGAGAGAAATAGCCTTTTCCCAAAGCAGCCACACCCAATGCTCTGAAAACCTAACATGCAAATCCTGCCTGTTCAAACATGCTATCTCTCTCTCTCTCTATGTGTCTCTCTCTCTATCTCTCTCTGTCTATATCAGTCTGCCTCTCTCTCTCTCTCTCTCTCTCTGTCTCTCTCTCTGTGTCTGTATCAGTCTCTCTCTCTCTCTCTGTGTCTGTATCAGTCTGCCTCGCTCTCTCTCTGTCTCTCTCTCTCTCTCTCTCTCTCTGTCTCTCTATCTCTCTCTGTGTCTGTATCGGTCTGTCTCTCTCTATCTCTGTGTGTCTATCTCAATCTATGTCTGTCTCTCTCTCTCTCCCTCTCTCTCTCAATGTCTGTGTCTCTCTCTCTCTCTCCCTCTCTCTCTCATGTCATATGTCGTGTGTGTGTGTGTGTGTGTGTGCATTATTCTGGTTTCTAGTGTTATTGCTGGCAGGGTGAGTCAGTCTTTCTCTCCAGGGGGTCTCTGGACCCTCCCAGGGAAACCACCCAGAGACAATGAAATATTGCTGACTTCATCCGGTCTCCACGTCATCGCCCAGCCCCACCACGACAACACCTTCCACAAGCCCACCCAACATATACTGTACCTATATATCTAACTTAGGTCTGTGCACACTGCCGTATTCATTTATGCTGATCTTGTGACTTTTATCGACATCTCCATGGAATGCTGGGATGGTCGAAGTGCAGCATATATAGCACTGAGTCGTCATGGTGTATAAGTGACATGTGGAACTTGAATATTACTGTCTTAAATGTCAGTATGACATCGAAATTTATAGTGTTAACTTTTGGTTTGATGATTTGCTGTAAATTGACCATTGCATGGATATTTGATCTTGCCTTTATATTTCATACACACACACTGTACACGTGCATGCACGCACACACGCACACCATAACCACTTCTGAGGAAATTGAAGTTCCCGCTCCACAAAATCCATTTTCTTTATTGTGGCTTCAGCACAGCAAGATCAAACAGCCTTATCAGCTGCTTCAGACTTTGTGCCCTCATATAAGTCACTCCATTTGAGGGAGCTCATTTAAATTTAGATCACTAGGTTCATTCCGCATGATTAGCTGTGCCGCTCAGCTTAATGACAGACATTTGGCTGGCTAGAGTTGTTATATTTGGCACTTTGAAACACATTTTACCCAAGACATTATTAGCAAAGACTTCTTCCCCGACCGTGCTGTCTTGACCTATAAGTTACGTGTGGGCATTTCCACTGAACATGGAGCATCTGGGGTTCGTGCTTCCACTGCCAACATGGCCAAATGCCTATGGGCTGCTGCCAGGATATCAAACCAGGGCACCACCATGGAGGGACATGGTCAATGAGTGCTCCAGCACTCTTGAATTTACAGGGTTTCACCAGAATCCAATTAATTTCATGTGTTTTCACCATTTAGGGATTCTAGTGCCCCCACATTTTATTCTAGTTAATAAGCTTTCATTGTTCTGCTTCTGGAGAAAGAGGATTTTAGTGAAAACAATGAATGGCCATATTTTCTCCACTATCTCAATGCTGTTTATAAACAATCTCAACGTGTGGCACACGCACATTAGAACCAGGAAGCCCTGTTGAGTTTGTTATTCGAAGGAATAAGAGGATAGAGGAGCTATTGTTACAGGATTAAATATTTTTCATGATTACATTACTCTTCTTTGTTCCAAGAGCCATGCCAGGGAAAAGGCCCGTTCATATGTCATTCAGAAAGTGTAGAATAGTCATTAAAATTGGAATTGCCCATTTGTATATGTGTTTGTCTGAGCTTTTATTTGTTGTTGTTGCAGTTTAGCATGTAATACTTTGGTGCATTACCTTTTTGTTACTGTTTACAGGACTTCTCAGCAGCACTCTGCATACAACAAAGTAAAACTATATACAATTCCACAGCATACATGCCACTTCCTCATAGTGGTCATAGTTCAGCTTTTAAAATACATTTTGTAATATATTATCACTTAATATTTGAGGTGCATCAGTCTTTCGTGGACTTTTATTTTTAAAACATCAGCAATGAGCTGAGTGCTAATGCTATTGAGATATCTAACTTCACTTTGAATGGAAATAAGTAAACTGGGGATAAAAAATAAAAAAAGCCTTAGCCAGCAGACACAGAGGAAACATCCTGCCAGCCAGGACACATATGGGGTGCATTGGTGTCCAAAAGGAAACATCAATCCTTCACCATCGTAGCTCCTCTCCATGATCCTCCTATTATAATTCCTGTTCTATAATTATTTTTATGTCCCATATATGTGTATTGTGCTAGTTAAGCACTTTGTTTTCAAATGTTTATACAAATACATTATGTTAATAATATTAATTATTATTATTATTGTTATTGTTATTAGTAGCAGTAGCAGTAGTAGTAAATTGGCATTAGATAACAGGCAATATATTATGGTATTGTGAGAACCAAATATCAAAATGAAACTAATATACACTACACATAAAAGTACTTTATTATAAGGAACCTTAAAAGGTCAAATTACATATTTCCTTTTCTCCTACATTATTTACAATGGGGCGTATAGAACAGCCTCAGTTTTTGCATATCATTCAGATGTGCGGTTAGATGTTTTACCATAAAGAAATAGCTGAACACCATTATGTTTTATTTCTCTAGCTACATCTGAGCCATAAACTGTATTTGTAAATGGGAAATAATTATATAGTATATTGTATGACGAGAATTAATAGTTTATGTCTAATATAATAACTTCAGAATATAGGCCTATTGTACATGCCTGTTCCTAAAGTTCATTCAATGTGTTCTCCATCTAAAATATTTCTAGGCAACAAAACATGACAATATGATAAGACAGTAACCTGAGCTAGTTTTGGACCAACAAAATAAAACAAAACATGCCCATCCAATGCTTGAATGTGAGATTTAAGAACAATGCCCAGGAAAATGCTGCTATATTCTATCATAGTTCCACCTTTGTTAATTTCTGTATCAGTGAATGAGTAGGCCTATATATCCCAGTCAGCGGGGGCTTCCAAGCCCACAACAGAGTGCTGTGACTTTCTAAGAATGTCAAATCTGTTCCGTTGCAAACCTAAACAAAGAAAAGAATAACAGGCGGCATGCACAAAAACATATTTTGTTACCCAACACAGCTGGTTTCGATCATAGAACAATCAATGTAGAGCAAACTATCAAAGATAATTGAGTCGGTACTCAAAGCAACCCGTCCCCGCAAGGAGAGGCTCTCCCTAGCCTCGTGGGATGCGGTAGGTTTTAGGTTAGCCCCCACAATAAAAGACACACCGTGGAGAGCAGCCCTCCAGATTCACTGAACCGTACTAGTAACTCCTCTTTGAAGAAGACTATCAAGCAACTTCCTGATCGATTTGCATTATCTGACATTCACTTAACAGGCTGCAGTAGAAAACGGTTAAAAGATGCAAATTGAAACTCTTAGTTTGTAAACTTCTCAAAGGTCTACTAGACTGTTAATCGGTTAGGCCTATACGTTTTAGTAGGCTATCCCTCTTGGATAACTGGAACAAATTGATGACTTCTATAGGCTACTACTATCAGGCTAATCCACTTGAACTCACATTATGCAACATCTAACCATCTGTAGGCTACTATGTAGGCTACATGGGCGACAAAATAAAAGAAACACGCTTGTTTGACACGCGGACAGGGACATATAGGCCTAAGTTCTAGGCCAGAGGTCCTAAAAGTACCCACACAGCACAGGGACCCTCTATCACATGTGGTATCATATTTATGTATATGGCGGCCTATAGTGCCTAGCACAGGTTGTATTTATGTTAATGTATATTTTCTGACATTTAATGTGGAGTCCTGCAGTACCCCTGAGGAACCACTTGTGGTCGCGGACCCCCTGTTGAAGACCTCTGTTCTAGGCTAAGGTTTTTCCTATATAGCTATGCTGAATTAAATCACTGATGTTTTCTCTAGAAAGTTGATAGAACATTTGGGTTTAGGGTATACCCCTATTTATTAATGTCGCCCTTCTACTTTCATATTCAATATTTTAATCGCATTTGTAGACACCCTAACAGGATTGCTTAGTTGTTGCTGCCATCTACTGATGGTGAAGGGCACCTCGAGAGAATCGTTGCAGTAAAATAATCTAGTAGGTTATATGATGATTTTACAAGATATATAATAATAACTGAAAACATAAATTATATTAATTTACGAAATCCTAACGTGTGCATGTTATGTGAAATATGATAGATGAAACCACGTAAAAAACGTTGATTGGATTGGATTCTAAAACAAACCAGTTCGTCTATCCCAAAACATAGTAGTGTGCGTGCCCTGCGCTGGAGGTGCTTCGCCTCTCCGCGCTGTGGAATGTTTTGCTGGAGATTGCCGCACTGTAGCCGCCAGAAGCAGCAATGATTCTCTGGTGAGGTTGGGGGACTGGGGCACTGTTTTCTAAACACGCCGTGAAAGACCGAGGCCATGGCCGCAGTGTTCGACATTGATTTGGATCAACCGGACGACAACGTGTCAGACGACGAACTTGAAGATGGGGTAAGTCGGCTAGCTGAGTTGGCCGTAGCATCGGAGCTAGCTAGCACGTAAATGCGTGGCGGCAACGAGGCCTGCGTTGTTACTGCTAGGCGCGCGTAAAACTAGCATATCGGCAATGCAGCACTCCACAGCACACGTTTGCTAACTGACTCACCACGTACTACGGTACTACTTTTAGCACTGTCATAGTGCAACCACACGTGTTTCCAGTTTGACCACATTGATGAAGCCTATAGACACTGTATGTCATTTGCCCAGTTAGCAACATTGGCTAATCAATTTGAGCCATCTGAACACACTTCATTACTTACCCACCATCTCTAATAATGAAAGTTACTTAACGTACGTTTCTAAAAGAACTGGAACACTGGAGTTAATTTATTCTAAATGATCGGGCTACTCTGTTATAGTGTTTGTTACGGTATGTTGTGATTAAGTAATGACCGGCAGAACGAATTTAGTTAACACGTTTCGTTCCGTGTACTTTCCTTAGAGTCAACTCGGTGATTACATGGAGCAATGTAGTAGCTTTGAATTGTGAGTATCACACACAATGCATAAACACTCAGCTATATAACGTACGCGTGTTATAATATGAGTTTTCTTAACACTTTTGTTTTTGTTTACAGTAATATGGATGACTGTGAGAAGTTTGAAATCTCAGAGAACGTGGTCAACAAAGGAACAGAGCAGATCAGGCCTGAATGCTTTGAGCTGCTAAGAGTTTTGGGGAAAGGTGGTTATGGAAAGGTGAGGTGTCATATTGTAGTATACCGGTACTGTACCTTACATATTAAAGGAATTTTCAGGTATTGGCTTAATAGTCGCAGCAGACCCCCTTCAATGGCCTTTAACAAGATATGTTGTCGAAACTGTTTATGATTTACTGTAAACTACTGCTAAATGTCAATTCCTATGTCTGTGTATATGCATATGTCTCCAGCAGTCTTGTAGTGTAATTATAATGACCCCTGTGTAACAGATTTTATTGTTGTGTTGACGTTTGGTGCTTATTACAGATTACCAAATTATCACGTTTACAGCCAAAATAAATAATTCTCGGTCTATTAATTTCAGGTATTTCAAGTTCGAAAGGTGTCTGGTGCCGCATCAGGGAAAATATTTGCCATGAAAGTATTGAAAAAGGTTTGTTAGTGGTTTAAGGAGAACTCTGGGTTTATGTTTCTGAAGTACAGTAGTTATTCTACACTAAGATTCCAATACATAGTAACATAGTAAGTACATAGTAATGTCTGTGACTTGGTGTGTTTTAGCAAAGGGTTGATGGGTGGTTTTACTAAGTATACATTTAAAAGTGTTTAAACATGAAATTCAGATACAGAACACAACATGCATTTAAGTATGTAATCAGAACCTGTCACAATTCAACAGCCATTTACGTTAAAGGTGGTATTTACATTATTTTAAACATTCAAGGTAAAATCAGCTATTGCAAGCTATTTGTAAGATGATACACTTTTTGTAAAATGAATCAAATATGTCCTCGCATTATGCTATCTGCTAAAATATAATCCGATACTTCTACACAGCCCTGGCTCCGTAAATAGGAACATAAACAAAATGGCGAAAGCCACGCACATCAACAAAGCTATAGTACTGTGATGGCAATTTCTGTTCAATAACTGCTCTTACCAAGATCTTGTATATCATTAGGCCTGTCACGATAAGTCTTTTTTGTTGGCTGAAATTATTGTCTTATTATTGGCCTATTGTTTATATTCAGAACAAGCATCGAACACACTGTCGTGGTAAAGGTTGGTTGTCAATTACATATTGATGTTCCCTACACCAGCGACGATGGTTTTGTCGAGTCAGCAGTAAATTAATCCAGTATTTTAGAATGAAAGTGACGCAGTTCATATGTTTGGGAGATCGTAGGCTATGTGGGTAAGTAGTGTGCCTTCTAAAGCGAACTCAAAATAGTTATCATTAAGAAATGGCAAAATGTCAACTTCCTATGATCATTTCAGGTTTGCAGCGACATATTTGTTATTTTCTGTAGACCGGTAGATATTTTAACCAGCAGCAAAATGATAGAGGTGAGTTCAGTATTGGCGAATATGTTTGTGGCGAACATGTTTGCTTTGACCTTGAATGTTGATCTTTTTTCGTAAACATTCTAAACATATTAGATTGAAACGGTCACCCTTCGTCCAGCGTCAGTGTTGGTTCATTGAGAACTACCTCCTCAAACAGTTTGCTGCGAACTCAAGCAAACGTAAAAATGTTTGGCAATTCTAAATGCACCTCTGTTCTGCTATTGTCGTGTGGCATTAATTATTCGTTGTGATTGGTTACACTAGTTTCATTGCTTGGCAAAGTTGGTAGGCTACAAACCTTGAAGCGAATAAAACAAATGCCGTATTTTTGCATTTATTTTTCTAAAAGTTCAGTGAGAGAGAGGAGCAGCACTGCACATTAACTTATGTCAGCAACAACACACGTGTAAATGCAATACTATCGCAGTCAGAAAAATGATCAAGGTTATTTCCGTATATCGCGCGATATAGTAATTATCGTGACAGGCCTATATATCACTTTATTATCTTTATAAAGAGACCAGTATACAGATCATGTCAGCTAGTCTAACCAAGCAGACACTGACGGTACACTGAGTAAATAAAACGCTTTGTTACTTTATTATATAGCCCTGGCATCCTTCACACCATCTGTTATATGACTATATACAGTGGATATGAAAAGCCTATACACCCCTGTTAAAGAGCCAAGTTTTGTGATGTAAAAGAAAGAGACAAAGATATATCATGTCAGAACTTTTTCCACCTTTTAATGTGAACACTTCAATTGAAATCTTTGAAGGGGAAAATTGAAAAATATAACTCTTACAATAACCTGGTTGCATAAGTGCACACCCTAAAACTAATACTTTGTTGAAGCACCTTTTGATTTTATTACAGCACTCAGTCTTTTTGGATAGGAGTCTTTCAGCATGGCACATCTTGACGTGGCAATATTTACCCACTCTTCTTTGCAAAAGCGCTCCAAATCTGTCAGATTGCGAGGACATCGCCCGTGAACAGCCCTCTTCAGGTCACCCCACAGACGTTAAATTGGATTCAGGTCTAGGCTCTGGCTGGGCCATTCCAAAACACGTATCTTCATTTGGTGAAGCCATGCTTTTGTGGATTTGGATGTGTGCTTCGGGTCGTTGACGTGCTGAAAGGTGAACTTCATCTTCAGCTTTCTAACGGACGCCTGAAGGTTTTGTTCCAAAATTGCCTGGTATTTGGAACTTTTCATAATTCCCTCCACCCTGACTAATGCTCCGGATCCATCTGGGAAAAAAACAGTCCCAAAGCATGATGCTGTCACCAGCATGCTTCACGCATGCTTGGGTATGGTGTTCTTTGGGTGATGTGCAGTATTGTTTTTGCGCCAAACATGCCTTTTGGAATTATGGACAAAAAGTTAATCTTTGGTTTCATCAGACCATAACACATTTTCCCAAGTGCTTTTGGGGGACTTGATGGGCTTGGATGTTTTTCTTTGTAAGAATAGGATTCTTTCCGTCTTTCTACCCTACCGCATAGCTAATTAATATGAAGAATACAGGACATTGTCACATGTAGCATACAGCTAGTACTTGCCAGAAATTCCTGCAGTTCCTTTAATGTTGGTGTAGGCATCTTGGAAGCCTCCCTGACCAGTTTTCTTCTCGTCTTTAAATCAATTTTGGAGGGACGTCCAGAGTCACTTTAAATGATGGCAGGTGTGTAATGACTTCTATTTAACATGAGTTTGAATGTGATTGGTTAATTCTGAACACAGCCACATCCCCAGTTATAAGAGGGTGTGCACACTTTATTTTTAATTTTCCCCCTCGATGATTTCAGTTTGTTTTACAATTGAATTGTTCACATTATAAGTCACGTTAAAGGTGGAAAAAGTTCTCACATGATATATCTTGTCTCATTCATTTACATCACAAAAACCTGGCATTTTCATAGGGGTGTGTAGACTTTTTATATCCACTGTAGCTCTTGCTTCAGAGCATCTGTTCAATCACTAACTAGTATAAACACTAGACCCTAAGACACTTCTAAACAATCACAATGTAACTTTATCTTATCTGAAAACACTATACTGGCCTTTGCTCATGCTTGAAGGACTTAATTAATAGTCCAGACATTTTCACTTACAGATGTGTAAAGTTATCAATGATTCAAACGAAAATGTTCTATTACAAATCCCCATTTTGTAATTGTTATGACAACCAACAAATACATTTTAGCTGTACATGAATACATGAAACAGTCACATCTACAAAAAGTAAAATAAAGAAAAATAAAAAAACATTCAGGATAACAAACATCCATTGTAGTAATTCAATACAATTTCTAATGCAGTACTACACTTTGCTTCACAATGCATCTCGATGTGTGGAGCCACGCCGCGGCGAGATATTGTTAGCAAGCGTTTTTGAAAATGACTAACCCTGCCTTTTTAATAGAGCAGCAAACAACTACATGTAGTGGAATAATATAATTGTATCCTGAGCAGAGATTGACATTACACGTCCTCTGTGTGTGTTCCGAGCGCCTCCATTTTTTTTTTTTTTTTAATGTTGAACCTATGGTCTGCGGCCTTGAACCTAAGTTCAGCGTGTGTTTTTGTCTTAGATGCTGGTGTGCTTAGCGTGACATCGATTGGCACAATGTCATATTCACACCCCAGCTGTCTGTATTTTGCCTCGCCCAGGCCATGATTGTGCGGAACGCGAAAGACACAGCCCACACCAAAGCGGAGAGGAACATTCTGGAGGAGGTAAAGCACCCTTTCATTGTGGACCTCATCTATGCCTTCCAGACTGGAGGGAAGCTGTACCTCATCTTGGAGTATCTCAGTGGTGAGGACACGCATACACAGACAGGCGCACTAGTATGGTCTAGTGCTGGGACGATTAGTCGACGTAACCGACGTAACCGGTTACTTAATACGTCGATTTGCTAAATGTACCGTCG
>JAODUK010000006.1:3320237-3334597 GCA_027564635.1 Typhlichthys eigenmanni
TTGTCTTGGACACATTGCACAGTGCAAAATCTGCTGTTTATGAAATACAGACAAACGGTAAAATACATACAAAGATTCCCACATACATCCATACATGCATACATACATACATACACGTATGTATATGTATGTATGTATGTATATATATGTATGTATGTATATATGTATATATATATGTATGTATATATATATATATATATGTATGTATATATATGTATGTATATATATATGTGTGTATATATTCGTATTATGCTCCCAGGCGATGCCAAGAAGCATTAATTGACACTGATTTGGAACACATAGAGTTGTCATACCGTACTAAGCAATTGCACAATGGAATTCCCACGTGCCACCGAGCCAAAGCACAGTGCCACAGTGGAATGCCAGGCATGTATAGTTGCCTCAGCCACCATGTCACGCTGCTGACAGCCGGACAGCCTTATGATTCTGCTGACGGCTACTTTTAATGAAGTCATTTGTACAATGATCTCCCCCCCCTCCCTCCCTCCCTCCTCCCCCCCTCTCTCTCTCTGCCTGGTCTTTCCTCCCAGTGGCAAGCCGCTTAGGGGTGGGCCCCGGGACGGGTACAGGCCAATAGCTATTCATTAGCTTTAAATTCACATTGAATGTATTAATCCCATGCTGGTTTTCAGGGCGTAGGGCTGTTTAAGGAGGGGGTGGGGGGAAAAAAATCTTCGATATAGACACCTTTTCCTGCATCTGCTTGCAATGTGTGTGTTTATTGTTATTGGTAGTGGGAGAGTAAAGGACTATGTGCCTAAGGGCTGTGGAAAGCAGGAGAAAGTCTGTTAAAACATCTAACCAGCGGGGATACACAACGTCTTTTCAGAGTCGGCAGGCCTGCAGAAAGGCTCCTGTCTAGTCAGCAGCACAACAAAAGCACTCGCTGTGGCTTTATTTGTGTGTCTGGAATGTTCTAGCACAGCTAGACGCCCGCACTGCCCGTTAAAAGTGACCCCCACCGTTTTAGCGAGAGAAGAAACTATACAGCCCGGTGAGCTGACACCGACAGCTGACACCGACACAGGGCACACAAACACCCTTCAACCCAAATAAGAAGTCAAGCCGTGTAAACGCAACCGAGCTACAGTGCTGAGTGATTCATACCGTCTAGCCTCAGACGTGATGTGACAAACGGCAGCTCTAAACGACGTACTGCTTCTGAGTGACACTTATTTTATACAGATTTTCAAAGGGGGGCGGTTTTCTTGTGAGCCGACTCTGTTAGCAAACAGGTTCTAATAGTGAGCTGCATGGGAGCAGAGTCAGATGATGTGCCAAAGTGCGGCCACGTCCACAATAAGGGAAATACGCATGTATGCAGTTAGGAGACAATTCTTAAATTCTTTCACAAAGCCAAATGCGTGTTCAACTGATTGGAGCACTTGGAAAGTCTACACTTGACCCCTCCATCAGCATGTCGTTAGAAGTGACACCTTAGTGACACGGGGGCGAAGGAAAGCTGTTCCCCATTTGAAGGGTTCTCAAGTTTACATAACGTAGGTCACTGGGAGGAATGTTATGATAATTATAGAAGACTATCTTGTTGGATTAAGTACACATTTCTGTTTCTTTGCGGATTTTAAGTTTGCACTTTATTGCAATACATTTCTTTTAAGGACGTCTTTCAAGACAATCAAGGACATCTAACATTACAAATACAGACACATAATATTGAAACATTTGACAAAGACAGCATACATATTAGACATAAAGACACAAATACAAAAGTGTGAAAAGTAATGTAAAGGAGACTGAGCAGAGAATTCAAATACAAATAGTTTTGTTGTGGTCAAATATGGGGAGGTCAGTAATATTGGTAGGGGAATATAGTTATAGCCTAGTATAACACAATCAGAGGTTGGGAGCCAGGGAGTTTTAAAAGAAAGGCGTTCAAATTTTGTGTATGCCAGGGGATTATTAACAGATTTGGCTTTCAACCTTCATCTTGCCCAACCCTGCACTCTTGTCCAGTGGTGCATGGTTGGAAGATGTATACATAGCCAGGTGAGTTTGTTGTTGTAAACTATGGTTATGTAGCCTATTGTATCTTTCCACAGGTTTATGGCCTGGACCGTACTGTTTAAAGAGTGTAATGCAGGTATTATGTTTTAAATATTAAACTGGATAGGAGTATAAATTACTATATTCTCTGTAATATTATCTTCTCTTTTGCTTTTCTTTCTGACATTTATGTTCAATAACAATCAATAACAAACTTTTCTCTATCAGTCCTCTAAATCCTTCTAAAAATCACACTTGTCATTGCTATCAAAGCTGCCAAGCCACTGTCATTGAAACAGACTCGTATTTATTTTTTCTGGGTGCTTTGAGACCTTCTAAAGCCATCAGTTGTTTCAAGGTCTAGCAATCCAGCGTCATCTGGTGTTTATGCTTTAATCTTGAGCATGTAGTAGTAGTCTAACAGTAACAGTTTAGTAGCTTTCAAATGTTGTTTTGGCTTTCATCTAGATTCATCTGTCTGAGAAACATGCAGCCAAAGTATAGCTTTCTTGTTAATTACTATAACATTGTCCTTACTTGTCAAATGGTTGATCTGCCTTGTAGCTTTTAAACATGATCTTGGCTGTCAAGAGGTTTTTATTCAATATGTAAATACATTTACAGTCACCTTAGTGTGCTATCGTGCAGAGTAATGAATGTGTGTAACAGCCTTTCTTTTAAAGTTAATCAATCATTATAAGGGGTGTTACTCCCCTTTTCTTAAGCCAAGCGCTCACAGTTTGTTTGTGGCCAAGCCAGAGAGAGAGAGCAGGAGAGGGAGAGAGAATGCAGGTAGCATTCAGTATCTCTGTGTGCTTTGGGTGTGGGGGTTGGCGAGGTAGACCGATTTATGTGAACACAGCATGCTTGTTGACCCACCGGATAACTATTCCTCCTCTGCAGAGGCTAAGAAGGGGATATCACCACTTAGCCTTGGTAAACAGGAGTTGAGCTGTTGAACTCTGGACCTTGGATCCACAGCCTTAACATCCTTGAATGCTGATGGTCGCTAATGCCTTAGCTGTGTCTGTCAGTACAGGAAAGGCTGGTGGTGAATTTTATTGATCGTCAGAAAGCTTTTCAAAAATGTCACGTGACCCTTCAGAAATAGCAGTGTTCATCTGGTCCATGGCAATGCGTGAATGCGCACACACTTACACACACATCACAGACCACGTGCACACACGCGCACACACACACACACACACACATCACAGATGTTGTTTGTCTTTCAAATGATCATACAGTATTAATAACTAGTGTTTTCTATTATTGTTTTCAATTATTGTTTCTCATCTAGACTTGACATACAACAAAACATACATTATACCCACATATAAAATGCATAATAAACAGCACAAAACATTTAATAAAACAACAAGAATATTGTACTATATTTAATAAAAGTATATTCAGGGTTTCCATTGTCATGGAATTTCTGTGAAAGTCTGGGAAACGTCAAGGAATTTTACATTTGACTTAGTATGGGAACCCTATGTTGTTATAGTACGTCCTGGGTCAAAACGTGTGAGGCTGAATTATCATAATAACCACAATAATCTGCTCATTTTATTACTGTTGATATCTCATTCTGAACACAGGCCCTTATTTCATTTAGACCATGTCTCCTATTTGGGTATACATTTGGCTTTTACTGTGCTCTTTTTCCAGGGTTTAGTCACACACAAGTGAGACAGGGCCCTTAAGCAGGAAGGCGGAGACACACAGCATGTCAAATCAAATGTCACAAGAGCAGTTGCCCATCTCCAACAAACACCCCATAGCTTTCGTTCCTCTCCATGTTCCGTGTGCATTTGTGAATAGAATACAACATGACGGAGCATCTCTGTGGGCCCAAGATAAGACGGAGCTTAAGATAGCTGTGGACAAAAACCCGAGTAGAGAAGATAGCGATCTAGTCTTCCCATTAGTTACTGTGCTACAACAACAGTGCTCATCTGCCTTGCCATCAAACATGTTTCCTTTTAAAACAAACTCGTATAGATGTTATCGTGCCACAATTGTGTTTCGTACCAAGGAGAATGGTGATAGGGAGGCACTGAATGTGGGATTATCATTCATTCCTATGGGTAGATTTAGCGTTGAGCAAGGATTGAAGGATCAGGCAGGATTTTGGAGTCCTTGGAGACGGAAGAATATATAGGCGTATTCACCACCAACAACCAGCGTATAACTTGCTTTGCATTGTACTGGTAATAGATTCATTACTTGATGTGAAGTTTTTCATTTACTAGATTGATGTGATGTTTTTCATTCACTATAGATTTATGTGAAGCTGTTCATCATGTCGTAACATTTCTGTCCTAGATCACAGAATTTATGTTTGGAGGATTCATTGTTGTATTTTGTGACTGGCAGATCTTTATTCAAAGCTGCAATAATTCACGAATCAACTATTCTTTTGTTTTTCTTCATGCTTTTGTCTCGGGGTATTTCTATAGACATAGTCTACACACATAAGCTAATAGCAGAATTAAGGGGTTTCCTCCAATAACCATGAAATCCCTTGTTTAAGAGCAATTCATCTATCAAAACCGTAACATGTAGCCTACATGTGTAGACATCTAAAGACATTCTACCTCACAATCAAGTGAAACTCAACAGTGTGGTTTTGCATTTTCCACTTGTGGTTGTCACAAGTATATGTGTGATGTAATGTATGTGTTTGTGTTGTTGTAATTATTTATTTATAAAATGTTTATTTAAACTTTTCTTTTAATAAATATATTGTGTTGAGAAAACATACTTTCTAAAGGCAGGCATCATTCTCCTGTAGAATTACCTTCTGATCCAGTGATGCCATCGTGTCTGTGAAGTTTGCATTTGGGCTTTTTCTCCCTTTATGTTATTATTACACCTCCAGGACTTTACAGGTATACATGAGAACCAACCATCAGCTATTCCCATCACAAGGTTTATGATGTTTGCTCAGTTCTCAAAATTAATAATTTAATACATTCTTTATGATCCTATAGATGACAGCATAATCCTAGGCATGAAATCAAGTTATAGTGCAGCAACCTTCAGCTCACACAGTGTAGGCTGTTTTACATATATTTACAGTGCTGTATTTATTAATTAATGTAAGATCAAGAAATTATCTAAATACATGTAATAAAAGGAATATGCTGTAAATATAGTTGTGGGCCTTATTGTCTGAGATAAATAGCTTATAAAATGTAGCAAATACTGTGGATAATATGTGTTCTTATATCCATGCAGTCACAAAATATCAACTGCACCTAATATATATATATTTTTTAAGGTAAGGGAGAAATACAAATAACACCTTTAGGGAAAGCATTAATTCTTTGTCGGTGATTTTGAAATTCGTGAAGCTGCGACAGTTGAGACATGACAAGCGACGAACACTGGCTGCACATAGCTCCAACAAAACACGCAGCTATGTGCAGCCATAACCCCCTATTTTACAGGTGTGATATGTTTCCCAATTATGTTTGAAAGACTACTCATTAAAACATTATTGCAAGGGTGCATGGATACGTCTTTGCAAGTGCATTATCACATGCACTAGGTGGTGCACTGTGTAAGTGAGCAAGTTTATAGGTTTGATCATTAGTAACAAAATCTGTTGCTCAGTAGCGCCACTTGCGCTCGCCTAGCGGCAATACCTATCACTCTTGTGTTATTACACCCCTCATGACCACGAATGAGCCAATAGGCTTTGGTAGGCAGAGTTGTCCCTGTGGCCGCCATTAAAGAAAGGAGTCCATGAATTCAAATGGAAACCAACAGGAGCCGAGACAGAAGTAATGAGCAAAATAACCGCAAAAATATAGACTGATGCCTCGTTTCTAAGGGTTTCTAAGGATGTATTTCGTTTTCAGACTGGATTTTGCGATGGAGGAGTAGTCGGGACATTTTTAGCATAGACCGTTTTAGGCTAAGGGGGAGGGGAGAGTTGCTTCTTTGCTCTCCTTTTCTTTTTGTTTTATGAACATTTTTAGCCACCTTTAAAATCCCCACTGAGCGCTTTTTGAGATGCCGAAATAGAGATCCAACGGATCCAACGGATCTCAGGTTTTAGCTTTGACAGAGAACTGCGATCGGAAGGTTGTTGAATTAACTACCCTCCTGCCAAATGTTAAAAAATGTAATTTTACTTGATTACCCAGAATCTTAGAAAACAGACAACAGCAATTGTTCTTTATTTCCCGGGAACCGAAAACGATGGAGCGTGCGATCTCGCAGTGAAAGGATGAGTTCTTGTTTTGTACCGAACGGGGCCAGCTTGGAGGATTGCCATTCCAATCTATTCTGTCTGGTAAGAGATTTAAAACTAAAGGAAAGCAGCCATTTTTAACTAGCTGTGATGAGCTAAGCTAACGTTAGCCACACGGGTATATAGTTGATATAGTAGTAGCATAGCTGGAGCAGTGGAGCAGGCTTCTGGCCTGGCCAGCTGAGCTGACATCATGTCAGAACAACGCTGTTTCCAGACCAGCTCGCTAGATTATAGCACTTTGTCTCCCGCTGCAGTTACTTGTTAATCACGACTTGCCTCTAACGCATTTTGCAATCCGTTATGCTTCTCAAGCAGTGACCCGTAAAGCAAACACTCGCTGCTGATCTTGCAGCAGAGATGTGCAATGTGTCATTTCTGAGCACTAATATAACGTGCATTTTTTGTATATCAACAATGACTTCTAGCAGAAAGTGATCAACTCGGCCAGTTTGCCCATAACACACGATTGTCTAGAAAGCCAGTTGAGAACAACTTTGTATAACAAGCTTGTTGGCCGACTGTTTTCGTTTTGCTGCAAACATATTTGTATCATATGTAATCATTGTATTTGCCTGTCGCCGATCTCTTGTTTACAGTCGATGTCCCTGTTTAGTTTCCTCATTATCTAGGGCACGTCATTATACAATATCTTGTGTGTAGTTTTGGGACATTATGTTCTGCTAAGTAGTCAAACTACCCGTGTGTGCATGCTCTGTACGAGGGGGTTCAAGTTAAAAGGGGAAACGAATATGAATTGTTTTCCAAGTAGTGATTTCCTAATTACATGTGTGTGTGAGTAAAGTCAGACACAACAGAATAGTTGTTTGTGCTCCTCCCTCGCATGAACGTTCACACCTATTCGTGTCCCCTGCGAGCACCTCTGTGAGGGACACAAAACAAGACATTAAGCTGCAACACACAGGGTGTTTCCAGAGAGATCAGTTCCTTCTCTAACGGTGGATGTTTGTTGTTGTTTTACTACGTTGGCTTGTCAACAACAGGCGTGGCTACAATATGTAGTCAAAAGTAAGCTGTGAAGTGTAGGTTACACTGTGCGGGTTAGGGTCTGGTAGCCATACAGTGCCACAGCTAGCGCCTTAGCTTTGTTGATTGACATCTTCCTGTACACTGAGACTAAGCACAACACTGCTTGTTATGACTCACTGGCTGAACAGACTTCACTTTGTGGTTTTATGGTGGAAGAATGCAAACAAGTTGTGGTGTTTTTTCCCTTAGTACAGCAAGTAGCCTGCACTAGAGTGAGATGGCACTTGTTGCAAACATTTTGGTTTTACAGTAGTTGGGATAATTACCTGGGGTTGAGTTACAGTTGATCTGTGCATATGTGTTTTAATGAATCACTGAAACCGACCTTTCATAAAATTGGAATTGACCTGTTGTACTTTGTAGTCTGATTCTGTACTGTATTTGCTCCTGTTTCAACTGGTAGCTACTTAAATAATGGGTCTAAGTGGGTCTTGATTTGAATTGGAAAAGTTTCACATGCAAACACTTTATGAAAGTGTATATGTAGCAGACACTTTTCTAAAAGTAATCGCAAACAGTCACTCGTAACTTTAATTTTGGTGTGTGTGTGTGTGTGAGAGAGAGAGAATTTGTCACTGCTGAAAATAGGCTATTTAATGATCATCACCTGTTGCTGGTCCGGTAGCTTACAGGGTGGCAGGAAGGCAGCTGTGTGAAACCAGCATTTTTCACTTTCGCCGAGAGTCCAAAGTGGCCCGAGGGAGGGTGGGCAGCTGGCATAAGCCGGGTCACGACCCTCAAATACACATCGCCTTAAGAAAACATCCTAGTTCTGTCAAGCGACTTTGGCTTCAGATTCCCCTGACGTGCGGTTTCTAAGCCTTGCCGTCGGGGTTGTGCTTGACCTGCTGGAATACAGGCGGCCATGGGCTGGAACACAACACTAGAGGAGTACATGTTTGCTGCATTCATACGCTGCATGCATGCATAGAAATGCAGACAGTAAAAAAAGTAAACATCCAACCTGATGCCAACATACTGGCTGCATGCCACTAAATTGTTTTGTAGGTGCAGAGAGCAGAAGTGGAGCACGCTTGTTTATCTTTTGGTAGTGCAATCTGCCTCCTGGATATTTTTTGCATCAGGTCTTTGACAGAGCACAACACTAGCTATTGTATGATTGTACCGAGAGCCCTGGGGAAGCTCCCCATAGAGAGAGCACCGTCATTTTAAGATTATGTTCAGAAAGCCTCTCTGAGGTGTATTTCTAAGAAGTCTGCAGGCCCGTATGTCTTGGACCCTTCCTTACCAGTTTAAAAGCAGCAGAGCTACTTTTATTGTTGTACCAGCGGTGACCCATATGCTTAACCAAAAACCTTTCTGTTAATTGAGTTTGAATATCTTGATATGTTCTCCCCATTTTTACAAACACAAGCAACATCCAGGTTCAGGCTGCCTGTACAGAAGCATAACTACACCTATGGCAGTTATGCTCTCATTAAGGCACTAATTATTGTGCTTACTTGTTTCAGATTAATTTAACGAATTTGATTCACTTGACTGTATACTGTAAAATTACATTGACCTTAAAACTTACTTAATCAAGATAACCAGAGGCATCTCCCAGACTTCAGTTTAAGCTCTTCTGTTTTATATAAGGATATCATAATAATCTTATTATCCATGTACAGTCTTATTGGCTACAGGTCATACACACGAACACAATGTCTTCCTGTCTCTAGTGGTCTAGCCTGCCGGAGAGCTTTAAACTGCCTTTTACACACTGCAACGATTACTGCCAGGCCTTAAATGCTGTTCAAATCCAATTGATGACCTTCTCCAAGAGAGTGGTCTTAGCCAGAGTGGGCACTCCTATTGAGTGTCTCCTCCTATAAATGCCTCTGTATTTATTTGGTTGACGAGCTGTCCTAAAACACACATGTTGATATAAGTGTGTTATATGCTTTCCAACCACCGTGGCTGTTAATGCTACATTTGTCCTCCGATCTAGATTATGGCGATGTACGTGTCTGAACAATGTTGATCTGCTGGAGAGACATGACCTTGTATACTTTTATCACTCATTTACCATTGTACCCACTTTGTATATGGTTATGGTTATGACTGGTCGTCTCTTTTTATTCTTATGTGCAGATTAGTTTCCTTGCGTTTTTCAACACATTTTTGCTGGTAAGCTCCCCTCCCTGTTATCTTTGTATCTGCAGATGGCAGCACCCAAGGCCTTTGCGGTTCTGGCAGTCTGCCCTTTTCTTCTAGAGCGTCACTCTGCCCCGCTGCAGTGGTAGTTTCTGCAGGAGGTCAAGGGTCTTGTTCAGACTTCTCTTAGGAAACCGTGTAAATGATTCGATGGTTCACCATTAACACTTGTAGCGTACCCAGCCGAATGATCGGTCAAGACTTGAGAGTTAACTGATGGGTTTTAAGAACATTACATTTTTTGGCTTTCTTCCTTTTAAAGCATTCATAAACCCAAGAGCAGGACTAAGAGAAATAAAATAAAAACTATTAGCATCCATCCTTTTGAGAGCTATACCTTTTACACAACAATAAACTAGGGCTGCACCAATCTGGATTTTTTTTTGGCTGATACTGACTTTTTAGATATATTATTCATAAATGTAAGATAATGTTTTGCTCACTGAGCCCATTTTTTCACTCCACCTGCAAGTCCTGCACCTATATGTCAATGGCGCAATCATGGATAATAGATTTTTGTGCTCAAAAATTTGTTTTTTGTGAAGTATAACAGCTATGTCATAAATAATACCATATGAATAAACATAAGATGCATTTCTTTGATGAATTATTTTTCAAAAATATTTTTCACATTGAGTATATACACAACATAGTTCTAAGTGCCCAAAAGTGTTAGCAATATTGATAAAAGTAGGGGGGAATCCATATATTATTTAAATACATGTTGACAATCTCTACAAACTATAATTTACTCTCTCTCACTAATTACCTGGTATGACTAAAACCTGGCAACCTGTGGCTCTCACAGGATTCTGTCCGCTAATACCAGATTTGACTAAAACCTGGCAACATTTAGGTGTTTCTGTCACGGGACATTTGGTCTGACAGATTCATGGATCACAGAACTCGGGAGAAGGATCTAGTTAGTGTAAATGGTTTATTTCTTTTACAATTAAATGTTTTTTTACATGTATAATGAAGTGAATTTAAAGAAAAACATCATGATTGTAAGCTTATATTTGCTTAAGTTTGTCGACGAATGAGGGCCACCATCTTGGAATTTCGAGGACCGTCAAAAACCTGAAGGTTTGTCAAATACGTCAGATTTTACAGATTTTGGATAGGTTAAACGTCTCCTCCTTATAACAATTTAAAGAAAGCAATGTATTTCTATGCCGCCCGCAACAGTCATATAATTTATTTAAAAAAGATCGGTTTTGCATATTGGCCACTACTACCGATCTCGTATGTCGAGTGGAAATCAGCCGATTCTGATCATCTTCCGATCTATCGGCGCACAATAAACAATATAATTATAAATTTTCAGCATGAGTCTATTATTTTAGTAGTGAAATGCTAGCATCATCCAACAATCCAATTAATGTAGCATGAATTTAACATTAAAGTATGAGTTTGCTTTTAATATTGAAATTCGTTTACTATAACAATTGTCAGTAAATGTATGGATTAGAAACCGTGATGTCAGCACATCATAGAAATCATAGCATTTTGACCACTCCTGGGTCTTTTTAAGTAGTTTGGTGAACGGTGATATTAATTTACTTTCAAATGTCTACTTGAGAGAAACTGCAGCATTGATTTTAAAAAAACTTTGAGATAATGACAAGAAATACTCTCAAGTGATATCTTTCTTTTTGTTTAATAGAACACAAGCATTTTTAATCAGCATTTTATCTTGATTTTACTTCTCGCAGATCAATCCCAGAGATTAAATTAGCTATAGGCCTGGAGGTTAATGCAGATCAGCAGAAGACATCTCGTTGAAACCTTGTTTGAATGCGCAAGATGTGGCAGTATCAACAGCAGTAGTATATTTTCTGTAAAATATGGTTTGAAAGGTGGTTATAAGTAGTGCATTTGCATTGGCCAATATAATTTTCAACTCTTAAAATTTCTAAGTAAAAGACATCAGATGGTAAGGAAGGCTATATTAAGTCAAATAGTGTTTTATGACACATAATAAAATCATACAATTGTCATTTATAAATGGACCTTCTCTATCCAAATTGACTGGTGCCTGCAAACATTAAGGCTATGTCTTTTTAAACATCAGTCTAATTTATAGGGGATGTTCCACACACGAGTAGATGTATTATGGCATACATATCTTGTTACACCCACAGCCTTAAACAAAATGCAGTCAATCTTCCTTAGTTTGAATTCTAGCAATGTGTCGTGAACGAGAGTAACCATTACATGGAACAAAAATGATTTCAGCAGGCTGCGGAAAAGGCAACCGTTACTAAGGCTGTTGCCTATTTAAAGGAAACATATTAAGTGCAGTCAACTCTTTATGTGGAGTTACTTTCCACATGCCTGTCTGTTGTGTTTGCAGCAGATAATTGCGGCTTTGCAGCTGAAAGGATGGGGTTAGTGTTGACTCTGTAGAGTTCCTTAAAACAAAACAAAAAAATTATCAGTCTTATGAACAATACCATGATAAACTGTGTGTGTGGGGGGCACTTATCTTTGCTGCATATGTTCTGGTTTTGGTTTCGCACATAACTGTTGTGCCTGCCCAGACTTTGCGTTGTGAGCACAGATGTTTCCTGTAACAAGATGCAGGTGTCATCTTCTACTGTCTCTCCCGGAAGGACTATCCTAACTGATAGCCTGGTTGCCACATGCAAGCATTGCCGTGTGCGCATAACCCTTTGTACCTTGCATTTACCAACATAAATTGGTCAAACATTCTCGAGAGAGCTTGCCAACTTTGAGCACATACCAAAACAATATTCCTCTGCAGCGCCGCCCCACACATTGAAACACACTGTAAAGCAAATTGTACTACTCTGGCAGTACTACGGCTTTGTTGTTGTGAGCGGTGTTCACCACTTTATTTATGTTCCTATTTTCACGGAGCAGGGACTGTGTAGAAGTATCTTTTACACGGACAGAGAACGGTAAAATAGTGAAATCTGAGGAGGAGATATTTGGTGAATTAGACAGTGTATTATCTTAAAATGTGCTTACTGTGCTGTGCTGATTATACCTTTTTTAATGTGAGGTAAGCGATTTTAAAATAAGACACATCAGCGACTCTGCCTGGCATGCTGATAAAATAATCTGGTGTTTCTCCCCACATCCCTGGCTCTGTCAATGGGGAACGCAAACAAATGGTGCAGGCCGCAACACTATCCCAACCTTGGCAATGCGTGTCCAATTTGGGTGGTGCAGATTCAGAGGAAGCATCCTATGGCATTTTTGTTTTGAGTTTAAAAACAAAACACTTGATTGAGCATAATTGACATGAACTTTAAGTAGTTGCTGCCTGCACTGCCATATTTTTGCATCCTGACAAGCCAGCCTTAGTTTATCACGGCGTGCTGTCATTTATAATTATGTTCCCCGATGAACAGATTATTTAGAACAAGTTCTTGGGCAGTACAGCCATGCATTGACTTTAAAAATAATCTTTTGGGGATCCTGACCTGATTGCTGGGGGGTTAAATGTGCCGCTCACAGCTCTATTCTATTGAGGATATTCCCACGTGACACTCTGCGGTTGGGCTTCCTTGTGTTTGCGTCCACTGTGTCTAGAGGCCAACCAAGTCTTTGTTGTAATCCACCTACTCTCTTTGTTTTGACCACCTTAACCCCGACATTCCCGCTCACAACGTTCACAACTGCACGACCGCCAGCGCCGCAATTCCCCCGGTTTATCCCACAGTCCGGGCAAAAGACCCCCGTCCTTGCCTTAGCTGTGGCTAATCGTTGGCTCGGACCCAGCGAACCTCCCCTCCGCCCCCCCTGGTTTAAGGCAGCCCCCCAAGCTGTAATGTGACTTGAAGGAGCAAGATGAAACGGCTGCTAGTGACGAGCTGCTACTCTTGTCTGCCCGTGTGGAGAACTTGGAATGAACTGGAAACAGGGCTACATAAGGGAGCGTGGGGGGGGGGGCTTGGTGACAGGGTCCGCCTGCGTGCCCGTGTGCCCGTGTCCCTGCGTGCCCGCAGGGCGCTTGGCTGGTGGGTAGCAGCTAGCAGCTACGACGCAGCACAGTATGTCCCGGTTTAACACTTAATAACCCCCGTCGGTGATTTACTGCCTGTATGGCTCTCTCTCTCTCTCTCTCTCTCTCTCTCCCCTCCCCCCCCCTTCTCATTTTGTTCTCTCCGTAAAAGCCAGGCAAGCCGCACACCACGCTCACACACACACACACACACACACCATGCCGTCACCTCCCTGCACTCTCCATTAATGAGGATTAAGACGGTGACGCCACATTTACCAGAATTAGGGTTTGTTGCTTTGTCTGTTTGTTTATTTATTTCCCCCGCTATTCGCTTTTCTAAAATTACTGTTGTTGTTGCTGTTGGAAGCTCTTGGGGCATAAGCACAGTTTGCAGGAAAACAAAACAAACACATTTTTTATTTTTTGCAGAAGAGGTGAGGTGATGTCTTTGTTATTCACACACAAGCACTCAGTTTTCTTCAGTTTTCCTCTTTTATTTTATTTTTTATCAATTCTTCAGATCAGATAGTCAGACCTTCAAGCATATTTTTCCTCCAACCCCCTTCTCTTTCATTCTCTCTCTAGTCTGCCCTCCACGTCTCACTGCCTGGGTGTCTTTCCTCTTGTCATAAGTGTTAGGTGGGCGAGGAACTGCTCCATAAAAGAGGATTAATACCTGCTCTTTAAACTGCGCTCAGCGCGTTTACTCCCAGGTGCTGAGTGGCTCCTGAAGCAGCGGCTTTCTCAGTAATATTCTCTCTCTCTCTCTCTCTCTTTCTCTCGGTGTCTGACGGTTTCTCTCTCTCTCTCTCTCTCTCTCTCTCTCTCTCTCTCTCTCTGTGTCTGACGGTTTCTCTCTCTCTCTCTCTCTCTCTCTCTCTCTCTCTC
>JAODUK010000006.1:3334697-3348703 GCA_027564635.1 Typhlichthys eigenmanni
TATCTATCTATCTATCTATCTATCTATCTATCTATCTATCTATCTATCTATCTATCTATCTATCTATCTATCTATCCTCCAGATTGCCATCAAGCCCAGCTCTCTGAGCAAGATGAAGACCATCTTCACACAGGAGATCTTCACTGAGCAGGTCCTTGGACACAAAGCGTCGTTTTTCACAAGAACGATTCAACTCTTTGGAGTTTAGTGATGATGTAATGATTAACGTCGCCATGCTGTCTTGTCTGTTGCTGTGCACGTCAGGTGGTCACCGCCCATGCGGTGAGAGTGGCAGTGACCAACAGCCTGAGCGCCAACATCCAGGGCTTCCTGCCCATCCACTGTATTTACCAGCTGCTTCGAAGCCGAGCCTTCACCAAGCACAAGGTCTCCATTAAGGTAACGGCTATACCATAACATGTCATATGAGATCTTTCACAGTGTCATGTCGTATTTGTCCTGTGCTGCTTCCCAACCTGAAAGGTTCTTATTTCCCAGAGTAGTATGACTGGATTTTGCTCAATGAACAATGGCCACACAAAATTCAGGATTCCTCTTCATTTATTAAACTTGTTGTTCGAGGTGATAGCCATTTGTCATAAGGTAAAAGACCTTATGATATGACAGGAAAAGAAAGATAGAAAATACAAACATCATATCACCTTTTTTATATTAAAACCACGCAAATGCAACACCATCATTCTTCACTGCTGGCATACATGTTCATATCCCAGTAAGCCAACTGAATCTTTAAATAGAAATCTCAATATTTTACTAAACAGATCAATATGTTAATACAGGCTTCAAATACATCAATTCCTGTTTAGATACAAATGCGAAAGGTAGATAACAAGCATTTTAACATTTCCCCAAAATACTACTAACAATAATAGAGTTACAAACACAGAACCCACGCAAATAGTTCGTCCCACCCCCTTAGCATTGGCTGCGATATTACAACTGCGTACCCAATTGATTGAATCACAGCTACTATAACGTTCACACGGAGAGCCCTTTAACATCCTTCAAATGTAGCCGGCTGCCTCTCCGGTTCATAAGAAACGCTGCACGGTCTCACCGCGTGATGTGTGATACGCTAGTTCTTGCGTCGTTTGTCTGGTAGGGGTCTGTCTGACCGCTTATCTCTGTTACACAGCGGTCCCTCTACGCAAGCGTGCCGGGCGGCATTTACGTAACAAGATTGGTTCCTTCCAGCGAGTGTCATTTTTATCGCATTTTAATTAACTGTATGACATTCCTTTTTAGTTTGACTTGACACGCAGTGTCTGTTCAGCATCCTGTGTGCAATGTGGCTTAATTAAAGTTTGGTGTTACTCATATTTGTACATGTAAATAACATCTTGTCTTCTTCTACTCAATGGTTGTGTGGTGAGAAATATTTTCTCTTAAGTTTGTGAAATATTTGTGCTTAACCCAGAGACCCCCTCAAGTATTGATGTAAATGTATCCATGCTAAACTAACGTTTAGCCCTCTGCGTGCGTGCGTGCGTGTTGTAGGACTGGATCTACCGCCAGCTGTGCGAAACCACCACCCCTCTCCACAGCCAGCTGATACCACTCATTGACGTCTACATCAACTCTATCCTCACGCCGGCCTCCAAGGCCAACCCTGAGGCCACAAACCAGCCAATCACAGAGCAGGAGATCCTCAACGTCTTCCAGAGCGCTGCAGGGGTGAGTAGAGGCGAAGGCTTAGCAGCAGCAATCAGGAGTGGTTTAAGAAATAAATAAAATTATTTTGAAAAGTAATTTATTTTAAAAAAATTGAATAGGCAGCATCAAGGGATGGGTTAGATAAAATATTTATTCACTAGCAAGCAGTAGTAACAGTCTGCCCTGGCTTGGAGCTAGAACATAAATTATTAATATTTGATTAATTGATTATTAAATAAATACTGAATAAAGTTTTAATTATTTATCCACTGTGTATCTGCACATATTATGGTAAATGTATAATGCTGCTTACTTGTATTTTTAATAATTAATATTTAGTGTTTGAGATTAGAAAGATTAGTATTTCTAATCTCAGCTGTTTGCATTACTCGTTCCAGTACATTGTCTACATTAATCTGTTTACCGTGTGCATACAGTATAACGCCCCTTACATACAGGATGCCTAGCGCAGCGTAGAGCTTGCAACGTTGCGTATGCAGTTGCGTCAGGTGAAGGGTGAAGGTGACCTGGCTGCACATAAAATATAGATGTGGCTCATTTTATTGGTGAAATTTGGACTCCTACTACATTAATAGGCACATTTCCCCTGGAGCAGCATCAGTTTCATCCAGGTCTCATTACGTTAGCTTACTAGGACCGGCCATGGGACCTGCTAGCATCACCATGGATACCAACTGTAATCAGAAGTTGTCGTCACGTAGAATGTTGCATTGTGGTTGCGTAAAAAACTATGCAGCGTAGGGAAAATACACATCCAGTATGTAAGGGGTGTTATGCACTTGTTTCGTAAGTCATTCAAATTCCGTCATGAAGTCAAAGCTGCTGTTCTCTGTGTTTGCCAGCAGGGGGATGGCGGTCGGGGAGTGCGTCTGCGCTACACAATCACCACCCAGCTGCTCATCCTCTACTACATCCTGTCGTATGAGGAGAACCTGCTGGCCAGCACCAAGCAGCTGGGTACGAAGTTCCGAACACCCTCGAGGGAACTCCCGACCCCTGAGCTGCGCTCGAACGATGCTCGTTCCCTTGCATCCACTCGACTTTCCCTCCGTGGGGTGGGGTGGGGGGGAGGAGGGGGCGTTGTCCGAAGCATCTTAGCGCTATACGTCACCTAGGCAACTCTGTGCTGGACGTCTGATACATAGACCCCATGTGTAAGCTCGACAACACTTTCTGGAAGTGAGGAAATAGATTTTCATTGGCTGTTGACAGTCACTCACAATTCTGTATCTGTAATTTGGGTGCGACGCTAGTGCATTGCTTTATTTACTAATTTCAGTTTTTACATTCAAGCAGTAACCGCCCATTATTTAACAGATTTACAATATCTGCAAACAGCCAGAGTTATGTCGTTAGGTTTTTCCCGACGGATTCCTCCTTACGTAAGTTTAACGTCCGATTTGGTCCTTGGGTTATGTAGTTGGTCATCATTCACGTCAGTCAAAATACCTCTCCTGTTGAGTAGGCGGGTTCTGACGCAGTTAGCCATCACTGTGTCCTAGACGTCACGCAAGTAAAGGCTGGCTCTGCGAGACTAGGTTCCAGATGATGAGGCAGTCTGCCTGGGTGTCAGGAGGAGGACTAACTACTAGGTGTTCCTAGATAGCGTAGCGGTGGAGCAATTCATCCTCTCTGTGTTTCCACGGCGACTGCTGGCTTCCTGTCAAACCTCCATTTATTGTCTCGCCGAGTGCGCTGTGCTAACTGGGACAGCTGTAGGTTAGATAGCACATTAGCGACTAGCCCACTCTGTGTTTATTCGCCCCCGCGACGGGCTCCGCTCGTGCCCTTCATTAGGCCAGATTTATGTGCGTGCTTATGCCCATCTCTTTTAATTGCCGTGTTTACCCAAGTGCTCCCGCAGCCTTCAAGGAACGAGTAATGATGCCCATCAGGGCCGTTAATGAACCCACGTCAATGAAAAATCACCCTGGCTCCTCCAAGCCGTTGGCACCGGACTTGTGGCGTCCCGTCCAAATACAAACACTCTTTTAAAATCATCTTCGCTCTCAATTTCTCAACGCTGTTCCAAATTATTTGTTTTCTGTCTATGCCCTCTGATGATGATTGTGTGTGTGTGCGTGTGCATGGGTACGTGTATAGCCTTGATGCAGAAGAAGCCAAAATCCTACTCTGCCACCCTGATGGACCAGATCCCCATTAAGTACCTGGTGACCCAGGCTCTCAGACTGCAGCAAGAACTTCCAGGTGGGGACAGTTTTTGGGACAAAACCTCCCTCACTCTTCCGCACAGCCAGGCTACATCGAACTGTGAATCGTATGCTGTAACACTACTAGGGATGGCACCCATGCTATACTGAGATTGTAAATCGGTCCAATACTGACTTAAATAGCTGGATCGAGGACAATTGGTCCAAATGAATTAATTTACACGCGTAGGTCTACTGTCAAGCATCAGCAATGTTTAACCTATCGGCAGCAGGTTTCTAAAATGCATCTTAAGTCCTAAAATAGAGATTGGCTGTCATTTACTGTACAACTTTATTTAAACCAAACCACTCATACTAATGCATACGTCAATGACAAAATATTTTCTTATATTCATATATAGCCTATGTTACATTGTTTTACAGAGTTAGGAAAGCAATGTTGAAGCCTGATGGTTCGTTACACAAAACATGATTCCCAGTCTCTTCCTCAATCCTAGTGAGGAATACAACTTAATATAACACTGGAATTGGAACGGTACTCGTTATCGGACGATACCCAAAGTTCAGGTATCGGGACTGAAAGAATTGTATTGTGCCATCTCTAAACACTGCTTCCATAATAATCAATGGAACTGGTTACACAACGCATGAGAGCAGCGTGTAAGTGGAGTGTATATGCTCTGGAGAAGTGTGAAGATATGTCTTTTCATTTCTTTTTCTTTTTTTTACGTGAGATGTACACTTTTACATAGAAAGCAAGCTACCGGTAAACAGGAAATTACTTGTCATACGTGGCGCTGCTCGTATGACGTATGTAGCCAGTAAAAATATGAATTCTGCTCCGCATACGATACGCGGCTAATGTAGCGGATGAGGATTAGCACCGCTACATCTAAGGCCATTGTTCTCAGCAGGAGGAGATTGGCCGGAGAATTGGAGCAGCGGGAGCAGTGCTGTCGCGATTACCACAATATTGCGATACCGCGGTGTTGCTAACCCAACCACATACCGTGGCAAGCAACCGCCATTACGACAATGTTTACATAAAATGTAGGGCGTGTGCGCTATCGAAGCACATATTCCCCCATCCCCGTTTTAGTCGGTTGTAGCCTTTGGGAGTGTATGTATTTACGACACTCCGACGTTACGCTTTACAGCACTTTACTACAGTTTAGTCATATTGTCTGGAAAGCGCATCATGCAGCGCACACACACTCAAGTGATTATTTTGGGACATGTCTGTATTTCGTGTGGGAAAGAAAATGGAATATGTTGTTCCATAACTATTTGGGTTGTTCCATTGAAAACAGCCTACTGTGCCATCAATTTCTGTCTACATGCTACCTAAATCAAGGCGGTGTAGGCTATGCTCGATGCGCCATAGGCCTTTGATCTTAAGCTATTTAATATGCTTTTAATTAATTAGTAATATTTTCCAGCTGATATTTTTGCCAAACAATTCTGAGCTGGAAGACAAAGCTACGATCTACCGGGCAATTTTCGTTCCTACCCTCACCTATGGTCATGAAGGGTGGGTCATGACGATTTTCTCAGACGGCTGGATGGTGTCTCCCTTAGAGATAGGGTGAGAAGCTCGGCTATCCGTGAGGAACTCGGAGTAGAGCCGCTGCGTCAAAAGGAGCCAGTTGAGGTGGCACGGGAATCCGGTAAGGATGCCCCCTGGGCGCCTCCCTAGTAGGGAGGTTTTCCAGGCACGTCACGCTGGGAGGAAGACCCAGGACTAGGTGGAGAGATAGTATCCCCAAACTCGCCTGGGAACGCCTCGGGAGTCCCCAGTCTCAGAGCTGGTTAATGTGGCTCGGGAAAGAGAAGTTTGGGGTCTTCTGCTTGAGCTGCTGCCCCCCGCGACCCAACTACGGATAAGCGGATGACGATGGGTGGATGGATTGATCCTAAGTATCTACAGTCAATCTGAGGCCACAACGGTATTTCTGCAGCTAACTGTTTTGGGGGTAAATTTACTTTTTTTCAGGCAATGCACGGTAGATTTAGCTGTCTGGGCACTGTCTACATCAGACGTCAGTCTCCACAGCAAAACACGGCCACTTTAAAGACCGGAAGTGCTCCATTCTTGCTTTCATTGCGCCTTGCGCTGAAAAGTTGATAAAATTGACATTTATATGTCTAAAAAAATGAAAAAAAAGCTAGAACAACCCGAAGCCCGCCGTACCATAGAAGAACAATGTGTTTTCTTTTCTAGCAATGCGTCTCTGTGATCTCTGTTCTGCAGGACTCCACTCTGCGCTGCTGCGCCTGCTGGCCACCAACTACCCCCACCTGTGTCTGGTGGAGGACTGGGTGTGTGAGGAAGAGGTGACGGGCACCCTGCCCCTGCTGAGGAGGATGATGCTGACAAGTAACACCTGCAGATACACCCAGAGCCAGCTGCATCAGGGTGAGGGAGGTTGTTTCCATGTGACATCTGGGCTTGTGCAGCCAGAGAGAATGGGGTTTTAACAGAAAGGGTACAACAGATGACACTTCTGCATTTGATTTTTGGAAGGGTGGCGGGGAGGGACTTTTAAGCTGACCAGAACAGCGTTCCATGCACGTCAACGGGGAGGTACACAGATTTCACCATGATATTATCCATTATTTTCCTCTGGGGGTGTTAATGGGTATTTGGAGCATATTGCATTAATTCCTGAGTACTTACAATCAATCTGAGGCCACAACAGTGTTTCTACAGCGACCTGTTTTTGTATAAATCGACTTTGTTTCAGGCCATGCATGGGAGATTTAGCTAGGTTTGTCTGGGTGCTGCCGTTTGTGACACGCTTGCATAAGAGACCGGAAGCGTTCCATTTTTGCTTCCATTGAAATGCATTCCAGTGCTTGCATTTGGTATTATTCAATTATCTTTGGTACAGCCCTTTGAGACTGTAATGTGATGTAAGGGATGTATACATACAGTGTGCGTGTGTCTGTCTGTGTATAAATAAAATAAAATAAATAAAACTGACTTAACCTGCGGTCGGTAGTTGGGAAACCAGGTACATTAACCTTAATGCAGCCCTGGCCCTAAGAAAGGAGAGGCTGACGTGATTGCAAAGCAGAGGATTTATATTGCTGGAGCTGTTATCCCCCAATACCTTCTTTACTCCGTGTCAGATCATCTTTGGCTGATCCTTAGTGGGTCGGGCGGCTTATGTTCTTATTTGTGAATGAGAAACCCGACTGTGGGTCAGCACTATAAGCCTTGAAAGGCTTGCTACGTGCCTTAAGAGCACCCGTTATTTAGTTTACTGTTCCGGCGATGGGGTAAAGTTAGGCTCTGCGAGGAGAGGCAGTGATTTTTCTGTCTGTCGTGCTGCCAAGCGGCTGTGTTGACCTTTTGGAGTGTACGCCGCAGTGGCCTTGGCATCAAACGGGTAGGGTGGTGAGCCATCGGGCTCTTTTAAGTTCCCCTTCTGAGTTGGCCACACCGCCGCTCCTTTGATCCACCGCTATGCGAAGTAACGGGCAGGATGAAATTCTGTCTGCCTCCATTTTCCTGCTTTCAAAATACTGACACACTGCAGTAATGACACACTACTGACACACTGCAATAGCTACTTAGCATTGTCCAGTTCTGTTTAATTTATTTATTTATTTGTATTTGCATTTTTTTGCAATGCTGGACATGGCATTGAACGCTGGGCACTTCAATAAATCCGTTTAAGGGCTTTGACACTTGTTCCACTGGCAGGGCATTGTGGTTGTGCCCTTGCAGATCAATAAGACAAGCATCCGCAGTAATAGACCTAATAGACCCGTGATCCCCCCCCCCCCCGCAGCCTTCCAGAAACTTCCGTCCAGCAGCCCCAGGCTGATGCGGATCCTAGAGCACCTCACCCTGCTGTCTCCGGCGGACCTGATCCCGTACGCCGAGGCCCTCACCGGCAGCATGGGGCTGCTGCTGGAGCCAGCCGTGCCCCGTCGCATCCTGCAGACCCTCAACAAGCTCTGGGTGGGGCTCAACACCGTCATGCCCCGCAGGTACGGCACACGCACCAGCTTGACGGACAGACGTGTGTTTTATTTACATTTGTTTACTTTTCTTTATTTGACTGCCCACCGACCGGTGTATCAAGGTTTTTATTAGTAGTAATTATTTGTGGGGGAATAATTAATGATAAATATTATGGACTTTTAAAAACTGACAATCTTTTTATTTTTGTCTTTCCTTAAATTAACATAATGACATGCCTTTTTATTTTATATATATATATATATATATATATATATATATATATATATATAAAAAAAAAATGTTTTACTTTGTTTTGATCAAAGTCTACGCAAATATTTATACAGTAGTTCTCAAACATGCCTGAATTGTTCAACTGCATTCCTCTTATAACGTATAGTAAGTAGTTCTCGATGACGTTTGCTAAATTTAAACTCAAAATAAAACGCCTCTTCCTTCAATGCCATAGTGTGCGCCCTCAGAAGCTCCGCCCCCTTCAATGCCATAGTGTGCGCCCTCAGAAGCTCCGCCCCCTTCAAAGCCATAGTGTGCGCCCTCAGAAGCTCCGCCCCCTTCAAAGCCATAGTGTGCGCCCTCAGAAGCTCCGGCCCTCACATGGAACGCATTGCGAAGGCTAGAATATTGTTGTTGTGGGCGGTCTGCACCTCTTGATTGTGTTCCTGGCTGTTTATGAAGCCAGGGCTTTGTAGAAGTACCAGATTATTTTTTTTCAGCATGCACGGTAAATTTGTGGACGGCGAGGAGATATTTGGTGAATATGACAAGTGTATTGCAATTGCTTACTATACCTTTTTTAATGAATTAACACAATGAAATGCTGTTTCCTTACTTTTTTATCAAAATAAACAAATAATTATACAGTAGTTCCTGAACATACCTGAATTGTTAAACTGCAATTCCCCTAAAGCCACAGATTGCTTGATTACCGGTACTGCATGTCTTTCAGTGAAAGAAACTAGTTAAAGGCACAGTTGCTGACCTCAGCCCCAAGGCTGCTCGGTCAATGGTAATTGTGTGACTAGATCAGTGGTATTGAGTCAGACTACTCCCTAGAACTGTGGATTTAACGGGTGGCTCTCAACGCCCGCGGGAGCTCACCTTACCAAAGCCAGAAGAAGTCTTCCTATCGATTTTTATATTTTTGAGATAAAGAGAGGGAGAAGTGTGTAACATGAACCGTTCCACTCGGGGTCAAACAGGAGGGGAAGACTTGAAGGGGGAGGCGGGTAAGGGATTGTTGACCAGCCCTTCCCCCCCCCCCTTCTCTTATCCTCTGCTGAACCAAAGGCTGGCCACCCTGATGAATCTGGGCACAGGCCAGTGGAGTCAAACCTCACACAGATCCTCTGATTCATGTCAGCGGTCCAATCTGCCGGAGGGCTTGCAGCTCAGACTGTATCCTGCTGCTTATAATTAACCGTCAGTCTGATAACCACGGATCTGAGATGGCACCGCAGGAGTTCCTACGTTGCCACCTCAATCATCCAAGTAAATAAACCACTCCACAGAACCCATCCATATTCATTTAGGTTCAGGACTCAAATTCTCAAAAGTATCTACACATTGTAAATCAAATGTACTTTTGATGTATGATAAAACAATATCTTAACCATAAGTTAATTAGTTTATATCCTGGGAGTGAATCACAAAATACCCCCAAAGCAAAACCAAAACTCCAAGAATTTGACTATAAATGTGTGTGTGCGTTTGTTGCAGGTTGTGGGTCATGACGGTAAACGCCCTCCAACCGTCAGCCAAGCTGCTCCACCAGCAGACGTACAGTCAGATTGACCTGATGGTGGACCCTCTGATCGTGCTGCGCTGTGACCCCAGAGTGTACAGGTACAATGCTGTGAACACACGGTGTGACCACATGGTGTACTACAGGTACGATGGTGTGACCAGATGGTGTGACCACATGGTATACAGGTACAATTAGGGCTGTCGCGTTGTAGCCGGTTGTAGCCTTGGGAATGTAGGTATTTACGACACTTGCGACATTACGCTTTACTGCACTTTACTACAGTTTTGTCATAATCCGTTCTGTCTGGGCAGCATGCATGATGCAGAACACCATGGATGTATTGGCAGCGCACACACTTCTCCAGTAATTATTTTGGGACATGCCTGTTTTTAGTGGGAAAGAAAGAGGAATAGTTTAACCGAAAACAGCCCAACAACTTGTGCCATCACTTCTTTATGTCTACAACTATGCTAAGCCAAGGTATGTAGCTTGGCGCATCATACGCAGGCTTTTGATCTTGCGCTATCTAATATGCTTTTAATTAATTATATTTTACATTTTGATCAAATATGCCGAACGTGATTGCACACCTACAGTCAGAACCCCTGTGCGCTAAACTGATAACCGATATGCGTTGCATGTTGTCTCATTATGTATTTACATTACGCATCACTTTGCCTAGATATTGTGTTTATACCTCAGAAACACATATTTCGGAAGCTATCCGCCACACATTTGTCCACAACAATATGGAGATGATAATGCATAACCAACCTAAATCAATGCATGGAAAATTGTTTAACCGTGACAGCCCTACTGTATTGCAATGTTGTGACCACATGTGACTACATGGTGTACTACAGGTACAATCATATTTACAAGGTACAGGTTTCTTCTTGGAAGAAGAAACTTTTTACTGAGAAAAATCAACTTTGATTGGCTAAGTGTGTTTTAAGTGGGGTAATGTTGGGTAGTTCCTATTAATCTGAAATCTAGTGTGGGTGAGTGATACTTACTAATTAGTGGTAATTGTTCTCAACTTACTAATCATGCTTATTTCTGCAGGGAACATTGGCAGCTGTCTTTGAATGGCTCCACACGCGCTGGAATTAAGCTATAAGCACTGAAGTGCTGTGAGTTCCAGCGGTTAGCTAACTAGGCATTATTAGGCAAAATGGGCTGCTGCCAGGGTTGTAACGCTGCTACAATGTTCGCACTGTGCTTTTTGACATTGCTTTTAGAGAATTTATAGAGGAAAATATGTCTTTGTTGGTTAGGTTTTGTAAGACGTTTAATGACCTTTGCTGAAATGGCATGCCATGGTTTCTGTTTGGTAAGCTGTACATGTTCCAAAGAGCTCCTTGTGATGTCACAGAATGCTTGAATTTCTCAGGCTTTAAGTGCGGTCAGGTGACTGGAGGATAGTCCATGACAGACCGTCCTCCTTGGTCTTCAAATATTATGTGTCATGTAAATAATGCATGTTTCTGAATCATGAACGTTCTGATTACTTCCTCGAATCACCTCCTCAGACCGTCTGCTTGTGTTCGCAAACGTTCGTGGCGAACTCAAAGCAAACGGCAGACGGATTGCCGTCTTTTTCCAATTTGAAAGCAACACCTCGCTGGTAACTGGTGTTCATGGTGACTTTCGGTCTCTCCCTAGATGTCCTCCGCTGATGGACGTCGTGCTCCACATGCTGAACGGCTACCTGCTGGCCTCCAAGGCCTACCTGCACTGCCACCTGAAGGAAACGGCCGACTTTGACCGCCAGAGCCAGACCGTCTCCAACCTGGGCTTGACCGGACAGCCGGACACGCCCGAGGTCACCCGGGAGGAGCTGAAGAACGCCCTGCTGGCAGCACAGGTGCATTACACCTCTGTCAAATGCAGACACAAACACATGCACACAGCTGTTATGTGGGTGGCTGGGTCAGTGAATATTATCCAATATGCTTTTTGTCACATTCAACGAATATCTCCTCATGTTCCAGTAGCTGTGTGCGCGCTGTAAAATGATCCTGTATTCAGGGTTCCCACTGGTCATGGAATTAAAAAAAGTTTTTTTTTTGTATCATAGGGCTTCATGGACTTTTATTTGCAGTATCAGCATGTTTAGTTACCATTAATCAAAATGATTAGGTCTCAACAAATCAATCGCTAATTAAATGCGCACGCTAACGTGAATAAGTTCAACATTGTCAGTGAGCCACGTGCACATTTAAAGAAGTTACTACCCCAAACAAAAGAGACTAAATAGGACAGAAGAGTAAAGCAGGCCTTTGTTTTTTTTATTCTGGTGGCCTGTTTTTTGGTTCAATATACTGTACCGGTAGGTCATGGAAATTCCGATTTTTAGTCAGTGACAGGGCAATTCAGTGAATTTGACATTTGACTTGCTGGTGTAGACTGCAACATACAATACTATCCCAGCCTTGGCAATGTGTGTTCAATGTGATGGGGGGACCTTCAGAGGGAGCGCCCTGTGGCACTGAAGGAGAGGTGTTTTTGCCTTGACGGAGTTCAAAACATCCACGGTCTTTCTCAAGAATGACTCCGCCTTTTGAAGCACAGGGTGAGCTGTGTTGTAGACACAGGCACTGCCAGTCACCCACAATGTATCCCCTCTCTCTCTCCCTCTCTCTATCTCTCCCTCTCTCTCAATTCAATTCATTGGCATGCTACGATTAACAATATTGCCAAAGCACTTCACAATATAATAATGATTACAATAGAATAAGGGTTTATACAGTTACTAAAATTACAAGGAAATAATAATAACAATCCCCCTTTTACCCCCACAGGACAGCGCTGCCGTCCAGATCCTCCTGGAGGTCTGCCTGCCCACCTCCGAGGAGCAGCAGCCGGGCACCAACAGCGAGAGCCTGCTGCGGCGCATTATGGCCCCGCCGGGAAGCAGGCGCGGCAGGGAGGAGGAGGGGGTGGTGGTGGGGATGGAGGAGGAGACCGAGGGGGGTCTGCTCAGCGACCTGAGGGAGGTGCAGTGTCTCATCTGCTGCCTGCTGCATCAGATGTTCATCGCCGACCCCAACATCGCCAAGCTGGTCCACTTCCAGGTGAGGATTAGCTGACCTGACCTGCGGTGTCCGAGTGGGCCCGTCTGACCTCCACACAGATGTGTGAAGGTCATGTGGTTGACCCGGGAGGAAGGGTCTGTCGGATCAGTTGGTGTGTGTGTGGTTGTGTGTACCAACAGATTCAAAGTGTGTCTTCGCTTGCAGCGTCTCAGTGCTGTGTGCAGGGTGGCTGCAGATGTTTAGAACGTCATTAACATGTTTTAAAAAACACTTTTATAATAATAAAAGGCCATGTAATAAGTATTTTAATTGTGTTCAATTCAGATTGGGTCTTTTTTTTTTGGGGGGGGGGGGGGGGGGGTCATCAAGTTAATTTGATTTAACTATAATTTATTTGGCTATTAACCAATTATTTTAGTTTCACGTTCACTTATGTCATGCCTTTCCATTGCAGGTTTGATCTTAAATGTAACTGAAAGTGGTCACAAAGATGTCGCTAAGAGTGACTTGTTCATAACGTGTAGACAACCTGTGTGTGGTTCTCTCTGTTGTCAGGGTTACCCTCAGGCTCTGCTGCCTCTAACTGTGGCAGGCATCCCCTCCATCCATATCTGTCTGGACTTCATCCCGGAGCTGCTTGCCCAGCCCCAGCTGGAGAAGCAGGTGAGACCCCCACACACACACACACACACACACACACACAACCACCACCCCCTACATTTGTGTGTTCCTCCTAATGCACAGTACATGTTGTCTCCACCTGCGTGTGTGTGTGTGTCCTCTGTCTTCCGCAGATCTTTGCCATCCAGCTGTTGTCCTACCTGTGTACACAGTACGCCCTGCCCAAGTCCCTCAGTGTGGCTCGCTTGGCCGTCGGAGTCATGGGCACCTTGCTCACAGGTCAGCGCCCCGCTCTCTCGCATTCAACCTCGCCCTACCGAAATCCAGTCAATCTGGATTCGCACATTTTGTGCATCTGCACTATGCCTGTGGACACTGTAAATCCATGTATGGGGTTCTATACAGAGAAAGATTCACATGCTTTATCTCTTTATATGACACTGCCACCTTCTGGTGACTAGCTGTAAGTGAAAGCTTTTTATTGCGTGTCTTAAATGTGTAGTCAGCTATTGCAAGCTAATTGTAAGCTAATACACATTTTATCAAATTCACCACATATCTCCTCGCATTTCGCTAGTTTATCACTCTCTGGTACTTCTAACTTGTACTTCTAATGTGGTACTTCTACACATCTATGGCTCTATACATAGGAACATAAACAAAGTGACGAACCAACGCTCACAACAACAATGCCCTTGACTTCGCAATATGTTTCAGTGTATTGGGGGGGGGGGGGGGGGGGGGGG
>JAODUK010000006.1:3348803-3370843 GCA_027564635.1 Typhlichthys eigenmanni
CCCCCCCCCCCCCCCCCCCCCCCCCCCCCCCCCCCCCCCCCCCCCCCCCCCCCCCCCCCCCCCCCCCCCCCGCCTCGGATTCAGTGAACCTTTTTAGAATGCCGGCTCCTCTTTCACATGGAAAATTTAAGAGGGCCTTTGTGTTCATCAATTATTAGCCAGTATAGTAAAAAAAAAAAGATCCATTGTGTATTTTTAATAAGAGTTGTACGACGCACAATCTTTGAACTGATTCCCAGGCCCACCTGGAGTCTACGAGCTCCCTTGTTGTACCCCTACGCCATGTTCCCCCGTAGTGTTTTTCTTTGAGCCACTTAAAGGGACAGCTTCTAGGTTACCCGGTCCAATTAAATCCATTCCGTATTGATGAAGCTGCCAATCCTGAGTCAATTCCGTGTGCAATAAGGCTAAGATGTGGTATAGGGCAAACCAAATGTCAGCCCTGACATTAATGGCAGGCAGCTATGTCTCTTAAGCCAACTTGTAATGTAGTGTGGTTGCACACCACGCTATAACGTTCTAGTATAGCCAAAATGGTGTTGGGAGAGTAGCGTTATTTATTGTAAAACTTTACGTTGTGATTTTTGTATAAAAGGTAAAGAGTGGGAACTCACAGCATGCCCTTGACACACAGACTGGAATTTGGCAAACCTGTATATACACTTTAAGCAGCAAAGCATTACTACTTTGTTGTAAATCCACACTGTAGTATTGCAAGGGGCTGATTTGAGTTTCTGAAAATAAGTAATTTACACACGGCTGACACCTTGATAGTTTGTAGTTTCAAGCCATGTGCCACACAACATAAATGTCACTCTGGATCGGGTCGTGGCAATACCGACCAGCCCCCGATTCTTGTTTATTGGATCAGGACATCCCTAGCCACTCAATACAGCATCAAGCCAAGCTTGCCTAGTAAATATATACACCCACTCCATGTGGCTACAGTATTAGGAGTGAAACGGTACAATACAAACCCCTATGGTGTGCTTAATGTGCAGCACCACAGTTCACAATACGAGACACCAACACACCGGTAATAATTACAGTGGTCGATTAAACAGAAACTGTTAAAAATTATTCTGGGCAGCATATAATAATGAAAACTAAGCATTAAAGAAAAGGTATCATGAGCTTTATTAACCATGTACCCCTAATAAAATGATATGCCAGAGCAGGGTACTTCAGATGTATTGCATTGTTGGGATTACTGTTATATATTGATGGATACTTTGCGGGATAAATATACAGTACTGTATGTAATTGTAGTATACAAACGTACAGTACTGTATGTAATTTCAGCACACAAACCATGTGCTGACTAGACAAGCCAAAGGATTGAGACAGTGCTCATTATTTTAGAACATCTGGGGCCCAAATACAGAGCTTTCTTGCAGTGTACTGTATGTCTGGGAGTGGTTAATGTTACAGTGTAATTGACATTAGCTTCAGACATTTTGAAGCTAATAATGCCCATGGTGTATTTGCCAGAAGGCTGAACTTCTACTGAACAGAAGCCACCTGCCGTGTGCCAGAGGTCAACAAATGCCTACCACAATGTGTTTACATTCTGCAGTGAGGTTTGTCGCTCCACAGAAGTGGTCCCCAATCCTGGTCCTAGAGTAAATAAATAAATAGCTTGTTATAAAGACCCATTCATTTGAATCAGGTGTGGCAAAACATGCAGGGCAGCGGCCCTCTAGGACCAGGATTGGGGAACCCTGCTCCACAGCATACTTTATTGCAGGGCTATTGAACTCCGGTCCTGGAGGGCCGCACCCTGCATGTTTTATATTTCTGAGTGTTTGACGTGTTGGAGCAGGGAGAGATATAAAACATGCAGGGTGCGGCCCTCCAGGACAGGAGTTGAATAGCCCTGCTTTAATGCATGTGCAGATATGTATCTACATTAAATACATTACTGAATACAGTAAGGCGAGAGAAGGAGATGATTCATTATTGTCTGGTGAGTTCAGTGTGATTTTCAGAGTGACTTCTTCCTTGTCATGTCAGTCTCGTTTCTCTTTTGCCTCGATACAAGGTGATGTGTTGTCATGTAGCACCACCTAGAGGTCTGAATGAGATTAACAAGCTGCAATTCTACCGGTGTGTTCCGGGTGAGAGAAGTATCTTCGAGAACAAGTAGCACTGCTGTGGTTAAGGTTTGAAAAAGTCACTCTGAAAGCAAAAACTCCCAGAAAAGAATAAAGAAGAAGAATAGATGTGCTGGACTCATTGTTCGTCCTTCTGGGACAGGGAAGTATGGCTGAGCATACACAAGAGAACCCATCGCTCTTTCAATTTCCGCCTTTGTTCACGTTGCGCTGAATTATTTACTTATGTGTTTAAAAGATGGCTCGCGGGAATTTTGAACATTCGGCTTTTCAGCGCCTTCTTTCAGTCTGTCTGCTTTTAGTTACTCTTTTTATATGTTGCAGTCATACAGATGTGTAGTGTAGATATAATGACATGTATAAATAAAGAGCTATAATGGAAAAAAACATTGCTTTGACTTGTGGGCACTGCTGTATTTCTATTTGTACTCGTGCATGATTTTCTAGTATGTATTGAACAAATACACCTTTACGCTTCTAGGCAGCCTTTGGAACTGTGCTGCTGCTATTGTATATTCATATTGTTCTGGCTATTGATGTTTGCGCAAGCTAGTATATACAATAAACATTAACAATGTGATTTTAGCCCGTCTTATTGAAAGTGGAGAGAGTATTTTTATTATGTTATCTCCCATAACGTAACGTTTAATTTTCCAATTTAACACTCAAGGACTTCTTAAGACATCTGCTTTCAGAGATTCCACAAAGCCGTATTGGCTCATGGTTTAATCCCTGCCACTCTCCGAGACTATTTATCTTGTACATTCATATTTATCTCTGCCAGTTATGCATCTCCTAAGATGATTAGAGCTCACATTCATGTTGCTGTGCTGAATATATGTAAAAGGCCAGCCTCTATACCAAATCAGCAAAGGCCACAAATAGAATTGAATGTGGTCTAGTCATGCAGTTTGTATTACTCATTTTTCAGAATGATCTGAGGGCTGCATGTTTGGCAGGATATTTGTGTGTGGCAATAGCACTTATGAGTTTTTGAATATTGCTTTTCTTGCATGTTTATGCAAAACTCATCTTAAAGCCAAGCTCGTAAATTCAAAGCCAGCTAACACCAAATTTCCTGCACAGAAAATCCCAGTTGCAGAGCATAAATCCCATAATAATCCCCCCTGTCTCTGATGGTGCAGAAAGTGCCTGTGAAATCCTACTCATATTAACGTCTTCATCTCATGGTAGCCCATTTCAAATGATTCTGCCAGTACTGTCACAGACAATTCAGCGAGTCTCAAATGATAAACCTAGAACCGCAGAACCCAATTTTCATCGGCAAACCCCAAAAGCCACAGACGAGACCGCCTTCAGAATGTGTTCTTTTCATTTGTGCACTTTCAACAAAAAAAAAATCGCCACACTGACGGTTACAAAAATAACACTCCACTGTGTTTCCTCAGGGGAAGGGGGAGGGGCGACTGTCATTCTTGTTTTTCTCCCCCTTGCCCCCCCCCGCCCCCCCGCCTTTTCCTTTTTTATGTTACGACCACGGGTGAGCGCATGAGGCAGACGAGTGATTCCGTATCAGCTGTGATTTCCTCAATAGCCCAGCAGGGGGGCTTGGCGAGAGTGGGAGCGAGCTCGGCTGATGGGCACGGCCCCGGACTAGCCGCCACGCTGTGAGGGAGATGGCTTTGCTCCGCGACAGTCCGACGACGAGGCACGGAAATGAAATGCTGGAGGCCCCTGTTGCCCCGATCGGGCAGGTCTACTGCTCCAGGAGCAGAAAGCAACAAAAGAGTCGCGGATAATTCCACCGAAATTACATGTGCGCCAGTTCCCGCTGCTCGCGTATTCATCAGGCCCCCCAGCTGTGCCACTAGTGATTTATAAATATATGCAGTTCATCTGATGTGGCTATGTAAACTCTGTGTAAGGGTTATGGATGGCTGTGCAGACAGATTGTTTACGCAGGGCTCTCCATGGTGCCGGAGGGCGGAATCCTCTGGTACCATCTCTCTCATTGTTTTTCAACAGCGGCGTTATTGAGTCGCCCCATTACGATGCCGGTCGGCTCGTCTTGAGCCACCGCTGTTCCTAGACTGCCCTTGCGCGATCGCGAGGGACTCCCGTTGTGCATTCAGGCCGGCAGGCTGGAACGTCTGGCTCCTTCTCAGGCCCTGTGCAGCGGTGAGAGACCCTGCTTAGCAGGCACCTCGACACTCGCACGCTTAATACTTGGCAAGGGCGAGGATTAGCCGCTAGCGCCTCGCTGCGGTTGACATTGTGTCGCGTGGCCGGACAAAACAAGGCCGGACAAAACAAGGATGGACCGACCACCTGCAACCTCCATTAGTACCCCCTTTTCGCCCCAATCTGTCGGTCTGTCCGACCACCTGCAACATTTATTAGTACCCCCTTTTCCTTCCAGTCTGTCCGCGTACGCTTCCCCTGCGCCCGGCGTTAACGTCCGCGGAGAGTGAGACGCTGCCGCATGATTAGCAGGGAAGGGCGGGCGGCGCGGGGAAGAAGGGGGGGGTGTAGGGAGGGTAGGCCTCTCCCCCCTGCTGGTTGGCCTGGCTGTGTGGAACAAAGCACAGGGCATGGAGGAGGTACAGTACTAGCAGTAGGTGGAGCTCTTGTGTTGGATTTCACCTGCCCCTCTCTCTCTCTCGCTCGCTCTCTCTCTCTCTCTCTCTCTCCCCGTCCCTCATTCTTCTACTCGCCCTCCCTCCCCTCCCTCTCTCCCTCATTCTCTACTCTGTCCCTCTCTCCCTTCCCCCCCCTTTCTCTGTCTCCCCGTCCCTCATTTTTCTACTCTCCCTCAGTCTCTCCCTCTCTCTCCCTCTATCTCTCTCCCTCTCTCCCTCTCCCTCTCTCTCCCCCTCTCCCTCTCTCTCTCCCTCTATCCCTCTCTCTCTCTCTCTCAGATTGTAGCAGAGGCGTGTTGCGTAGCCTAGCTGTGACCATGAGCGTGCGTGCTTTTTCGTGCTGTTTATTTTGCTGCCCGTGAGCAGCGTAGCTCGCTACTCTCTGCGACACCTCTGGTGTGCATGCAAACACAAATGTCTCAACCCACATATTTCTCTTCCTCCCCCTTAGTCGACCGCGGGCCCCTCCATCTCTCCAGCCTGTCAGCGGGCTTTTTCATTTGGCTTGCTGCTACAGGGGGCTGGGCACTGGCAGATTACAACTCTGCAGCCAGTCATTTTCCATTTATCAGCCCCCCCGCTCCCTCCCAATGTACCCCTCCACCCCCCCACAACATCATCCCATTCCCCCCCCAGCAGCATCAATCCAAACACGCAGCAATCCGTCCTTGCCCCCCCACACACACCCTTCCCACCTAAACACTGTACCTCCCCCTCAACCGTCCTGCCCTCATGTGCCTCTCCCACCTCTCCTTATCTTCCGCTTTTCTTCCATGGTGAAAATGTAGCTCACAAGCCTGGAGATAGTGGGAGAGGAAGGGGGGGGGGGGGAATATTGTGGCCGTGGAAGCATTTAAGTTAGAGGAGGCAGCGAGGGCTGTATTATTACTTAGGCCTCTGTCACTGGTGATGACCCGGGAGAGTGGGGAATATCGATCGCGTGTCACTCAAGGCATTCAGCAGATTGCATTGACAAAGCTTGTCGGGGGGCGGGGGGCGGGGGGGTGCTTTAATAGCAAAGTTAGCAGCTCTGGCCGGGGCCCAGGAGAACAGACTAACTCTGCCCTATTTCATGGTGGCTTTTAACCATTCCCTGGGCCGAGAGAGCAGATTGATAACAGTGAGGAAGTAATTTTACTCTCATAATTGCCTTCCTGTGGTTGACGTCTGTGGCCCTTAGCACTTGTAAGAGCCTCTTCCGAGACGAGGAGGAAGAAGGCCAGCGTCACCCTTTTGTGAAATGAAAAGAAAATAGCTCCACGCTAACACAGACATTGGTACACAAAAGACAACATGGTGGAGCAGAGAGTATAGGGGAAGGGGTTGGGGGGGGGGAGATGAAAAGCACGGCACAAGTGTGATTTATGGCTACAAGGAAGTCCATTACTTGTTAGAGGAAGCCTAGACAAAACAAAAACAAAGCAAGGGCATGCCTTACAGAGAGGGTCATGGAGTAATTCCTTTGCCCTGCCAAGATCGCTGATAGCCTCTGAAAACACAACTTGTCACCAAGCAGGGGAGAGGGGAACAGACACGATTTCGATCTTGCCGTTAATTCTCAACATAAATAAGAGCACTAAACCACCTAAATAGCCTCTCTATGTACCAAGTGATGCGGAACTGGGCTGAATTGTAGCAGGTCCCCTGTGTGTTGTAATTTGACTTAGACACAGGTGGGGAAGCTATTTCTAGCGAGCTGCCTAGTCATTGCTGAGCGCTGTCAGGTGTTTGACTGCAGGTAGCTATTTCCAGGTAGGTGTAAATTTCAGCAGAGTATTTCATTTCCGCAATAAAGGAGAAAGCTAGAACTATCGTTAGAGGCAGCGGGCCTGCTTACTGAAACCATGGGTCTACCCAACCGCGTTCAGTTAAGGCTAATTGTTAATAGCCTGTGCATATTGTAGAGTAGACTTAGCTAACAACAAGACAGGATTAGCTTGCACGCAAGGTTTACAATGATAGAGCATCAATGTCCACCTGCTCCAAGAGAATGAAAAATGTTTACATAACTCTACATAGCCGTAACCAGCCTCTAGGGGGCTCTCTGCTATTTTTAACTATTGGACCCTTTTTTTTTTAATAAACCTATTTTACCACATTCAAAGCTTTGTAGAAAACTCAAATGACACATGTTGGCCATATCCTTGGCTTTGTGAAGTAATGCAGTGAGTTCAGTCAGTTAATACCTGAATGTCTGAGCAGTGAGTGCAGTTGTACATAGCAGACCCATTATGTCCGCGTTCCAGCTGTACATTTACGATGCACGCAGATGGAAGGGAAACAGCCATTAATGTTAATGGTGATGCTCTGTCATCATAGCGGCTACTTATGCATTATTATACAAACATCACAGCTGTATGTTTTCATATTGCATAATTTCCTATCAGAGTCGATATTTGATGCGTTTGTGTTTCACCCTGGCTTTTTTATTTTTTCCAGGTCTCGACGCGAGCTGGCAACAGACGCCTGCTAGCAGGCTTTACTGTAGGTCACACTCACTTTAATACGCTGCTATGGTGATACGAGCCTGCTTTATGGCTCAGTAACAATAGTTGTGAATTTCTGGAAGGTGGCTTGATGAGGAAGTTTACAGCAGGGATTAACGATCGCACTGCTGGCCTTTCAAAGGGAACTCTGGAATGGCATTACAGTGCCCTGCTAAAAAATCCAGCATTGCTGGTCACCAGCATAAGGTATATTTTGCATGCTGGAACCTTGTTGCTTAAGAACAGCATGACTATGCTGTTCCACCAGCCTGGACCAACACTACACCAGCACTAACCAGTATGAACCAGCCTGGATCAGAACTACACAAACACTAACCAGTATGAACCAGCCTGGACCAGCACTACCCCAGCACTAACCAGTATGAACCAGCCTGGATCAGAACTACACAAACACTAACCAGTATGAACCAGCCTGGACCAGCACTACCCCAGCACTAACCAGTATGAACCAGCCTGGACCAGCATGGAATTTATGGTGGTTTATGCTGGATTTTTTAGCAGGGTGGTCTCATCTAATCCCCAAAATAGCAGTGTAGACAAGCCAATCCCAGGTAAATTGAGCTGCTAGCCTTCCATTCGCAGCACATCACCAGCATAGCATGATGCCTGATGGAGGAACAGACCAAAATAAAAACACTTACAATAATATAGCAGGTTCATCACAGTTTCTGACCATGACAAACTATAACTGTGAAAAATTGATGCGCCTACCCCAAAGATCTTGTCATGGTGCTAAACCCAAAAATAAGAATCCACAAAAAACAGTCACACCAATTGGGTAAAAAAGGTAGTACACAATTAATCCAATCTCACGACTTCCCAGTTTATTCTGGCCACAATAACACTCTCTTGCTAACGTTTTCGGCCTAGTGGCCTTCTTCAGAGCACGAAGAAGGGTAATGAGAAATGGTAAAATAATATGATAATATAACTGTGAGACAGCTGCTGTAGCCATTGGTATGTTTGTACATGTAGCATCAGTGCGAATGCATTCAAAATCAATCAAGTCTTGTTGTGTCGTTATGCTCTAAAGTGGATGTAAATAGATTCAAATTGCATGTTAAATAAGTGGCCTTTACCTCTCAAATGATTTATGTGGAATGTCTTTTACTTAATCTCCATTAGCCTTTTCATATTTTGTCCCTTGTTGACTGCATTACCTTCAGCTAGCAATTCTTCCACGCCTGAGGGTCTGACTCAGTAGCTTTGACCTATTTAAGTCCTCCCTTTAGTAGTGTAATGCCTAGAACACGCTACATGACATTTTAAATCCTGACGGAATGTGAAAACATGGGGTTTTTGGTACTAAATATTTTAATTTCTAGTGGGAATGTTTCTCACACTAGACCATTAGATTTACACCGCATTCCAAATTATTATGCAAATTATATTTTACACTGATTTTCCTAAATAGACTATGCAAATGACTCAACCGAGTCATGTACCGTTAGGGTATAAGTCGAATTTCATTGAACAAACCAACTAAAATGAAAACATAATTTTTTTCAGAAATAAAAAACTCAGAATGCACTGTTCCACATTATTAAGCAGGCCACAGGTTTAATGCAATATGGGAAAGAAAAAGGTTCTCTCTGCTGCGGAAAAACTTTAAATACAAGGTATGAAAACATTAGATATTTCACGAAAACTTAAGCAGGATCATCATATGAGATTTGTGGCTGATTCAGAGCACAGACGGGTTCGTGCAGATAAAGGCATAATGAGGTAAGTTACTGCCAGACAAATTAATCGGATGAAGAGAGCAGCTGCTGAACTGCCATTACAAAGCAACAAACAGGTATTTGAAGCTGCTGGTGCCTCTGGATTTCCGCAAACCTCAAGGTGTAGGATCCTCATGAAGTTTGCAGTTGTGCATAAACCTACTTTGCTCACAAGCAGAAACGGTTGCAGTGGACACAGAAATAAATGAAGACAAATTTTGTCTTGTTTACTGATGAGTGCCGTGCAACCCTGGATGGTCTAGATGGATGGAGTAGTGGATGGTTGGTGGATGGCTACCATGTCCAAATATGGCTGTGACAGAGTCATGTTTTGGGCCAGAATCATGGGGAGAGAGCTTGTAGGCCCCTTTAGGGTCCCTGAAGGTGTGAAAATGACCTCGGCAAAGTATATAGAGCTTCTGACTGACCGCTTTCTTCCATGGTACAAAAAGAACCGTGCCTTTCGTAGAAAAATCATTTTCATGCATGACAATGCACCATCTCATGCTGCAAAGAATAATGCTGTTATTGGTTGCTATGGGCATAATAGGAAAGAAACTCATGGTGTAGCCCCCATCCTCCCCTTGACCTCAACCCTATTAAGAACCTTTGAAGCATCTTCAAGCAAAAGCAAATCTATGAGGGTGGGAGGCAGTTTGCATCAAAACAGCAGCTCTGAGAGGCTATCCTGCAAAGAAATTCAAGCAGAAACTCTCCATAAACTCAAGTTCAATGAATGGAAATAATTGTGAAGGTGATATCAAAAAAGGGTTCATATGTTAACATGTAACTTGCCCTGTTAAGATGTGTTTGATTGAAAGAGCTTTGATTATAGTAAATACGACCTCCTAATACTGCAAGTTCAACAAATTACAATTTTCAGTTCTTTACAACCTATAACATGTTTTGCAAATCTGTTGTGCATAATTATTTGGAACAGTGCATTTTGAGTTTTTTATTTTTGAAAATAAATACTGTTTTCATTGGGGGGGTTTTGTTCAATGAAATTCAACTTATACCGGTTGATGACTTGAAAATTATACTAACTGTCATTTGCATAGACTATTTAGAAAAATCAGTGTGAAATATAATTTGCATAATCATTTGGAATGCGGTATAGACAAGGGATTAGACAAGGGAACACATTTTACTATGACTACAGACGCTTGTCATAAAATAAAACGGAAGTCAAATCATAAATATAGCCATAGCCAAATTTAGCCATGGCTTCAATAACCAGTGTGATTTCATAGCTGGTATATTTTAACAGCAGAGGTAAGAATTGTGTGTGTTTATTAAATGTGACTACAACTGTTTGGCCACACTGTCATGTCATTTCCATTATGCATCATAAAAACCGAAGGCAGATGTACACAATGAGACAATGATTGTTGATGTGTTGCTGTTGGAGCAATAGCATTGTGTCATGCCTGCATGCTCTACCTCTGTGCACCTCTCTGATGATAAACACTCACTTCATTTAGCGAGTGAACATATTTGATCTTTCCCCAGCAGTGTTGATCGGGCACAATTGTAAGCCTCAAGTTCTGGCCCAATTGGGAGCCTCAAGTTCTGGCCCAATTGAGAGCCTGAAGTTTTGATCCAATTGAGAGCCTGAAGTTCTGGCCCAATTGGAAGCCTCAAGTTCTGGCCCAATTTGGAGCCTCAAGTTTTGATCCAATTGAGAGCCTCAAGTTTTGGTCCAATTGTGGGAGCCTGAAGTTCTGGCCCAATTGGGAGCCTCAAATTCTGGTCTAATTGGAAGCCTCTGGCCTGTCACACTTAACACTGGGATAATCTGTGCAGACACTCAGTCTTGTTCAAGCCAGACGAAGCTCAAGTCAACCCTGTCTAACCCCAACCTGTCAATCGTCCGAGAATCATGCTTGAACTAGTGCGTTCCAGGCATAAGCCACACTGAAGCACTAAGATTTTTGTCTCCAACCCCCTCTGAAAGGCTTCGGCTATGCATCTCCCATCCTCTTTAGTGCAACACGTAGCAGCACAGCTCTATTCCTGTAACATAAAAAAAAGCCCTCTCTCCCCAAACTGGAAGCGTTTGTCTATCATATTACCGCCACACATGAGCCGCTCACAAGGCTTGACCCAGTGTTAAGTGTCCGCGCTAAATTTCATTGCCTCCATCTACTGGAAGCCCTGCCAATATACCGGCAGTGAATTCCTGGAGGAAAATAAATGGCAATAAAAAAGAGAAATGATAGCCCCTGCACAGCGATAGGCGAGGGCTCCTTCTCTTCTCCTTTTTTTCTTTTCCCATCTCCAAACCGACCTTTTATTGAGGCCGCCCAGCTCGGATAGCTGTGATTTGGCACACCGGCTGTGGCTTAGCGGGATTGGTTCTCTGAAAGCCGATATCGCAGTAACGGATAAGTCGCCCGGACGGTGAAGCTGACGGGGAATAATGTGATTAATTGCGCTCCCATTTCTATGATGAATAGTAATGTGGCGGCGATGAGCGCTCCTGGAGCCCGGCTGGAGGTCTTCAGCTTTTCTCACCCTGCCCCACCTTCCCCCCTCCCCCCCACCTGTCCCATTTTCTTGCTGCCGGTCCGCTTCCCTGCCCACCGAGCGCGGGGGAGGGAGTGGCGCGGCTCAGGGAATAGGAGGGTGTGTAATGTAGGCTGGCAGGTTATTTTACCGCCACGCTGGGGTGCTATAACAAGATGCCAAGATATGATCTGAGAGAGCGGGAGGTCCCCTGCTGCACTTATTCCACCCGCCCCGTCCCGCCAAGCTCCTCCGCGCCCACCGTGCACTTTCCCTCGCACCTGCTCAGTTCATTATTAAATCTGGGAATTGTCCCAATAACTCAATCCACCTCGGCTACAGCATTATATGACCATTTGTGAGCCGGGGAGCGGGGCGACGGTGATTCGGGGGCAGAGGATGGATGTTAAAAGCATATTGATTTGCCTGTAATGTCGTCATAGATCTGAGATTTATGAGAGCTCTCTGCTCTCCAGCAGCCCGCTCGCTGCCTGCCTGCTGGCCTGCCTGCGGTGGAGGAAATGTAGTCCTTAGTATGACTGATGAGATCAGAACAGCGCCCCGCAAACGGTCCGTAAGTCCCCGCTCCTCGGGAAGGAATTGTATGCCCTGAGGATGCAGGGCCTGGACTGGACCTCCCCCCTTCCACAATCTCTGCAGTGCATATACATTGTGCTAAAAGCCTCCCACCTGACCTGACGTTGGCTCAGACGACGCGATGACTCATCGCGGCCAGCAGACTGAGGACAAGGTGGTCGGAGGTCACTGTGGCCTGCTGATGCCGCAGACAGGGAGATGGCAGCCTTGTGATACCATCCTGATCTCGCAAGCTACAGTACAGTTTGACTTTGCTGCAAATATCAGTCTGGAACCCCTCAATTCAAAATCGTTTGTCGTAAAGGCGGCGGCCAATACATTTCAGTCAACTTTACTTACATACGATTGGACTACCTTTATCTGGTGGCTACCGAAACGCTGGTGGCTACCGATACGCTTCTGCATTAAGGGGTTCCTGACTGATACTTGGGGCAAAATAAAAATCGTAGTTTACGAGATCAGGATGGTCTTGCTAGGCTAGGGAAATCACACATGGAAATTGTCGCTCTGCCGCGACACACACCTGACATATTGGCCACGCGGGGTGACGCGCTAGCACGGGTGCACAAGCGACAAGAATGACAAATGTGGCATTTACCGCTCGTGGGAAGGCGGGGTCCAGAATAAAAGCGAGCAAGTAGAGGAGTATTGTTCCCACTCCACCATACGACCGCAACCTCTTTGAAATGTGACAACGGTGAGTAAATGAGGGGCCGAGGGGAGTGGGGGCCACTGATGCACGATGACAGCCAGTGAGCGGGGCTGGCCAGGGGCTGAAGGGGCAGGGCATGGCACGGCAAGGCGGCCTGTCTGTGGCTGTTAGAGGGGCTGGGCCTTAGAGCCCAGGGCACAGGGTCAGAGCTAACAGAACTAAATGGACGAACCCTCCGTGACATCACCCATACTGTGCTGGCTCTGGGCGTCGTCACCTTGGCAGTGGCTGACTCTTAATATACTGTATTGTTCTTAATATACTGTATTTTCTAATTATTAAATGATATAAAACCCTGTACAGTTGTCATGAACTAGAAAAATGTGTCATCTAACTATAGAGACCAACATTATTGTTGCCGGACCGCGTGTAGTGGGACCGGCCAATATGAGCAAATGTTGCTTGCTTACTGACTGACATAAAATATGTTTGGGCCTATGGCGTTGCCTGATGCCAGTTTGGAGTCCCGGTGGGTTAGTATCCCACCAAACGCGGGGTTTTTACCTAGTTTTCCTTTGTTTCTTATTTCTTTTTGTTTAATTTCATTTGTTCCCTTTATCATTTGTTCATATGTTTTTAAATGTAAAGCACGTTGAGTTGCACATTGTGTATGAAAGGTGCTATACAAATAAAGTTTATTATTTTATTATTATTACATTAAGAAAGATGACCTACCAGCTCGTTCCAGGCCCTGACTAACCCTCAGCCCCCCCCCCCCTTTTCACGTGACGTGCTAGTCAGATTAAGCTAGCTGCATGCTAAAGTGGCTCAACAAGTGTTGCACTGTGCCAACCCAAGGTGTATTTACTACATGGCTTCACAATGCAGCCGGTGAAATACATTCTTACATGCCCAGGCTCATAATCAGTGATGCTTTTGCAGCCTAATGTAGAATCGGTGCAGATATTCTGCCAGCATAACGTCAATAGGAATAGTTCAAGTTGTTCTTTTTAACTGCTGATCTGTGACGCTCCACAGTAATAATATAGCCCTGGTATGCAGACCTCTGAAGGCAGCATAAAGGAGATATTCAAAGTGTAGTCATCAGAAACCAAGGGGATTTGACAGTGCCGCAGGAAATAGACAATTTATTATAAGCAACCAAACCAAGCCAGTGGATTATCTATAAAACTTTCATGGTTCTCCCTCAGTGGCAGGAAGCCATAAAACTTCCCAAATGAGGGACTTGTTAATTTACTTGTTAAAGCAAATTAAAAATTTATAAGCGCTTTTAGGTAAATGAGATTCTCTTTCATTGCCGCCCTTGTGGGAATCTCTCTGCCAGTTCCTAAGAGGACAGGTTAGCTGTTCTGAGAGGCACAGCAGAACAATAAAAGCTGTTAAATTGTTCCAGGTTTTATTACCGCCAAGTTCTGCAGCTGCTGTTGTGCGTAACTAAGGGAAACAGGGGAGCTGATAGCTTGAGAATCCCACAGAGACCAGTACAGGAAACTGAGCCCAGCTTGCTATTTTCCGTTTTTTTTCCCCCTTTTTTTGTGGGATGAAGAACGGGATTTTATGTGTGTGTGTAAGAAGGTGGTTGTTGGGGAAACCCGTTTGTGTATAACTCTTGTTTAAAAGACTTCAGCGGTTAGCAAAGTTAGCAGACCCACTTTTATGCTTGATTGCATTGACTGTGTAGTGCAGCCCTTGAGAATAGGTCAATATACTTGTAAAATTCCTCTGTGGCAGTCGTATGCACTTTTCACTAAGTGAGAAATAATTGACTCTGAATGGTGAGACACGCCTGTAAAAGCAGCAAATGCTGTTTTAGTGTCATTATACAGCGAGTCTTATTAATTCAGGTATTTCATGATTTTCCTCTGCTCTTAAATACGATTAAATGGATCTGGCATTTGCAATGTTCCTTGTCTGAATGGCTCTCTCCACCCATGCTACCACTAAAAGCAACATTGAAATTAAAACATTCCATAGTCAATTGATTTTTGTGATCATTTATGAAGCTGTTTGTATGTTAACGAAAATATTAACTCAAGCTTTTGTGAAACTTATTAAATGACAGTCCTGCGGTATCATACGCAACTCCAGTGTTGAGGGTCAAATTCAGGGAGTGTTATCTCTCATTGTATGAGGTTTAATTTAAATTCTTGGCTTTGTAAGACATTGCTTGCATACTGTATGCTTAAACCGAGGTTTTATTAAAACATAAGATTCCTGCGATCAAGGCCAGTCATGAAATGTATGGTTTTCACACACTATTTGAAATCAATAGTGTTATTAAATACATTTCAGCCATTCAAGAATATTATTACTGTAGTGAGTAATGAGTTTAGTTTATCCATATACTGTGTATATATACAGTGTATGTACTGTGTATATATGTATTTTTTTTTATTATTTCATGTAGGAATTTGATCATTTGATTAGCTGGTAGTCACAACTGTACAGTATGTCACTCAGTAGCAGTGCATGTGCACTTTAAGCCCACGCTAAAGGGTTCCTGGTTCATGTGGGTTGTCCTGGTTCATGTGGGTTGTCATGTGCACATTAAGCCCATGCTAAAGGGTTCCTGGTTCATGTGGGTTGTCATGTGCACATTAAGCCCATGCTAAAGGGCTCCTGGTGCATGTGGGCTGTCATGTGCACATTAAGCCCATGCTAAAGGGTTCCTGGTGCATGTGGGCTGTCATGTGCACATTAAGCCCATGCTAAAGGGTTCCTGGTGCATGTGGGCTGTCATGTCGCACTGAGCTCTCTACCAAAGTGTCATGCTGGCTGCTGATTGAAAACAGTTGTTGATTCAATACTTCAGTAAATTCAGTCTGGTAAAACAGAAAAGGGAGGAGGGGGGAATAACGTTATCCCTTTAACACAGAACAGATTGCAGAAAAACAAGACATCACTGTGTGCAAACTAATGGCAGATGCACTTAGTAGTAGTTTAAATGTTTCATTAGATGCTAATGTCTCGCTGTGTCTTTAATTGTTGTGAAATTAGCCTCTAGAATATTAAAACCATCTGTTTGTTATCTTCCTGCAGGGCCAGTCTTCACCCAGGCTGTGCAGATGAGGCCATTAAGTAAATGCATCCTTATGTTTCAACCTGCCTCTTAATTAATGTCTTTATATTATTTGCTCCGGAACACCACACAGCAGTCTGGAGCCCTCACACATGTGGATGAGCGTACACACATAGGCACTCTCTCTTGATCTCTTTGATTTAAACGTGCCGTTTAACACCAGCAGTGTTCACATGAGGAGGTAAAGCTAACGCTAGTTGTAAAACAGACTTTCAGAATTTAAATGACGTAAAATGACCCTCTGATCAGGTAAGCACCTCGCACGCACGCACGCACGCATGCAGGAACGCCCAAAGGTTTCAATTGAAGATTTATCGTCCAATGGCATCTTTTTTTGACATTGTGTCTCGATGGTTCTGACCACCAGCAAACCCTCCATTTGCTTAAAACATCCATGAATCACTCCATTAAAAAATAAATGTGAATCCATCGTTTGAACCTCGGGAATGGATGGGTGTAATGGGATGGGAGGAAGGAGAGAGGGGGGGGGGGGGGTTTTGGCGTGGGGTAGATTTCTCCAAAGTAATTTAAGGGCGCTCGGGGGGAAATTAAAGGGAACAAGCTGAGGGATACATTTTGAAATAGCTGTGTAATCACGTCCCAAGCTATGTAATATCCTTGTAAGATGAGCCGCTCTTTATTGGAACATCTTTATTAGACATGTTCTTTCAGATATTATACACAGTTCAATTTGTACAAGATTTGTGATTTCACGGAGCTCTTCTATTCCACTGCCAAGGCTGGATGCGGTGTCACAGAGACGGCTCGATTGATATTATGAATATTAAGCTCCACCACTCAGACAATTTGCTAAACATGCCTACAGCAACACAGTATGGGTCTCCAAAAAGTTATTGTCATGTATACAGTTGTATAACAGTATAACACTTGGTTCCGACCAAGTGATTTGATTGGACAAGAGGCATTCCATGAGTGCCAATATTTCAGTCTAACGCACTGGGACTTTTAAATACGGATGTATCACTCCACTTTCCCAGTGTTCTTCTAATAACAGTTTGTTACCAATTCAAAAACAACAAAGTTCTGAAAAGCTGTTAAAGTGACTCAACAGATTTGACTTCAGGCTAATGTAGACAACATAAATCATTAAACAAATAATTTTCTGTTGGCATATTAGCTTGTTAGCTTATTCATATTATTAACACATAAAATGCATGTGTCGTATAAAATCACTAACACACTCGAACTCGGACTGCGAGCTCGTACCTACGAACAAATCACAGCCGTGTTGATATTCAGTCTAACGCACTCCCTTTGTTTTTGTGTTTTTGCTTAAATATATCACACTGTGCTTCTATTGGTCCTACATGTTGGTGTTAGTGTCTTGGTGGCTGTTAAATACTCTTTGAACAAACATAGCACGGAACAGCACATTCAGGCCTATGCTTTTAACGTGACTGCATTGGTTCAAGCAGGCAATACAGAAAATGCTCACTGATACAGCTTCTAGCTTATATACAGTCCTTATAGAGGGTATTCTCTATTTTGTTTATATAGAGAATACCCTCTATTTTGTTTGCTTTTGAACTCATTCCTTCACATAAATGTACAGTCTTTGCTATCAGTAACTAGTCTTTGTCTGATTGTGATAATTATGTAGCAACAATCAGGCTTTCTTCAGTCACTAGATGAAAAACTATGAATACCGTCTAACCATTTCTACCAGATGCCTTGTGCGGAAAGGTCAGTAACTTAGGTCGTCCACGTGATTCATTGAGAGAGCAGTCGACTGAGGCAAAACCACTGTCCTACTCTTTCTTTTCAGGATTTGTTCACAGGCCAGGTTGAATGAGATACTATTTCCATTTTCTCTCCTAAATTATGTAAAATCCCCTCAGAGAAACTGACATTTGTAAGAAAAGGAGCGGAAATGTACCCTGGTTTTTGAGGGAATCGAATGTGTTGGAGGTAATTAGTGCTATCACAGTATCGGGCCCCGTGTGTGTGAGGTTAGAAATGCGTGGTCCATGCTGCGCTATCTTATGTGGCCCAGCTTCCTTGCTACATACACACACACACACACAGGCCCAACAGGCATTCCCAGAGCTCAGACCGTCTTATCGCACGTGGCACTGACAAACCCAGCCGCCTTCCACCCATCATGCAACTCTCCCAAAGGCAAAGGATTCTTTTCACCCTGTTAATGGCTACAGAAAAGGGAACACTTTCATTTTAATTAAACGCACAACTCGAGGGCTTTTCCCTCTATTCCCTCTCCTCCTGCCCTTTTTATTGCCTCTAATTGACGGCCAATACCTGAAATGAGAATAATGAAAGCAAGGTGGATTGGCGGAGGATGTGTGTGTGTGTGTGGCGGGGGGACGAGCGCCGACATCTTCTGTGCGTGCGTGCGTGCGTGCGTGCGTGCGTGCGTGCGTTTGCATTCTCCGCCGTGTTCTGCTTTCCCTACTAGGTGGTACGACATGGCGGCCGTTCACTTCTCCGCTCCGCGCCGGCTAGTAAAAAACCCAAAGGCACGTTGCAATGACACCGGCAGCGAAGACTAGACGGAGATTCAGAGGACATCAGACTTGAATGAGGAGAATGCCCCCCCCATCCCCACACACCCTTCCACCCCTCAAAGACCCCTTCATTGTTCTCCATATCTGGGGGGAGCCGCAGATGGTTCCTATTCCCCTCTTTATTTTTATCGTTGCGTTACTTCGCTTGCGGGCGGCAACACTCCTGTCCACCGTCTGTTTCCGCAGCGCGGCGTCTGCTTGGGCAGGGAGGCAGCAAGGGAGGCGGGCCTCGTTGGACGTCTCCGGAGAGGTGGTATTTTGTACCCGCTCTCTTTGCAGTAGGCTGATGAGGAATTTCACACCGCCAGATCAAATGGCGCCCGCCGCTTGGCAAGCAGCATGCTGGGTGTTCCGCAGACTATGAATAGGCCACTCAGTGGGCTCAGAATCACGGCGGATTTACAGACCGCGCGCCCTGGCTTCTGCCAGCTCTCACACACTGCATTCATCAAGTGATTAGTACGGGGGTGCTGCCACCTTGTAGCCATGCGAGTCTGAACTGAACTGTATGGATTCCTTGCCTTATACAGAAATGCACCATCTGATCGTTTGGCATACTGTTTGTTTTGCATTTACTAATAAAGCATTTAGAAGACACTTTTATCCAAAGATACTTTTTTTGTACATAATAAACTGGAAAGTAGTGTTTTTAATGTAATATTATTTCCTATTCATTTTAAGTTAAACATGATGTTGCATACCAAATTAACTTGGTATGACAACAATTTATGACGAACACGCTAGTACAGTTTGTTTCTGAGAAACAATTTGTGTCGTGATTCATATATTTTTTGTTTTTGTTGTTTTGCAGTTGAAGCCGGGCCAGAACCACTGTAAGGACAGCAACAGTGAAAGTGCCAGTGGAGGGTCCAAACCGTCCATCAGGTGCAGCTCCAGAGACCGTCTTACAGATGTGAGTCCCTGCAGTCACACCCACACCCACAGAATGTCCTGCCACTGCACCTTCACCTTCATATGCCATCCAAACCAGCTGGTGGTGGTACGGATGAGTTTTACCCTGCCCTCATGCATACAGTAACAGCTGTTAGGGAATATGTACTGTAGAAATGACAAATGTTAACCACACAGCAGCTGTTACTGCACTTGTCATTAGGAGTATATTACTTGCAAGATTATATATAATGGGGGTCTATTTCCCTCACAGATACAGTGCCTGCTGTACTGAATAACAAATACATTAAAGTTTAACTGCACCCCAGCGCTGAGCCTGACTCCACCTTTAAAGTGTAACTGCACCCCAGCTCTGAGCCTGACTCCACCTTTAAAGTGTAACTGCACCCCAGCTCTGAGCCTGATTCCACCTTTAAAGTGTAACTGCTCCCCAGCTCTGAGCCTGACTCCACCCACTACAGCTTTGAAAAATGCGTCAAGGAGCTGAGTGAGGGGATCAGGGAGGGGCTGTGAGGGGGACCCCCATTCACATGAATTGAATATGATGACGTATGAGCGTACTAAGTGTACCGATGAAAACCAGCCAGGTCCTGGGGTGATTTTTAACGGATACAACGTGTAGTTTTCAGCCCATAAAACTCTGAATATTATAAAAATGTGAATGTTGTCAATATTAACACCATTTGATATGAATCATCACAGATCAATCCTACTGTATTACTTCGTTTACAGCTCAAAAAACACATTTTAGGGTGCAGTTACACTTTAAGTGACGTTTGGTCAGCAACAAGTAGAACATTGGTTTGGTTCATTAAATACAGCGACCAAATGGAATATTTCATCTTGAACATAAAGGTAAGAAAGCTATACAGGCTAGCGTTTTATTGCATCATTATCACATAAAGTGCTGTACTGAACTTGCTAGGCATGACAACCAGGTAAGTTACAAACAAACAATAATTAATGGAAGTATTCTAATTTCTCATGGCTTCTCCAAGTCCACCAACAATTTACACATCCCAGCCTATTCGGCTAAGAATCATTCAATGGCGAACCTGGAATTTATTATAATGATGTACTGTAAAGTAAATGGAACATTGGGGGAGCTGGTGTCATTATTAGAGGACTGTTATTATCGTGAGTCTGTATCTGTTCTTTCGTGTAATGTGATGGTATACCTCATTATCCCCTGGCTCAGTACATGTACATATGTCACTGGATGCGGCTGTGCGGTTTTCTTCCATACCGTCGGAAGGTAAGTAGCTGTATTGGGATGTTCAATCCCTCTGCATTTACGTAAGCCCTATACCAACAATATTCAGCCACAATGGCATACCAGGTGACGACACATAAGTTGTCAAACACACACAGGTTCCTTGTTACCAATACAACAAGGGCAGTCGTATGCAGGCAAGAGCTCATTGGCACAAGGAGAGGATATGTGTGCTGTGACATATTCTGGCCCCTGGGAGCCATGCGGTGGCTGCTGCTGCCAGAAGACCACCTCCCTGCTCTCTGATTCGCGTAGAGGATCCACAGCGGGGCGATCAGATAACCGGGCCGTAATTAAAGCTGTCAGTTGGGAAGCGGACTAGCCCCCGAGAAACACACGACCGGAGGAACTGAAGCAAAACTGATTCTGGGTGTAGCTTTTCAGCGCTTGACTGGCCATGAAATGAAATGAGTAATATGATGTTGACAGGAGAAATTGTAGCAGTACTTTGATTTGTTTTTTTGTTTGTCAACCTACACTGCAGTGGGTCCTCAGTGCTAAAACAAGACAAGTGTTAGTTAAACAAAGGAATTTGCTTCTTGTCAGTCATATCTGACAAGCTTACTTATCAGAAATTCTTGACAAGTTGATTGACATTCACAGCTGTAGCCATATAAATGGTGCAAAAGCTTTTTGCCGTTCACCAGTCAGACTATGGTTAATAGCAACCAAATGGTACAGAAGGTTGTAATGCTATTCCCCTGTATTTTCCAGTTACCTACAGTATACAGATACTATTAGCAATGTTTACAGTAGCATAATCTTTCCCCATCCAAAAGCATATGAACATTTCCCTAAATGATGATGTAAAACATACATCAACCTAGACCTCGAATCATGTCCTCAAGCCAAAGCCACCTACAGCCCCAACGGGCCCTTCTCGTAACCGGCGTAAGCGAGTAAAGACAGTGGCAGCTAACAAAACAATTAGTCCAATTAGATGTTGGAATTAGTGCGCATTGACATTGAGTCAATAGGATGTATCAATGCTGTGAAGAGTGCATTCTCTTCGCTCTGCCTTTCTCACGTCTTTGGAACCTGACCTCACCTCGAGACCACCCGGTCTGTACAACCGCACCCCCCCTACTGTGGCCTCTGGGCCTGGGCGATTGATTCACTGCTGCCTGCGTCTGCTGCTCCAGCTCCCGGGGGGGGTTTCCCGGCGGGTCTTGCAGAGAAGGGTCTGAGAGCCGATCAGAGAGAGGACAGGCTTTTAGACCCGCGTGCCACTTACAGCGCTGTGAGCCGCCTGTCATCCTGGGGTCCCCACGGTAACCTGGATCAAGGCCCTTCCTCCAGCCCTGCGGCCAAAGCCCCCTGGCCATGCAGGGGGCCGCGCTACGTGGGGCTTTTGTTAGCGACGATGAGTACTTCTGCAGATAGAGGGAGGAAGAGAGGAAGGGAGGGAGGAAGGAATGGAGGGAGGAATTTGTTCTTTTGTTTTTGTTTTACACACACATACAGTACAGTATGTGTGTTTGTAAATATATAACGTATCATAACTATATATATA
>JAODUK010000006.1:3379483-3395429 GCA_027564635.1 Typhlichthys eigenmanni
CCGTGTTGTGGTTGCTGCCCGCTACTGGCAAGTGCACCGGGTCATTTTGACCCATAGGACAGCGCGAGGGTTAAAACAGTTCCCGGAAGTTAGCCGCAAATACAAAAATTACCGTAGAAATTATATTGTAAATGTACATTTGTGCATTTATTTACTAATATTTACCAAAAATTGCAGTTATGTGTGTGTATCGATTGAAATTACCCACCAAGCACTTCTTGGAACTGTTTTGCCTGTCCATGTGAACGTTGAAAATGTGTGACTTCCGTTGGGGCAACTCTCTGGAACAGCCACAGTAGTGTGCTGAAGAGCAGACAATGTCTGGTCTTTTGTTCTACACAATTAAAAATCAAATGCTTCATCACCTACATGTCAATAAGCATGTCTGCTATGAGATCAGCTAAACAAAGTTCAACAAGGAATCTCATTGTGTTTAAAAACTTTAAATTTAAATTAATACATTTTTGACATAAAAATATTTCCATTGCCTAAAATGTATAAACATAATAGTTTATAGTAGTTTATTTATACTTATTTTACGTATAACTGTACATTCTGTAAAAGTCTGAACACAGCTGTACACAGTGTGCAACTGTTCACAGCACTACATTCTGTAGATACAGTATATGCTATAATTACACAATTATGCACATAACCTACATATTACTGCTTACATAATGTAATTATTATTATTACATTATTAAGTGCACAGGGGTAAAATCATCTGTAAACTAATTAGGCTTTTGGCTCTGACCTTCTTAAAAGCAAGTCACTCCAGCTGTATTTGGGCAACAGTAGGAGGTCAGAGGTCAAAGCTGGCCTACATAGGCCAGGGGATTGGACAGGATTAACCTTGGCCTGCCCCTTTGGCACTGGGAACCGGGCGGCCCTCAAAAAGTGGAATTAGCCAAGCCGGGCAGAGCCATCTGATTCCTCAGACCTCATCCAATTACTGCCTTATCTCCTGGCCAAATGAGATCAATGCATGGAGGGCAAGCAGACCTGGCAGGTCGGCGAAGGTGCGATAATCAGCAGCGCTGGAGCACAACACTTAGCTCCCTCATGTCTCGGTGTGAGCCAGAGCATGTGTTAGCTAGCAGCAGCAGAGAGACGCCATCCAGCTCATATGGCGGCTGCCGGAGTCTGACCTGCATGCACTTGGTGTAATGCATTTTAGACTCCTCTGCTTTAACGCTCTCAAGTGTAGCACTTAGCAGGGTGAATGGTATGCATAATTACAGGTTTGCCTCTTCTCCTTGATGAATTTGCTGGCCGATTAGCGTGGCTAAAAGGTTCCGAAAAAGCTGTATAACTGCTTTTTATCTGTATTCCATATGAAAGGATGTTTAAAGTATTGTACTGTCGTTAAGGGAGGCCCTCCACCACTAATATAGTCTACTGTTAATTGTCTTGTCAATTAAGGGGGGAAAAACAATGGTTTGACGTTCTGCGGTGTAATTAGAAACATAATTAACCTCAGTGTGCACCGTAAAAGCAGGCAATTTAGCTTCCTATATCCGCTCTTCTTAAAATGGAGATGTTTATGCACAATGAGTACTGTTGTAAAAAAAAAAAAAAAAAAAAAGGCTTCAATTAAATTAAATCATCTATTTTTCCTTCGGCAGAATTACATCTTATCCTATTTTAATTCAGGTCACATCATTTAAAAACATTTTTCTATTATCAAATGCACTTAAACACAGAAGGTGTTGTTTTCAACATTATTATTCTTTCCTCGGCGTCGAAGCCGATGCCAGAGGGCTGCCCTTTCAGCAGCATGCATTTGAACAATTATAGACTCAAAGATATCTTTTAAAATGTCACTAGAATGGAAATTTGGACGTAAAGTCTGTGCAGGCTGAGCAGGTTGTTTATATGACAGCAAGCCCCTCATATTTAATCCCAATGCGTCTGCCATGCCAGTGATGGTATGGCACCGCTGCCGCGTCCCTTAGCCATCTGGTGGAACATTCTGTGCCCATAATATGGCTGAGAGGGGACCCATTCTCTCAGATTTACTACAGACTATTTGTTCTCCTGACAGCGTCCTGGACGCCATTTTCCACCGGAGGGCGATAGGTGGCCCCCTGGTGCATGCGTGGGCCAAAAGCAGGGGGACACGTGTGTGTGTGTGTGTGTGTGTGTGTGTGTTTGTGTGTATGCACGTGCTATACCACCAGCGTGCACGTGTGTGTGCGTGTGTGTGTGTATCCACGCGCTGTACCTCCAGCGCCCGCACATGAATGTGTGTGTACGTGTGTGCGTGCTGTGTCCTCCACCCTCCTCCTCCCACCTCCTCCTCTTCCCTCCCTCCCACCCTTCCTCCCTCCACCCAGCGGCATCGCGCCCCAGTTAGATTAAAGTCATCTTAAATTCACCACAGCAGGAGCGGCCGCCATCACAGGGGGCCCTCTGACAATCAGCGACCCGGCTAGGAAACACTAATGAGCACGGGGAGGGTGTGGCGCTGGAGCTGGCAACACACAGAAAGCAGCGGGGGGGGGGCGGGGGTTGTTAGGAGAGGAGACTGTGGGCTGGCGTGTCGTCGGACGCAGCGCTGACTAGATTAGCTTCCAAGGGGGCAGAGCGGCAGCCAGTTTGGGGAAAATATCACAGCCCATTAGTTAGGAGCAATGAAATGGAGTCAGCGCGCGGGACTTCATTAGGCCGCGCCGCGCTTAGGCAGACGCCATCCCTCGGCGTGATGTTGCTATTCTGGAAGGATTGAGCACAGAGATATAATTGGACTGGGGAAATCAAACCAGTTTCACGGGTCCTGGTGGGGCTTTCAGACAGAAAATGAGAACGCAGGCCTTTGTATTTTCTTCCACTGCTCAGTTTACTGCAAAAAAAAAGAAAGGAAATAAAAAAACAGAAGTCAAAGGCAGACTGGTGTGTCGTCCGTCCCCCCCCCCCCACACACACACAATTTTCCCTCTCACTTTTAATCGTATTGGATTTCACCCCTTGCTTGAAATTCTTTATTTATTTTTTCATCTTGGCTAACCCTAAGATAAACAATATGCATTTATTAATCTGCCTCCTTCTCTAAGCATTGATGAGGCCTTACTCGTAGACCCAGCAGTGCTGGTTTTTCCTCAGAAAGCTGCTAGTTTCCAAACCCTGCCAGCTAACACCCCTAGGTCGGAATATAGGACTAGTGGTTTTTTATTATAATTATTTTTCTAACTAACGACATCTGGATAGCAGGCGGACATCTTATTTTTTCTTCTCTACAGTGACGTGTGGACAGTGCGACTAGGCCTCGTGCTTCAGGTAATTGCAGTGCAGTTTTTATCGCCATCCGGGGACTTCCACGTCCTTCCAATTTCTAGAAGGCAACGCTTGCTTGGTTTTGCAATATGCTTGACATACTCCACCGCAAATTTTACAATTCTCCAACCTATAGTAATAAACGTTATGGGAGCAGTGTATCGTTCTACAGTAGCATTGTTTTCATGCTAAAATAGTAAAGTATTTGACATAACTGGGTGCTGTGCTGTTGTCATTACAGCCATGTAAAGCAATTACAAAGCAACTAACCCTCTCCAAGGTGACTGAAACTAAGGCAGTACAGCTATTAGCCATGTCTGAAGGTCTTCCTTGCAATATTGCAATATATAACTAGCTAAAGGGACACGTGTTTATAACTGCCCATGCGGTTGAAGGCAGCATTACTGTACAAAAACATTGCTATTTTGGTAAAAATAACAAACAATCCCCACGACCTAGTGCCCCTAGACAGTAGTCTAGTACCTCTCTTAACAATCGTTACAAGACTTGGCATTGTATCATCATCAAGGAGTACACCTTTAAAGGTTGAAATGTGAACGCGCTATTCAGTCTCGCTCATTCTATAAAAGATACTGTATATAAGACAAACGTATTGTCTCTCTGTCTGCCACTAAGTATCAACTGCACGTAACCGCTTTGGATAAAGGTGTCTGCTAAAATGACCTAATTGTAGGTACAATAACACAGTACACCAGCATGTCAGAGAAATACTGCTGAACATACAGTACTGCATTGTCCTCTTTCCCTGGAAATGATATTCCCGAAGCAGCCGAGCGTTGACATTTGCGGGTCTCTTGGGAGCATAATCTCTGTGAATGTTATCAACACCTTAACGCCAGCTCACTGCCACCACCCCTCCGCCCCCTCCCCCCTCCCGCCCCTCGCATATATCCCTAGTAGACCCCCCGCCTCAACCTGACACCCCCTGACCCGTCTGCATGGTCTGAAGAAAGAGCCCCTGACAGCTCCTGTGATGGCTACTGGGGAGAAAAGGGGGGGACCCTTGTAAAGAATAGGTGAAATGGAGGGTATTAACCCGAGACAGCCATTTGAAATGTCTGCACCGAGATCTAATCAGGTTGCGGTGGGCCATGGCCCTTTTAAAGTAACGCTGAGGCATTATAGCTGGCTGGCTGGCTCTCCTGGGCCCTGGCCTCACATGGTGTCTGATGTAAGCCCTCCTCCCTTCCCCCACGTAGCCCTCTGGAACACATCATCCACCTCAGTCCCAGGTCTGGATTTATTCCCGCCCTAAAGCCGCCTCGACAGGTTTGTTATCTGCCCGCCCGGTCGGCTAGCCCTGGAGATTCGCGGCGCTGGCAGTTAGGAAGGGGAGCGCACTACAGGAGAAGCGGGGCAAGTAAATGTCAAGTGAACCGCCAAGGATGGATATTATAGCTGCTGGGTTCCAGAGAGGGAGAGAGATTGTCTTGTTTTACAGTCGGACGCTCATGGAGGCAGCCTGCGCTGGACTGGCCTCCATCGATTGTCAGTTATGTGCCGGTTTAAAACGTGACAGGTCCCGACAAGTGATAACTGTAATACCGTCCCTGACTAAAGATAAAATGGAAGCAATTTATAAAAGTCTCAAAGCCCTTCACGCATATGCTTTATAAATAAAGCATATGCATTTAAAAAAAAAAGCATCATCTTATTGTAAATCTGCTGGGTCATGTATGTATTTATATTGTATATGGCCAATTCATCAACAGCAACTATATGTTCCAATTACATTGAGTTGTACATTACTGGCCTTATGTATGTACTTTATACTGTACACAGCATATGGGTAATTATGAAGAACAGCTAAATTGCTAGTAACTGTACCATATCAATCTGTTAGAAAACTGTATAGGCTATATTGTCTCATGATTGCATTGGCAGGACAACACAAAGTACAGTATGTGGTTTTATTGTAGCATATATTATAATATGGGGTCCCTTGTTGTGTGGACAAGAAGGAAATAATCATCACAATGTGGCAGAATGTATAACTGTATTTTATATGCTTTTGTGTGTTCAGCCAGCTTTCAGCATTTTAATACTTTTGCTGTTAACTAGCTACTGCATATTCATGCATTTTTACATTGCTAATTCCCCCAGTGGCTGAAGTTTATGATGGATTTGCGTGAATATTGATGCATAATGTTTTAAAGTAATGCTGTATTACCACCCCCCCCCCCCCCCACACACACACACACACACACACACACACACACACACACACCATCCTCATTTTGTGCACATCATTTTGTAATCCTCAGGTGTACACAAGCAATGAGTTTTCCTCACAAAGGGGATTGGATTTTTTTTTTGTTTATTGCTAGTGATTAGCTCACTCGCTAATAAGGCTTGTCACAACAGTGTTCCCTCTCCAGACTCCCAGTATACCATCCACCCTGGAATGCCGGGGCTACCGTCCCTCGAGACGGTTTGGCTTGAAAAGAGAAGACGTGCGTTTCTCTTTTTAGGCGTTCACCATGAACTTTGTCCTGGGTCCGTATACAGTACCGCTATGTGCCCAATCATTTTACACCCTGCTAAAAAACCGGTGATCCTCCCCCATGCGATACAGCGAAAGAAGTGAATGCAATCTAAACTGTGAGATCATTTCCCTGGCCTTAATTGCACGGCTCCAGTGAAAGCCGTACTGCAATCTGCAATCCTTTTAGAGCTACTTAATCATTCTGCTTGGGTGTGGATTAGTGGCTAATGGGTCCAGTAGGGGGCCAGATACAGGCTATTGAAGGGTTCCTGCGATAGCCTTTCTGGGCCTTGGGGGCAGAGAAGGGAGTGTTCATTGTTGCTGTGACAGGTTGACTGAGTGGATTACATGCAGTTTAGGCCAGAGTAATGGATTGGGGCTGAGCCCAATTATCGTGTTGGATTGGATTGCAACAGTGTATCCACCCATCCCAACTACACAGGTGAATCTCACAATATGGTGCACTGCTGTGGAGTGTTCCCAGAATGCACTAAGCTTTGGAACCTAAGCATGAAGCAGTCATGTTCACACATACAGCATTTCTGGCTCAAGTGGTTCAAGTGGTGATGGATCACTTGAGGCAGCTTTGCTGTACAGTATGTATTATGCATTTGATTGACAGAATGCGGCTTTGTTAGTAAGCTATACCCTGTTGTGCCTTGTCACAAATGTACCTGTAGTGCCAGTGGCACAACACTCTTTGGTCTTTGGCCAAAGATGTTAAACGAGGTGGGAGGGCTGTTTCATTCTATTCTGTCAGTGTAAAGCTCACATTGTTGACGCCATCATCAGCTCTAAGCTCTTAGACTCTGGCTTCTTAAGAGTAAGAAATCCGTTGGTTTCTGATCTTATTCAAGCCAGTAATAAGATCACTGTGTCCTTTGGCGCCTGTTTCTGTGCTGTCCAATTTTAGCATCACGAAGATAGGCGAGTACATTATCCAAATGAAATTAAATCCCTCACCGCTAGATAGACTTGTAGGCCAACCGTTACTCGGTTAGCATGCGTGGACGTCTCCAATGATGTTCTTGAAGACACATTCCCTCTCTGTGTGGCTGCTAGAGTAGGAGAGAGAGCCTGTTTGGTAAATCAAATCGTCAGTGTTGGCCAAGTTACTCAGGAGTAGTAATGTTACTAGTTATTTATTACTCCTTAAAAAAGTAATAATGTTACTTATTACTGGGTATTAAAAGTAATTAGTTACTTTACTAGTTACTTTACTATTTTACTTTCACAATCACTGCCCTGCCTTGCCCCTTCTGAAAAATGACAACCTGTGTAGCCAGCTCATTTTAGACCATTCTGTCCTGCCCCTTCTCCAATCTGACCAGAGCGGTGCTCTGTTGATTTGGCCTGTAGTCTCTAAAACAGCAGCTTGACACCGTCAGGCCAGCATAAATGTTATTGTCCCTTATTGAATAGATTACAGAGATGATTTAATTATTTATATATTCAGTATGTCCAGCTCATATACATCTAGAGAAAATATCCTTTATTTTGTATTTACTATACATTTTTTTTTCTTATTATTTTCCATTCCCAGAGAAAGTTGCTTTTTGCAGTAGAAAGTATTTATAGAATATAGAATTATACACATAGCTTTGGGAAAGGTACAGCTATATTTTACCACTGTGAATATGATAAGTAAGGGATCGTTTCAACAGCAAAGTGAAAGTGTCCGGGTATACCCGTCCCACAACACCTGCCAGATGTGGATGCTCGTATGGGGGGGAGCTGTCAGAGCCGCTTGTCGTGTTTTCTTTCTCTCCTTTTTTTTTTTTTTTTTTTTTTTTTATTGCTTTGCCATATACTTGCAAGTGGATAACAATGCCTCCCTTGGCTGTGCTCATCTGATTCCATCAGGAGAAGAAGAAAAGCACTGCCGTGCCTTGGGAATACGGTGCCTGGAAATGGTAATTTGCCAGCTACAGCAAATCCTGGGAGAGCAAGGAAGATGAAGAGTAGACAGATTTCACTCTCTTTATTTATTAAATTTGATAACCGGTACAGGCCTCAGGAGAGGCACAAACATTCTGCTGTTTGTCATTTAGGACGGAGGCAGTTGGAGCGGAGAACTGTCAAAAAAACTGCTTTCCAATCATTCAGTCAGCCTGACATTCCACCATTACTTCCCCCACTATAAACAGATTATTAAAATGCTTGACATTTGACACCCCCTGCAGTTTAAGCAGTAAATATTTTATCATTCGCCTCCAGGATAACGAGTTTCCAAAACTGCTTTCCATAGGCTTTACGCATGTGGAGCCGCATCTCGCATTGTGGGATTCAATTTGTAAATCCAATCCAGTCTGATTTGTTTTTCAAAATGGCTTGAAGTAAGCCAATACCGTGAATCGATTAGTGGATTGAATCCCAAAGCAGAAGCACCTCTCCCATACTTAATGCATGTGGGCGCATGTCGGGGCTGCCGCATCACCCTGCGGCCGATTTGGTACGGGGGAAATAGGCTAATTGATTAGCTGATGCGCACTGTTTGGTTTGAGGCGAGCGAAGAGACTGCCTAAAGTCTCCGTTTCCCCCAGGCTATTATTTAACACAACTGTGTTGTTCTCAGTTACCGGGCCTTTGTCCGGGAAAAGCTCCATGCCCTCTCAGTCCCCTCAAAGGTCCCGTAGGACACTTCACACGGCTTGGAAAAGGAGGGGCAGAGAGAAGCGCAGCCACGGAGCCATACTTGAGAAGTATCACTTTGCAATGCGTCTGTCTGCTGGCTGTGGCGTCCCATTTGTTCGGTGTGCTGATGTGCATCGGGGCTCCGGGGCAAGGTGATAGCCTCTCGGGACAAGTTGCTAAGGAAAGTTACCTGAGGAGATAACACGGTGAAGGAAGGCGGGGGGGTTAAGTAACAGGGAAGGGGGAGAAGAAATCCTCTTCTAAGCTGAGAATCTTTGTGTTTCTGCTCAGACTAGAAGCAGTCGTTTAGCATTACCCCTGCGGAAACTTGACTGCCATAGCCAGAGGTCCTTAAATGGGGCTTCTTTGGAAGGCTGGGGTCTTTTTGAATGAGCTCGCTTTGAATGAGAGGTCTTTGATGGGGCAATGTCTTTGTGATTCTTCTGTGCCTTATCCACTGTTATCTACAGGCCTGGCTCTGTGCACTGGAGTAGAAATAGGTCCTAGTGCCAGTATCTTCTGTGATGGTGCGTATGGATAGGCCTTCATGTTTGTTACTAGGGTTGGGTATCATTTGGGTTTCATACGATTCCGATTCCAAATCGCCACGCGCATGCCCAGTGGTTCCCGTGTACCTGTAGGCTACGTAACGCGTGTAAGTATCAGATAATTGTACGGAGCTAAAACACCCATTATTTTTGTTTTTAACCCCCGTTTTAAAACTAAAACGTATAATAACGATGTAGTCTAAGTGGCACTGGAATGAGGCACCGAAATTTATGTTTTAATTTGGACCGGTAGATACCGATCTTATAGGTACGTTTCAGTACCCAACCCTATTTGTCACAGTATATTCTCATTGTGTACAGTATGTCGGACTCTAGCCTGCAACCACAAACCTTTAAGTCTTTCAGATGCAGTCTGTATTATCTTTACAAACATTTCTCCTAAATATCTCTCTGCTCAAGGATGTTATGTTTTTATAGTGTTATTAAAGGTTGATTTTTATAAACTTCTGTGGAAAGGTCAACAATGGTCCAATGACAAATCAATTTAGACTTTGTAATTATGTTGTCATAATCAGGATCTGGATCCTTCATTGGATTATTTTTAGGATTTTTTTATTGTGACTAGTGGACGTTTTTCAATGCATCCACTTGTATCCACCATGTATCAAAGACCAAATTATTATTTGGGTGATCTGGTTCTGTGTTGCCTTCAGTAAGTGGACGTATGCCGTAGTTGGCCTCTAGTTGAAGCCTGTCTACTGCCAGCTGTATTATCTATTCTATATTATCACATGCCCCACTAGCAGTGGAGGTTGACTGACACACCACATCTCCCAGTGGTAAAATTGCACTATAGGCTTAATCCCCTGTCTTCTTTATTATTATTATTATTATTTTTATTTTTTTATATATACGTTTTTTTGTAATTAACCAATCACAATTTAATCCGCAGTGCATGACAATTCAATTTGTTGATTGCTCTCCCAAACTCCCACAACTTTCGTTATATTCTTGTGAGAAGGGGGGAAAAAATTATCTTGTTGAATATATTAATTCAACATGATGAATCCTGTATTCAAGTCAGTGGAGTGAATAATTAAAATTAGCTGATAAAACTTTCAGCAGAATTACTTTGCTGAAATTGCTGAGCAGATGTGTCATTTTAATGAAAATCCACAGCCAAGCTCTTTTCCCTTCCCCTCTGTCGGATGGAAATATTATTCCCTTGGTACGTTCTTAATTTGGTGGTAAATACACTCACAGCCTTCTCCGGGAGGGTGGGAGAATGTGCCCGGGGCTTGGGCAGAGAAGCAACTTGTCACACTTAGTAACATGATTTCTCCCTGTGCATGTAGTAACAGCTATCTACAGTAATTCACGTCGCTCCATTGTTGCACCGAGCCCCAACAAGGACTTATTAAAATGCAATAATCTCCCCCATTTAAACAGAAACAATAACCATTAGAATTCCCCCAGGTCTAAAACGGAGCGTAAGCCCCCATCTGCTGTGAGTGATTAGACGGGTCTTGACAAGGGAATTTAATTTGCAACATTCAAAGACAGGAATCTGAGCAGATCACTCCTCGGAGACTCTCACCCTCATTTGCCTCTTGCTTTATTTATTTATTTATTTATTTATTTATTTAGCTGCTTCCGAATGTGACTCTGGTGAGAGATGGTGCAGTATGTTCTCTATACATGGTCTAGTATGTCATGGACAGCCATTGTGACACTGACCTTTGTTTCTTTCAGGAAAAAATGTATATCTCGGTTATGGACATTCATGTGTCATGCGTTTTCAAATAGTTATCAATAGTTGCAGTATGTTTATTCTAGTATTTATTAGTATCCATTAGTGAAGGAAAATAAAGATTAATTTCTTGCTTTAAGCTCTTTTCTCCTCATTGCCTTTTTGAATTATCATTGTCTTATGTCGGCCCGTTTCATGACAGCAGACCATTAGTTCTCGAAAATGCAATGAAACCTCTTCTCTTGCTGTTTGCAATAACAAACTGGCTTTAATCAGCCCCAGTAGTGGTGGTATAAGGTAGGCTTAATGAAACACAACCCTGTTTGTGAGACAATGGCCTTTCCCGAAGGGCAATGTCTAATTCACAGTGGGTTTGGAGCATTTTAAGTTAAATGTAAGAGTCAGGGAAAAGATGTGGAGGACCATCCATCATCTCACAGAGTGCGCCCCCTAATCCCTGACCTACAGTACCCAAGTTCTTGTCACGAAAACAACTTTGGTTTGGCCTCAGCTGCATGGTGAGGGAAGAGCAAAATGGTTTTAGCAGTTTTTTTTTGTTGTTGTTATTTTTCCACTAATGAGATCCAAAGTTGACTGAAATCAATCTTCTTAGCTATCTTTACAGATTAGAACCAGAAGCCAGACGGAACAGTCCCCTTTTCTGGCATTGTTTTTTTAATTTATTTTCCCTGAATTTTACGTTTGTTGTTGTTTCCATATTGTTCTTTATTCACTTGGTATGACTGGCTGTTGTCAGGCTTATTTTTATGCCATGCTTTTCACGCAACCATGCCCTACTTGTGGAATGCAGATCTTTTAACATATTAATAAAAAATTTCTCTTCAGTTTCCTTTAACTTTGCCACAATAATAACTATAATATGGTCAAATACTTCTTAGGGTCCAGCAGTTATCTTTGATTGCATGACTTCAAAGCAAATCTCAGTTCTGGATTATTTATGTCCCAGGTGCACATCCTGCCATAATAGGTATTGGTACAGTATGGAGATATCGTACCATTAATCTGTGGAGACATGGTGGTTCTTCATCTTTTGGATTGACTGGTTAAAAATAGATATATGCCCTCCATGCAGCCCCAGAGTGAGCTACAACATAGCAGGTGTAATGCTAAATATATATTAAAAAGTGTCTTACTCTGCAAGTTGCTGTATTCCCGCGGGCCCTGGCGCTACTGATCTCGCTGCCTGGTATCATCCATTTCTAGTTGTGAGTGCACCGAGCAGCTCCTAATTCCTGTCTCTGGTTAGCAGTGTGCCCCAGGAGACTCCTGGTAATGAGCTCGGAGGTTAGGAAAGAGTGAAGTGCTAGTCCCAGAAGGTGATGTTGAGTTATGGATGGGGCAAAGATCTGTGGAGCCTCTAGAGACCCAGTTAGGGCCAAATCTTTGTCTGAAAGCGTATTATTATTCCCTCATTTGAAAGGAAAGCTGTAGCATTTTGAAATGCCACTAATTGGCACTCGATAGACGAAGACATCTGAAGGGAACAGATTTGTTTTAAAATGTTGCCCTCAGTGAAAGTGTTTGTTACCAGCAGAACAGCATTCAGTAGTTAATGAAACACCAATGATAATGTTGTTGTTCTGCTTGCAAACCTCAATGCTTATTTTGTGCTATATTTGCATAGAGTTGATTCTTGGTAATTAATACTGTAGCAACATATACTGGATATGTTAGCTTTTAAACAATACACAGTACATAGTCTTTTAAACTGGTGGATAATTTGATACATTAAGTAAGTCATACAATTAATGAAAAGTATACTGTATAAATTTAAGCTCACTATGTTAATATTGTAATATAGTATAATATAACTTTGCTCATAGAGAGAGCAGGTTACACCAATTTGAATTAGCATTGTACTATATGTGTTATTAGTCATATTGTATTCTATACATTGGTAATTCTATAGCAGCAGTGATTGCACGTGTCAATGTTTAAATGTCTTTTATTGCAATTTGTCACATTGAGTTGAGTTATTTCAGTTGGCACTGTTGTTATGCTTTGTCAAGGTTGGTTTTCACGCTGCATGGTGGCGTGTGGCCTGGCGTTCAAGTAAATCTTGCCTGTCATATGTAAAGGGTCTAAGTGGGTCTGACATCCAGTATATGTGAAAATCATAGCTGTTACCAAGGTGATTGTGGAGGCCAGACATTTTGACTCAAAAGGAAGTAGTAAATGTTTAGGCAGTGGTTGATGTTGTTTCATGGATACAGTGCAATGTTTCATTGCAACAGCAATTCTTGAGTTGAATTAAGTTTACCATTCCCTTTTGGAATGTTATCATTTCATGCAATATGCCATTTTACCACTTGTTTTGTAGCAACTAAAGTTTCAAACGACACAAATATACCTTGGTAGATGCATTGTAGAAATGGGTGTCTTCAGTTATTTAAAAATATTTGTATACAGGGAACTTTGATGTTTACAGGAATGCTGTGGTATTTAGTATTTAATTGGGTTTACACATGCCGACATCCATTCCTCCCTTCACGATAGCGTAAAGTAATTGAAAGACACCCCTAACCGTGTAGAAATACTACCCTGTGTCATCATTTGATTTTGTTTTGTAGCTGGAGGAATAAACATCAAACGTAAAAAACAACAGTTATATTTAATAATTATATTCCATCATGCTATCCTGATCAGCTAGCTTCTACCTACATGGCTATTAAAAGTTATTCAAAGTCATCCATCCCTTTCCAAAACCTGGTTACCTAAATACTGTATTACAGTTTCCTTTGATGAATAATTCTATTTGAAGGCCTTGCACTCCTTTAATGTTGCTACAGTGTCTTTACAGCCACGCTCATCCTTTTCTCTTTCAAGGGGAGCAGAACAACCAAATGAAATATTTGCTACAATGGATAAGCCAACTGCATCTAACGTACCTCGACACCATGCTGTACCCCTTACACGTGTTTTGAGGCTGTAATTAATAGAGAACGGCTATGTGGCGATGCTCTGTGGTGGCTTTGCTTAACGAGGCTAATTATCTGTCCAATCAGCACAGGCCTTTCTTCGGATCGCTTCGGTTAATCACAATACACTGAGTGCTGCTCTGAAAGCCACGAATGGCCCTAAGGCCAACCTGTTTAAAACATAACATTATTTGCTGTTCCCACAGTACATTGTTTATGTGCAGATACTGTATACTGTAGTTCCTAACGTTTGTTAAGCCTGGTTGGCAGTCCGTATTGTAGACCAGTGGTTCTAAAACGAATCAGCTCGCGACCCCCCAAAATAACAGTACCAGAGACCCCCGCTATCCCCAGAGGTGGTAGAAACATAATAGCCGTGATGTTATTTGATAGTATTTTAATATAGGCTAGTAGCAGAATGCATAATGTAGTGTATAAACTGTACTACTAACAATTATGGCTTATATTATGCTACTTCTAATCATTTGAAAATTTAAATTTTTAAAATGTTATTTTATTTCTGAAAACCATCTTGTGACCCCTCCGCTGTGTCTCGAGACTCCCCGGGTGGTCCTGACCCCCAGTTTGAGAACCACTGTTGTAGACTACTGGACTCATAGTTGTTTTATAGCTTTTGTGAAAGAGCTTTGCAATGAGTGCCCTTGACGGACATTATCAGATCATTGTCTGTCAGGACAGATCATTGTCTGTCAGGACAGATCATTGGCCAAGGCGTAAGCAGCCGAGATTACACAAGGCACACAGCATCTTTTCACACTGGAGCTATTAACTTTGCGGGCTAGGTCCTTGACCCGTCACAATCCTGTTGCAATGTTTTTGGAGAACCATGAGTAATGTGCTTTGTAATAGGCCGCCTTTGTGACTGGTTATTTTTGAGACAGAGAGGCCATGTTGACACATAACTGTGACTCACCAGGGTGGTTTTGGGTGGAGGAAATAAATGGGAAAATAATTGTAAAATATGACTTAATTGCGATACTGTATACATTTAGTTAAATATACACAGAGAATATGGACTGTTGCCCTAAACGTTTCTAACCACCATCAAATCCAGTCTTGCTGGATGACATGTAAATTGAAACGTGATAGGGGACAGTATTATTGCAAATCACAAAACAGATGATCAATCCATGACTTATTCCCCATGTGGACAGCTAGCTGAATGGGTTTTAAAGCGACTCTCTCATGCATTAAACATCAATATAGCAGAAAGTAACGGAAAATGTGTCAAGATTTATGCTCTTAAGGAATAGACTCTCTACAGCCATTTACCTCCAGCTTGCTGTGGAAAATTCTAATGAAGAGAGGCAAGAGAGGGGAAAATAATTCTTGACCTGAATTTTGTTGGTTTGGTGACAATGAGAAAGATAAGTGGTTGTGACAGATGTGAATGATGTTCTGCCACGGGCCCATGAGCTGTTACTGTGGCTAAATTGACAGTGCTGTCAAACACACTTTCCACGGTGCCCGGACCTCCCGTGAACCGCCTAATTCGGCAAATGGGAACCCTAATTCTTCATTAACTCGCAGGAAAGAGGGAGATTTGGCCGTGTAATTTTCTCCCACACTGCCTGTTTTAAGCATTCCAATAACGAAGCGTTTACAGTTGACTGAGCAAGAATTGCCTACCCCCCCTCTGTCACCACCCAATAACCCCCCATCCCTTACCTCCCCCATCCACCTTCTATGCTTCTTTACAACCTCGGCACGCTGGCTGTGAAGCCTAGTGATGCTTATAGCCAGACTTATTGCCGTGGTTATCTTTAATGACTTTGAAATGTATTGGCCTCGTTAATGAGCAGCGGGGTTATCAATTCCTCTAATTAGGCCTCGCGCTCCCCTAAGAAATTCTCCACATTAAAGAGCCAGAAAGATGAGTCTGCGTCAGTGGACGCCGCCGGGCATTTGGGGGTGGGGGTGGGAAGGGAGGGGTAGGGGGCTGGGGGGTGATACGGGAAGCTAAAAGGCACCGCTTAACCCCTGTGTGACGTGATCATATTAAAGCCCCCCCCTATACAGGGGTATGATGTATGTGGCGTTCCAGGGGTGTGTGTGTGTGTGTGTGTGTATATGTATATATATGTGTATATATATGTATATGTATATATATATATATGTATATATATATGTATATGTGTATATGTATGTGTGTGTATATATATGTGTATATGTGTATATGTGTATATGTATGTGTGTGTATATATATGTGTATATGTGTATATGTATGTGTGTGTATATATATGTGTATATGTATGTGTGTGTATATATATGTGTATATGTGTATATGTATGTGTGTGTATATATATGTGTATAT
>JAODUK010000006.1:3395529-3412874 GCA_027564635.1 Typhlichthys eigenmanni
TATATGTGTATATGTGTATATGTATATATGTGTGTATATATATGTGTATATGTGTATATGTATGTGTGTGTATATATGTGTATATGTGTATATGTATGTGTGTGTATATATATGTGTATATGTGTATATGTATATATGTGTGTATATATATGTGTATATGTGTATATGTATGTGTGTATATATATGTGTATATGTGTATATGTATGTGTGTGTATATATATGTGTATATGTGTATATGTATATATGTGTGTATATATATGTGTATATGTGTATATGTATGTGTGTGTATATATATGTGTATATGTGTATATGTATATATGTGTGTATATATATGTGTATATGTGTATATGTATGTGTGTGTATATATGTATGGATATGTGTGTGTGTCTTATGGCGTGTGTGTGTATTATGTTGTGTTACAGATATTTTAAAATGACCATGACTTGCACACTGGTGTAACTATGACAACGCATACAGCAAGAGGCACAAGCTAAGAACAAGGTGCAGGTGCAGATCACCTAGACACTGCGGTGCCAGGAGAGTATTCTTCTGAGTTACAGTGTGACGCCATTTAAATCATGACATACACGTGTGTGTGTGTGTGGCACGTCTAGGCAGGTGTCTGGAAACACATGAAAATAGATATTAGCTGTATCTGGCCCTTGATTTATTCCAGCTCTTGCCCCCGGCAGCCATAGTGAGACGGCCGCAAATTTATGGCCAAACGGCACGTCTACATGATGGGTTTGTAACAAATATCTGCTGCATATTGTTAAATTAATCTTCCATTTAAAATTAATGGAGTTAGACTCCCCAGGTTCAATGTAATTTGGTGTTCATGGGCAGGGTAGTGGCGCGGTATGAATGTGGAATGAGTTTTGGGGGGCGGGGGAGGGGCAAACGGCCTAATCTTCAATCACCTTGAACCTGAGAGGAGAGGACGTCTCAACCGGCGGTGGCTAATGAGATTGTGTTCACCTCCCAGGAGAAAGGTGCCGGGCGGGTGGAGCGTGGGGTGCTGGGAAAAGATGGAGGACAGACGCGAGGAGAAATGTCACGGTGGGGAAGAATGGATAGGAAGCCGTAGATTGATGGTTTCAGTGAGTGAGGAAGGGGGGGGGGGGGGGGGAGGCCCCACTCCTCCCGTTTCTCCACCCGGCCTGGGGGGAGATATATAGAGCCTGAAGTTCAGCTGCTTGTCTCCTTTCAGAGGGGTCCCTGTGTTGCGTGACACGGCTGATGTATGTGCGAGGGAGCCGGGGCATGTTGAGATGAAATGAATTCTATATCATTATTTTACAGAGCTCGCCCTGGCAGAGGCACAGGACAGATGTCACGGTAAAGGATGTGCCGTTCAGCGCGCCGTGTCTCTTTCACCATAATTCACATGGCCGTTCATTCAGGAACGTCTTCCCCGACTGTACACCACGACCCCATGCAGGATGTGTCATATTATTGTTGTCAAAGCAGGAACTGGTGGGAGTAACTCCCCGGTGCCACGCAGGGAGACGCGATGTCCTCGTCACCCGGGGTGTGTTCTGCACATCTGGGACCAGACGCACAGCTTGCTGAAAAATAAATACATAAATAAATAAATAAATAAATAAATATGAGAGAGATGTTGCAGAAGTAGTTCTTACATTGCATTAAGTTTTAAGGGTTTACTGTAGGTTATTATAGTCTTGGTTGTATAATCATCTGTAAGATGCTTTACATGTTACGGACGTTTTTTTAAGAAATGGAAAACAATAGAACATTTTTGTCCAGTTTCGACAATATATAAAAGCAAACGCACACACACTTTCTCTCACCCATCGCAGCCCTCTAATCTAATTTTGCCTTTGACTCGGACTCGAAACTTTAGTAGTAAGTAAGCATTTCTTTATTCTTCACATGAACTGAACACCATTGCATCATTCAGAACAGAGACATTTGTTTCGACACACAACATAAACTTAGCGTGCATGTAGCCGGGGTCCGTCCCACCCTGACCGCGAACTCCGCTCGTGTGGAGAGCGGACGCTCTACAAGATACGCTAAAACCCAACGGGCGCTGGCGTACATCGCCAGAGGCGTCCACTGAGGTGCAATTGCCCTGCGCTAACCAGCCTACTGTCGTTACACACGCACACATGGAGTACCTTGGCCTCCAGCAGGCCATCACAGCAGCGTGAGCCAGCTCATGAAGAAGCCAGCGTTTAGAGCGTATGGATGCTTCTGGATGGGTATGTCAGCATCCCGGCCAACTAGGTAGATTAGCAGCTCTGTACAGTAGCATGCTGCTCCAGCCCAACGTTGTCCTGTACACAGGGCAATTACAGCATGCGTGCTAATTCATGCTATTGGGGCTCGCGATAATTCATGCTATTGGGGCTCACGCTAATTCATGCTATTGGGGCTCACGCTAATTTATGCTATTGGGGCTCACGCTAATTAATGCTATCGGTTTGTATGTTTTATTGTTGTTTGTTGTTTTTCTTCCCAAGGATTAACAGCATGTGTGTGTTGGTTACATCTTTTCTAAAATAATGCAAAATATAAACATTGTAGACACCCTTTATTTTGGTAATTATTCATATATCAACTCTCCCTGATAAAAAATCCAGCATAAACCAGCATGAATTCCTTGCTGGTCCAGGCTGGTTAGTGCTGGTCCAGGCTGGTTCATACTGGTTAGTGCTGGGGTAGTGCTGGTCCAGGCTGGTTCATACTGGTTAGTGCTGGTGTAGTGCTGGTCCAGGCTGGTTCATACTGGTTAGTGCTGGGGTAGTGCTGGTCTAGCTGGTATACAGTACCAGCACACCAGCAACCAGCATGGGATGCCGGGGTACCAGCAAACCAGCATTCCATGCTGGCTCCAGCATGGAATAATATGTATGGGGTCCTCTGCATGGTTCTCTATATCTGGTTCTCTACAGTAGTATACACACTAGTTAAGTACTCACCCCCACTTTTTTGTCAATTCATACTGATGCTATTGATTCTTCCATTGATCCTGTTAGTCAATCAATGAGCCACTGTGCTGTGCTTTGTTGCTTAGCAGTACAGTAATCAGAGCGCTAAATGCCTGAATGACACTTGATCTTATCTCATAACAGCTCCTAGAGGGCTCGTAAAACATTGTTTTTCTTTCCTACACCACGCTAGGATCAGCTCCTAGACGCTTAAGCACTTGTTTGCTTATACTGTGCATGACCTATATAGACCTATTCAGCTACTGTATTGACAAATGTACTAATTGTGCGTCTCTTTGGATAAAAGTTTCTGCTAAATGCTGCAAATGTAAATGACTCATTAACTAGCATTAACATAACGATAAATGATCCCTAGTGACAATTGAAACCCTCTCACTCTCAATGCCTTCTTAACAGTAATAACAAAGCGTGAAATCATGAAATCCAAGATGTCCACCGCCCTCGTGTATCCATGTGTCACGGCAGTGCCCCCCGCCTCTTCACAGCATCTCGGTTTAGATTCATGCCAGTCCAATGCGAGCTGCTCTAGAGTGCCTCACCGTCGGCGGTCCCTTGCGATGGTGGGTATCGATGGCTTGCGCAGCCAGCATTCACCCAGCACAGATTGATCTGCAAATAAGTTTCTGTCCAACAGCTTTACAAATTATTAAAGTTTTTTTTTTTTCTTTCTCTTGCTTGTCCATAAAAATGGATCTACACGCTACAGCCTGATTATCACATCCTTCACATCCTCTCTCTCTCTCTCTCTCTCTCCCCCACCCTCCCTCCTGGGTGGAGATGTATTGAGTGGGCAGTGGGGTTAGAAAGTTCCAGCTGGCAACGTTTGTTTAATTACTTAAATCTGTTCGATCACAGCGTTTCAAGTAATTATGTCGGTGCTTTCAAGGCCCTAACATGGCGATAAATTTATTAATTTGGCTGGGCCCGTGCACAACAAACATCCCTCTTTACTGGGTCAAATGGGGGTCACGCATGGTGAGGGAACTCGGTGCTGGTTCGGGGGTGCGCGGCCCAACACTCCCGGGTACCCGGGGGAGGGCAGTTCTGGTGAGGTCATGGAGGTCACACAGAGGTCAACTGTTGAGGATGTAGATGAGTAATGTCTGCCCTTTTAGAATAATGTGCTGCTGGCTGTCTCTGGCAACAGCAGGGCAGAGAGACAAATGCCAACAGGATGGAGTGCTTCAGGTCCAGCAGGCTCCGTTAGATCAATCTCCTGTGTGTCGTTGCAGGGCGGCCAAGCCCTAATCTAGCGTCACTGGATACAAGGAACACTTTTTCACATATTGATCATGCTTTGGCTGCCTGTCTAGGTAAATCAGCTGGCAGCCTAATACATATTTTGCGTGCTGCACTTTAACCAGACACTGTAGCACACTAAGCGGATGTACCCAGTTAAAACAACAATACTTCATACTAGGGCTGTCCCGAATACCAATTTACAGGTTTAGAATACTTGATGGTATTTCTGAACGAGTATTCGAATACTGTTTCTCTTCATTGAAACACTCGACTATAATTAAGAAGTATAACAGAACTATTATTTGATTCCTCCTGTATTACCCAATAAGAGTGTGTGTTGAATGAATAGCCTCACTCTCTTCTTACTAACAGAGGCAATTGCAATCAATTGTGTTGATGACACAGTGTAGGGCAGGCAATTACATTTCAACATGTGGGTTTATATGGAGACAGTAGGGATTCATGGGAAAACATGCATGCATAATGTGAAAAAAACAATTCTCAAATCCCAATATTTAAATCAAATACATACCCAACGAACGAATACCCGAATAATCAAATATTTGGGGCCAGCCCTACTTCATACTACTAGAGCTGGACGTGAGACATAACTAGCTGAATGGTGAAGGAGGTAAACTTACAGTGTGTTATAATGTAACATAGTGTTGATTTTTAAAAGTTATGTTAGTCTGCATCATCTCGGAGTGAGCGTTATGGCATATCAATTGATAGGCATCATCACTATGTGAGCAAGTTTTTTTGGATGCAATGGGGTGATGGTCTAGTGGTCTGGGTGTCCGGCTCCCAGCCGGAAGGTCGTGGGTTTCAACCCCAGTGTTGACCTACTCGTAAGCATCCTTGAACAAGATGCCTAACCCCCTACCCCCTAAAACTTCTCCCGGTGGTTTGTAGCACCTTGCATGGCAGCAATCACCATCGGTGTGTGAATGTGTGTGTGAATGGGTGAATTTCTTTTGTGTGGATAAAAGCGCTATATAAATGCAGTCCTTCACCATATATATATTATATGGTATACACATTTGCCACACATTACTAATATTCCTGCCTTTGTAAGTCTATATTTTATGTGGAGATGGGTGGTTGTGTATTAGGCTGGACTGGTGTATGTTAGTGGGATGTAATTATGATCATGTGCCTACAGTAGATACTGTAGGGTACTTTAGTGCTCAAGATCAAGACTGCCCTTGGTTAACTGTAAGAATAATTACCCCGAAACCTGGACACAGTACACCATATCTTCAATTAGGATTTGTTTACTCAGAATTGTCTGGAATGAGTTAAAGATGCCAAGGACAATAGTCTTTCAAGTTTCTTGTAGAATGTGTTTATGGATTTAGATGCAGCCAGAATATGTAAACACAATGGCAATGTAAAGGAAAGATACAAACATGAATTTGTATCTATCCAGGGTAGTGCCCTAGAACATGATGCATATTCTATCAAGATGGAGCTTTTTCGGTGTGCTACATTTTACACTGAGTTTGTGCTATTTTGTGCAACGCATGAGACAATACATTTAGACAGTTATGTTTTTCAACCTGGAAAAATGCTATTACAAATCTAATACTTTAAGTCTGTCTGTTTTGTTGATAGATATAATTGATGTTTACATGTTGTTTTTTTATATGGAAGTGAAAATGATTTGCCATGAATTGTGTGCATGGAGCAGTTCTGGCAGTTCTGTGTATCTCTTTTCATGATGAGTATTTTATTTAAACATGACATAGATGTATCTTAACTTGGGATATTCAGTTTTTAGTAGGTCTATAATTGTCCTTTCTAGTATTGAGCTAAGAAACAGTGTATCGTGCCCACCGGGTATATACGTTTTCTATATTGCTCATCTTGCTAACAACAAGGTATGTCTTTTATTACACTTAATTTAATAACTACTCTGGGTGTACAGACTTTCTGGTTGAAAGTAGAGATCCACAGCTTTTTGGTGAGCCCACATTATCAATCAATCAATCAATCTTTATTTATATAGCACTTATCATACAAATTAATGTAACACAAAGTGCTTCACACTACGTCAGTAAAAAACAATACAAAATGAGTAAAAACAATACATATAAAAAAAAAAGTTTAATTACATTACAGTTCCACTCGATAGGTGCCATTGTCAAATGGCATATTGCCAGGTATTTATGTTTTTTTAAAGTCATAACATCCTAATTCTGAAAAGGTATCTTTCATTTTCTACTGTTGTTCTCAGTAGCTTTCGATGTAGCTTGTTACTTCCATTAAAAGAATAGCATACTGTAGTTGTAACTTATCCCTGTATCTGTATATGTAGCTATATTATGTTAAATATGGTAGAAACGAAAAACTGAACACATAACATAGCGTAACACATAAAACATATCCACTGTCCATTGATGTGATGAATGTTAAGACAACTGGACAATGAACCACTGAATATTATTTACATCAATATATATAATCTAATTAATCATATAAGAGTCTGTATTAAACCAGTGCATTGGCTTATATTGCAAAACATTCAAGACTGTTGAGAGGTACATGTTGAATTGAGAAAAACACCCAGTAGTTGTCACGGTAACAAACTACCAAGAGTGCTGATAGTAGATCAATAAATGTGCTACACTGAAAGACCGGTGCCATGCCCCTAATATTAAAATATGTGAGTAAATATAAACGGAGGTATAGCTTTACAGCTTTCCACTCAGCTTGCCAGTTGTGTTATACAGGAGTGCACTACCTTGGGTTGAGTGCACACTCTATTGAAATCACGTAATGCGGTGTTGATACATTTTCGATTACAGCACTTTGGTGAAGCAGTCCCTTCACTGATCTTAATGTAAACCTTCCACAGAGCCATCAGCTAATGGCCTTGGCATCAAATACTGCAAACTTGCACTGTAGCTACATTTATAACTTAAAAGCCACTCTGTTGAACAATGCTTTTGTTAGTATGAGTTGTCTTTGTAATGCACAAAAGGCAATTTGGCTTTAAAAAGTGCTTTATTTATTTCCTAAACCACAGTCAATGATCAGTGATGGAAACATGACTCTCTTTTAATGCACTGAATGTATAGTCTTTTTGTAAAGTAGAGGTTTGAAGATGCAATATTCATTATGTTTGTGGAAACATCCAAATCTAGTGTCAGGCAACAGTTCCTTGCTAAGAAGTGGCCAATACATTGAATTTTGCAGTTCGAGGAACATATACAAATAATAACACATAATCCAAAAGAGCCAATCATCTGCTTCATAACTGCCACGCATTAACCTGTATCAATTCTGTAAATCACGGAATCGATAAAAAAACTAACTCAATTTATTTGTAAAAGTGACCATGTACAAAATACATGAACCTCAGGTGAGAGGAAACATGCTTGTTACCATTTATCTTAAAGCTAATTTCCATTTGAAGTCCCTGAGCAAGTTTACATAAAGCTGGCCACACACTACAAGATTTTCTAATCTTAACGTTTTAAAAACGTTGGGTACCACAGACATAACGACAGATTTGACCGATTTGTTATATTTTCATCCTACATAACCACACACTAGACTATTCAGACAAGCTGCAGGACCATACACTTGGCTATTATGCCAAACTATTTCAGAGTGACAACTCCAGGGACATAGGATCTCACAGAAACTTGCGTCAAACGTGAGCAAAACAGACAGCAAGGTGGACTGTCAATCATGCCGTCAGTACACAGATCGCCGTTGCCGTAGTAGCACATGAGTGTGCTATATATCTTGCACAGAGAAACAAAACTCTGGATGAAGTCAACTCATGGCTGAGAAAACAAAAATCTTGACTTGTTTTTTTTATTTTGCAGCCCGATCTGGAATGTAGGCTACAGCCACGGAAGCTATGTACCCTACATGGTTGCTAGTATCTATGGCGACGTTGTTGTGACTGCCAGTCAGCTCATGTCTCAATGGCTATTGCGAGATAATGCTGGCGTTCAAATCGCTGTACCCTAAATATCAAACCTGTTGGATATTTACGATTCAAATTTTGGGAGCCTCCGAGCAGTCTGCAACGATAATATTCGGTCTGTCAACACTTCACACTACAGGATCATTTGGGCAGATGATCGGTTCATCTTGCCCCTCGCGATTGTCGGTAGGGGCAAATCGGACCCACAATCGGGCTCAAAATTCTGTAGTGTGGGGCCAGCTTAAGTGTTTCTGTAATTGTTTGCAGCGGTGCCACACATTAGCAATACTATGACAGTTTTACACAAATTAAAAATCACAATATATCGCCTTGCTTATAATATATCGCAATATATTGCATCGCTGCCCCTGTATTGTGATACGTATTGTATCGCCAGATTCTAGCCAATACATAGTCCTATAGGTTACACAAATCCATGCTACTACAAGCATCAGAAGCATCTGTGGTGAGAGTTATAGGATGAATGCGTAATATCTTCAGTAGAGGACATTATGTCCACATGCACCCACAAGGAACTATGCAACACCTCACCTGATAAATGTAGCACAGAGTTCCTGCTTCTGTCAGTTTGTATCTCATCCACACAAAATAACCGTACTTTTGATTTAATGATCTGTTTAATGACAGGCTGTTTGGGGAGTTTCCAGAGACTAAGTACAGATTCCCTTATTGAAATGCAGGCTAAGTAGTGGCAGCTTCCTGTGCCAAGAATGGATTTTCCCTGGTGCCCCAATGGTGAAATAGTTAAGCTCCTCCTTGTAGCCAGTCCAAGTCTGCTTTGTCTTTCTCATTCTCACTTTTTTACTTGCCAACAAAAAAATCCATTGGAGGAATCAAACAGCTTTGTGTGCATACAAATTAAACCAGGAATATAACGAGAATTCTTTCAAACTATGTATTTACCCGTCGTAAATGCAGACTGAAACGTATGTTGCTCATTTCGGGACACAGACTCAAAAGCTTTGCCATATTGAAGCCAGTGAAACTCCCTGGCATGTGAGGAGGAAATAGAGCTGAGCAGGGCCTTGAAAACATGCTGGACGTGAACTCCCTGTAGAGGAAGAGGGTGTTGCATTGCACAGTGTGAACAAGGTCTCCTCGGCTTACGCCGGGATCAAAAGAAACAGGAGCGAAGGCCTTGAAACATTTATGAGTTGTGACGGATCTGACCTGGGGGAAAACATCTCTGCTGTAGAAGTCTTGACGGGATCTGCTAGGGCCAGGGGTGCTTTAGAAAGGCCACGGCTGCACCATGGAGTCTCTGCGGTTCTTTTAATTTATGCCCCACGTTGCTGACACAAACCCCTGGCCACTGGCAAAATGCTGCAGCCTGCCTCTAGTGAATAGCTCGCGGGTGACAAATTGCTCCTGCTTTCCACTCCATTTGGTCGGAGGCAGCTGACAACCCTCTTCCATCCCCCATCATAGCCAGCCCTTCTGTTTTCTTTCTAGCCACAGGCCTTTGGGAGGCTGCCTTTCCTGACCTACCTACCTACCCGGGAGATCCCCTGGGAGCTATAATAGACTCAGTGTTAATTGCCTGTTGAAGGACAGAAGCAGTTGTGCACAGCCTGATTGCAGACTCTCCCGAGAGTGCAGCTGTCTGTTTGTGTGGTTGTTGCTTTAATGCACTAGGTTATGGCAAATTCACTCAGCGTTCCCCCTCTAGAGCACATGTACACATAGTACACACACAGTACACACACACAACTAGACATTTTTGCACCGTTTTTCACATAATTGCCATGCTCCTGCTAATGGGGGACATATTTTTGGTGAGGGGGGCCCAGTCGACAGTGAACAGATGGGACTCCCATGTGTTCTTAATGCTGTGTGGTTTCCTTTTCTCTCCCTACAGGGGCTGGTGCAGGCAACAAACACTAACAAACAGTATAATCAGAGTTGTACTACACTGATGCAATGGATGCCCAGAGACAGTGAAGTGGTTAGGTCCCCTGTTCACACGTGTCCCCACAGGGCTATGATTCACTGCCTTGCTGGGTCTTCCTAGCCTGGTTCCGCCCGACTATTGCTCTCAGCTCAAATGTTTTTACTGAGATTATAGTCTGGAAACCCTGTCCGCATTAGCGTTCACTCAGCCATACTGTAGGTGGACCAATCAGGGTGGGTTAGTGGGATGATGTTGAAGTCAAGCGTGTTTTCGAAATGGTAGGAGGAGATCAAACAGTTGTAGCAACGCCGATTGGCTAAACGCTGTCCAATAGCTTCAAAATCAATCAGAGGCACAGTAGGTAGTTCATGCTTCCCAATAGAGCGTGTCCAGACCTTGTAAGTCTGGTTACACCAGGCTAGTGTCCTCCTAGCCTGGCACTGCTCAGCTCAATTTTCGTCGAGAATATAGTCTGGAAATTCTATTCAATTGAACATTTGCACAACCACTTTGCTGGCAGACCAATCAGAGAGCAGTGGAGCGGATAAGTGAGATGATGTCGAAGTCAAGCATTTGTTTGGAAATGGTGGTAGAGCTAGATGAAGCGATACAGGTATAGCTATGCCATTTGGTTAAAGGCTGTGTAATAGTTTAAATTAACCTGAAATCTACACCCAGTAGGATGCATATACGCCCAGTAGGAGGCATATACGCCCAGTAGGATGCATATACGCCCAGTAGGATGCATATACGCCCAGTAGGAGGCATCTACTGCGAACACTTCCCAATGGAACGTGCCCAGACCCTATTAACCAAGTGCATTGTGGATCTGGTTACACAATACTAAATATTATTAATTGTCCTTGTGTCACTGCTATATCTCACTACTTTCCAAGCTCTGGACAAAGTTAAAACACTTTTTATGACAAATGTTTCTGCTACATGATGCAGTCTGTTGTAGTAGTAACATTCGGGAGAATTAACCTTGATGCAATTCTTGATGCAATTCTATGACTTCATGTCATGTCCTAGAGTTTGGCGTCGTTCACCTGGAGATTTCCACCAAACCAAAGCTGTGTTCAGGATTGGCAAACTGAGTCGAACGTTTGCTTTCAATGTGACTCTGGATTGTTTTGTGTAAACATTCTAAAATTATTAAATTTAAACTGTCACCCTTTATCCAGCGTCAATGTGTGTTTGGTGAGAACTACCTCCTCAGAAAAACAGTTTGAATATGTTTTCAAATGTTTGCTATGTTTGAACGCACCACCTGGACCACACTAGCACAACCCCATCTAGCCTCAGGTTCAGGCTATCTATAGAATTCCCCCCCCCCTTCGCCCTGATTGTTATCCCAGTTTTATTCAGGGGAATTGAGCTGGATGCAAGGTTAACTTCCACAGACCTTTTGAGTCTTAAGGGTCACACGTCTGCCATTTCCATGGACACAGTCTCTTTGTGCTGTGTCATAACCTCCACACAAACTGAGAGCCCACATAAGGGATGCTGCACTGCCTGGCCCCACTTAGAATATGAAAGTATACGGGCCGTCTTTCAACCTGCCTTTATTTACAGGTGTAAGGCCCTGTCCCACAATGTATTCACGCACAGATTGCCATCAACCGACAGATTGCACACTGCCCACTGTACCGCATCCCACTAGTCATCATACTGTATTGTAAGTTCAACCTCATCAATATAAATCCATCAGAAAATGTACCTGTGTACAGTTAAATATGTAAAAGCAGTTACAGATGTAAATAGTCTGTTTGGAATATGGATTTAAATGAGCTGTGCGCTGTAGCCAAGATGAGAGAAGTGCAATAAAATTTTGAAAGAAACAATCAGGAGAAACCATACAGACCTTACAGTACGAGCATACTCGGTGTGCTTTGCCCATGGATGGACTTTGATCTCAGCAGTTTAAAGTTGAGAATGAGTCTCAAAGACCTCACAGCCAGAGAATGATTCCTCCTTTCCATCCCCATCATCTCATCTCTGAGCTCAGTTGTCATGGTGAGCCTGATTCGCGTGAACATCCGGCCTCTTACGGACTACATCTAAGACATGACGGGGCTTGGGAATGATATGACATGCTGCTGAAGTCCTGCCCTGTCTCTATCTGTGTGTAATTTCTCAGGAGTAATGTATCAGATATTGACCTTGACTCCTCTAAATTGCTTCACAGCCATTTAACTAATGATAATGTCCATTTTGCTTTGAAATAGTACATCTAAGAAATTAACCTGTCAAAGCAGGGGAGCTATGTTTTGGGAACTGTATATTAGACTCAATTGACCATGCTTTTCTTCCCCAATAATTGTCTGGGCATATTTAATATTTCTCTGGCTTTTCAGATGTTTTACAGTAGTCTTCTGGGGGCTCATTTGTCCTTAGTGTTTCTATTTGAGGACAAACTGAGTTACCTGGTTAATGACATGCCAAAGTCAATTGAAGATGTTTGATGTTTTTTAAAATCTGTTTTGGTTAACTGAACATGATGAATCATCTTAATTACACACGTGACTAATTCTTTTGAATTGAGTTGGCGATTCAATTAGATAGTGTCTGATGGAAGGACTAGGGAGGCAGACGGGTCCGACATGCAACTGCACATAGCACCATAATCACATTACACAAGCATGAAGGGGCTCTTGTTAGGCCACGAAGTCTCCTTGAGTTAGGAAGGGAATCATTTGAGATTTGTGGGCCTTCGTGGGCGATGCTGTAAATGAGCTGCTTACACTTGTCACGGTTGTTTTTCTTCCTACTCTGTGTATCTCCAGGCTTACTATTAGTGAACTGTCTTCATCATTAGCCGGAGATGTCTTCTTGGTACTGTAAGTTCCCAGAAGCAATATGGAGCCCGTAGAAAGAGTGGGCGCAAGACATAAAGTACAGAATAGATTTAGAATGTGATTTGTTCAAGGACTGTATCCTTCAGACCCACGCACCTCTCCGCCTCCTGCTTGCGAGGAAAATCACTGTGACGCTTCTCGGTGTGGAGAAAGTGAAGCAAGGGCTGGGAGAGGTTAAAGGGCTTTTGTCTTCAATCGGAATTGCCATGCCTGTTTAGTGTTTTTTCTTCCTCCTTTCAATGCAGTGGCAGGCATCAGTAACCTCCAGTAAGAACTGTGAGAGACCTAATAACAGGTGGTGGTAGGTGTGAAATGGGCCTTTGGATGGTGGAGCCACAGAGAGGATAATGCAGCCATTCAGATCTTTTTTCACAGGGGCCCCTTCGTGCCCCGAGCTGACATGCTCCTTCACCGGCGCCGCTGAAAGGGTCCATTTTGTTCAATTTGTCTAAAAGCCACTGACTTATGTGACAATTTAAAGACTTTGGATGTTAAAGTTTCCTTAACCCACTGACTACTCAATGGCTTTTTCCCCCTTGTACTGCCCTGTGATCTGTTCATCATTTTCACAAGACCTTATGAAGAAGAGGTTGAAAAAATAGCTGTGTGCAGCCGAGGAGGCACATTGGTGGAGCTCTTGATAGATGTCCAGGGGTTTCTTAGCAACACATATTACTTTTATTTTGGTGGAAATCCGTGAGAACCGGAGCCACTGTACCTCAACTACAGTTTCAGTTTTACACTAGCAAATATGACCATTTAGACACCGGCGTTATTTACAAAAAGTACTGATTGACGGGACTTGACTTGGCTCGTGTGACCTTTTTTTCCATGCTTAATTTAGTCTGTTACACATTCTGTCATTCATTTAATTTAGTGTTTTTATATCTGATTTTAAAATGGTAACATCTTGGGCCCTATTTTAACTATCTAAGCACACGGTCTAAGCCTAAGGCAAGGCGCAAATTACATTTAGGATGTGTCCAAATCCACGTTTGTTATTTTAACGGCATATAAAAAGTCAGTGCGCCGGGCACATGGTTCAAAAGGGTTGTACTTACTCTTTAAATTATTTCTGTGTGTGTTTTGGGCGTAACATACGATGAACCAATCAGATTGTCATCTCCCATTTCCTTAAAAAATCCAGGCGCGCTTGCATCATGGACGGATCGCTATTATACCGGCAGGTTTGTGAAAACACTGGAGCAGACAATCTAGGCAATAGCGAGATCCCTAAATAATGTGTTGGTTACACACTAATGATATTTCACATGGTAATCTTTTACTTTTTGAATCCTTTGTGTGCTCCTGCACGTCCCGGTATGTGTAACAAGCAGTGTACGCGCGTTGTCCACCTGCCATAGGCGATGCTATTTTTATAATGCGCCTCGCGCTGACTTTAGACCAGGTTTTGCTGGTCAATCGCGCAATCACATTCTGCTGCATCAAGATAGCAATGCGCTAGACCACACCTCATGTTTAGACCAACACACCTGCGGGCGCTCAAATGGGCGCAAGTACATTTGCTATTTAAACAATGTCTGCGCTGGACGGGAAAATGACAACTGCGTTGGTCTGAAAAGACCTGCATTCCAGCTTTGCGCTGCATTGCGCCGGTTGTAAGATAGGGCCGCCTTGTGTTAATCAGTATACAGTATTAATTGATACTATTTTATTTGGAAATTGTATTAGGACTTTCATGATTGCTTATTGAAAATACTTGAATTTATATACAAATAAAATTTTTATTGAACTTCTATTTTACAAACATAATATGGTAATGATAATTGCGGTATGTCATAGTGATCATTTCTAAATTATCTTCTATATATGTACAGTACAGCATATACAGCATATACTGCATAGGCAGTGGCTATCCAGGAATTGAATAGTTCTGCAGTATACAGTACTGTTTATAGAGTATTATGTACAGGATATACAGTACAGGTTAGTAGTTGTTTGGACTCCTGTGATTAGACTAGATTTGCACTTACAGGGGACACTCTACTGAATCGGTTTGCCTTTCAGTGTCCAGAAGTACTCACTATGCCTTTAACTCATCACATATATTAATTTGTTTATTTTCACCATAATTCACTAGAATTTTGGAGGATGCTATTGTGTCTGTGTGCGTGTGTGTGTGTGTGTGTGTGTGTGTGTGCTGCCATTCATTTGGTTGGGCCTTGCAGTGGTTAACTGCCAGACACTAACCTGACATGCCAGATTAATTGTTGTTACAAGTCCATCTGGGGAGCCATCCATTGAAACTGTAAAGGGCAGGTACTTTCAAAAACAATACCTGGCAGTTGATTGGATTAACCAACTGGTAATTTCCGTTGTCAGCACACCTTAACATTGCCCGTATAGCTATCAACACGATGCTGATTGGTAAGTTCAGTTGCTACTCGGACACGTTCAAAATTATTTCTATGCTTTCCAGACTGATTCTGATTCTCACAAAGAAATTAAACTGAAGCTGTGTCTGGCTATCATCGCGGGACCATCTCGCGAGGCTAGTCAGACACAGCCTCTCTGAATGTAGCCATTCATCTCACTAGCTGTATTTGTTTCATGCGGTAATTAAAATGGGTAGGTCAGGTCTCCTTTGACACCTATTTCTACTAATAAGGGTGGAAAACAGAGACCGCTCTCTTTAATTTGCCTCCATTGCTGAACTTCACTTTAAAAGGATGAAAGGTGACATTTTCCCCCATTTTGTAAATTAATGCCATTGATCTGCCTAACAAGAACAAAGTTACGTTTCCAAATACCGCATGGTAAGGAGTTTAAGAGAGAGTAAGCCCTTTTATATAGCTTTTGCAAAGGCAGTCTTTATAGCTAGGCCTGAAGTAAGGGCGTTACTAGAACTTTCTATTAGAATTTGTAATAAATAGGCAGTCGAGTGGAATGTAATAAATGTCTCTATACAGCCATATGTTGTAGAGATGGCTGGTGACCTCAGAATCCCTCAGTGTGAGATACAGTGTCGGCCCAGCAAAAATGGGCACATACACATTACTGTATGTGTGCACTTACTGTACATGTGTTTTTTTTCTTCAGATGGCTCTGACTGGAATTGCTATACTGTATTATGTCAGTCCACCTTTGTAATCTATTATAGGCTTAAGCTTGTTGATCTCTGTGTCCTTTATATTTGTCGTGAGGCATTTAGTTTTCCTTGAATTCTCGTCATTTAGTTTGTTATTTTCCTTGGCTTAGCCTTGACTTCCCTCCAAGGCCTTTTGTTAGTTGTACTTTGAGGCTCCGCTCCCAAGCATGAGGGCTGTTTCAAATTGTCTGTGATTGATCTTTGAGTCTAAATCCAATTTAATTGGCTCTAATGCCATATTAACTGTTGTCAAAATGTTTTAACTTGTCATCCTAAAACAGCCTCTGCAAACTCCAAGAGCAGCATGGCTGAATAGAGCTCCATCTGTTTTTCATTCACTCCGTATTCATATTCTCCCTCACTTTTTCCATTTCTTGACTGTAATTTGTCATATTTCTCATACCCACCCTCTCTTTCTCTCGCTTTCTCTCTCTCTCTCTCCTTTCTGTTACACGTTGTAACTGCAGGTGATTATAAGCTTTGAGCAAGCAACATCAGGATACAATTTGTCAGAGCCTAACAATCCATTCTGTTCTGAGGGGTTAACATTCTGTTTGTGTTACAGTGCATTCAAACTCTAATTAAAACAACATTACATTCCCCGTCTGCCAATCTCCCATAATCTTCTTTAATTGCAGTAATTAAACTATATTTACATGTGCAAAATACTTGTAATTTAGCAAATTGCACTCTACACACCGCGCATTTTAATCAGTGGCACTGCGGCAGAATGGAGTGATTTCAGTGTTTTGATTTCAGTGGTGGGCTCGTTCTGACAGGGTAAGTGGACCACTGCCTGTGGCCTCACAGAGGTTAGCAAAACAAGTCACCGGAGATGTATTGTCACTCGGCTCTGATTGCAGCTCACATGCCTAATTAGAAGCCTGGGCTGCTTTTGTGAAGCCAGCCAGTACATGTGTATGCTTGAATGCATTTGTGTCGACGTCTGTTTGTCTAAGCAAGGATTTGTTGGCTTATGTGATGAATTGCGGGTTACACTGGTCAACATTGAAGTCGTTACTGACTTAAAAAGGCCCTAATCTGTAGTATCTTGGTGTGCTTAACACGAATATAACCATGACAATGTTTTATTGGCTCTCGTTTTGAAGATATTTCATATTGTTAATTTTCTATGTTTCACCGTGTACATTTATCCAGTAGGACTGCAACCACATCCTAAATAACCCTAGAATGATGTAATATTGCATCGCATCGCATGATACCATCATGCACACAAATTGCTAAATGCTTTGAAATCGTTCCGATGTGGAAGTTCTTAAGTGTGGCATAATGTGAAAATAGTATTATA